>VBSM01000605.1:7813476-7882508 GCA_008086735.1 Cheirogaleus medius | reverse complement strand
AAAAAAAAAAAAAAAAAAGTGACTCTTGCATACATCTCATAGATGGATAATAACCTGTAAACTGCAAAATATACACATAAAACAAACACAAATTGAGACTTGTGTTTGTTCCACATTAGTCACTGTCCTCTGAATACAGATATTCTTCCAGCACTTAAGCTAGATCCTGTTTGTGTCTAACAAGTTTGGCAAGCTGACTCTTTTAGTTTTCTAAACGCTACTTAATATGTCCACCTAGTAATTTGCTGCCATTTTCCCTAGTTAAAGCAACATCTGAAGGTCAGTGAGGCAATAAAAAGTAATTTAAATATAAGACAATTAGAATATAAGACTTTTGAGAATCTTCATTCAGAATAACATATATAACATTATATCTATGGCCATCCTTACTGAAGATTTTACAAATTAGTGTTAATATTTCTGGTGAAAAAACAACAACATGATGTCTTTAAAGAATTCTTACTCCTAAATTTTAAAAAGCAAAAAGTGTTCAATGTTTAATCATCCTTTTTTTTTTCCCCAAAAGTTTGATTCCTCTATAAGGATGCAATTGTCTTCCTTGGTCACAGGAATGGTAACCATAGCACAGAAAACTTCCAAAAATAGGAGCAAGATGCATCCTCACCTCTTTGTTGTCTGCTCCCTTAAACTCTGGCCCAAATTGGCCCCTGCCCTGGGCCTTGCATTTCACAAACACATATATCAAAATTCATATATAATAGCATGTGGTTGCTTCTTACTGGACATTTTCCCCATGAATCACACCATTCCAGCTCCATAGAGGCTCTTCTCCGCATCTCTTGCCTATGTTGTTGAAATATTGACAGAAGTCAATTTTGTCTGAATGTCACCGTGGCTTGTGGGGTATGCCTCTGCTCACATCCAAGAAAAGCAAAGCTTGGATGGGCAGGGAGAGATTAGGCAGCAGAAACTCTTAGGAAAACAAAGAACAAGTTAATAACACAGGAATTTCATCCTCTATAATGGCATATGAATGCAATAGATTCTTGTATAATGAAGTGTTACATTCTAACGGAGACTAGCATCCACTTTTTTGTTCATCATTTATTCAATACACCTGAATACGGTAGCTTAGGAATATCATCAATATGAAACAATTAAATTACTCAGGAATATATCTGTATGAGGGTCTAGACTTTTGAAAAATTAAATGTAACCTTTCCAAAAATCAAATTTTAAAAGTTTGGCTTTATTTAAATAATTGTATTTAAAATATTTCTATTTGTCACTTATAGTTTATACCATAGATTTAGTTTAATGGGCAATTTTAAATTCTTAGAAAAAATAACTTTTTAAAAAATTGAAATAACTAAAACTTTACCTTTTAAACAAAATATTTAATATATTCGGATTTTGAACATTCTGAGCACAAGTGCATTTTTTCATTCTTTAGATCATCATTCTCATCATAGAACAGAAGTTTTGTGAAAATCTTTATTATAAAAAGAATTAGGTATTTTGGTTAATTTAAAGCATGAAAAATATCTATGGACACATAATAAATGTATTAAGTACACGTGTCTTCATTTTATATTCCTCAAACATCCCTGGCATCTCCTGAACACCCAGACATGCAATAATCATGAAGTTCAGTTACATTTTGCCAGAATTTAGTCACATAAAAACCACAACTTCGGGCATATTTTTCAATTTTGACATTCTGAGGATATATTTGTCAAGAAAAGAGGGTAAAACATCTTTTATTTAACACTTTTTAAGTCTGCTTTGTAACTTTTAAAAATTTAGACATATGGTACGCAGACTTCCATTTTTTCCCTTTCTCTGAGCCCCCACAATATTAACAGCTACGCAGCTCTCTCCTCAGCACAGGATGTGTTTGAAGTAGCTCCAATTCTGCTTCCTCTCCACACCAACACCCCCACCGTCACTGTCTTTCTATCCTCACTGCCACCCTCTTTCCATTCCTCCTACGAAAGTATTTTGGAAAACAATGTACCCCCAACACATTTTTAAGTGGACATCTAAAACTATTTTTTATGATGATTGTAATTGTTACAAAGAATGTGATTTCTGGTTCTGTACAGGTTTTGTAAATATATTTTCATCAAGAAACACACAGCTTGTCCGGGCGTGCTGGCTCACACCTGTAATCCTAGCACTCTGGGATGCCCAGGCGGCGGATCGCTCAAGGTCAGGAGTTCGAAACCAGCCTGAGCAAGAGCGAGACCCCATCTCTACTATAAATAGAAATAAATTAATTGGCCAACTAAAAATATATATAGAAAATATTAGCCGAGCATGGTGGCGCATGCCTGTAGTCTAGTCCCAGCTACTCAGGAGGTTGAGGCAGGAGGATTGCTTGAGCCCAGGAGTTTGAGGTTGCTGTGAGCTAGGCTGATGCCATGGCACTCTAGCCCGGGCAACAGAGTGAGACTCTGACTCAAAAAAAAAACCCACCACAGCTTTGTACTTAGATCATTCAATTTATATAAAATAGCCACAATAATTTCTAATTGAATGATCTAGTCTTCATGGTTATACCAATCATCTAAATCAGACTTATTCTCTGTCTGACAAAAATCTGATTTTATTTTTCAATTCAGACCAATTAATACCTCCATAATGACGACTATGTTTTGAATTTTAATTTTGAGATGATAGACGATAGAGGTATAGATAGATAAGGAGACTTGCCAAGAGGTTCTGACCTGAGTAAATTAATGTTCTGCCTTCTTGGACATCCCTCCTGAAGCTGCCTTTCTTTGCTGCCATGGAACTCTTCCGTAAGAGCCAGGTATTCTCCAGTCATTTCCTTGTTTGGTGTCCCCAGGTTGATTTGTGGCTTTTGGAATTTTGTTTGTTTGTCTTTGTTGTTGTTAACATCTTGAGACAGCGCAATGTGTTGACATTTTGGTTTCTCTGGGTTTTCAGGAAAGGGGTGAGTGTGAAGGGCTAAAAAAAGGACACACTACAGGAGCCGTTTTTGGTTAGATCCATTTGAGAAAAGATTATAATGGAAGTTAAGGCTCAGGGAACTGCTTCCCATAAACTTTCTATGTTTTTCTAAAAAAAATGATGTCTTTAAAGAATTCTTACTCCTAAATTTTAAAAAGCAAAAAGTGTTCAATGTCTAATCACCCTTTTTTTTTTTCCCCAAAAGTTTGATTCTTCTATAAGGATGCAATTGTCTTCCTTGGTCACGGGAATGGTAACTATAGCACAGAAAACTTCTAGGCTATCATACAAATTATCTATGCCTTTTTGCCCCTGAGATATAGATCCCCCCAGCCCCCAGCCCCACCATTTAATCTAGAGTATGCAACTTCCAGAAAAGCAGGGGCAGGAACTTTTGAAGTGCATTCGAAGGAGCTTATCATACAGCTCTATCAGGTAATGTTCCATAGAAATGTGGGGAGATGGCAAGAACATTGGTATCAGTGCATACTAGAGGGCTTGGTTTTTAATGTACTTCAGTGGTTAAGAATATTTGGAAACAAGTCATGGGGAGAGAAGATATTATCTTTACAGAAGAAAGGCCTCTAGATAAAGGCCTGTTAGAAAGCTACATCATGAAGATCTAAGGATGGATAAGAGAAATTACAAAAATAGCTGCAATTCTTCAGCCCCTCCCTAAGGGTGGTACTGCTCTTTTCTTGACTGGTAGATCAATGACGATGGGGTATTGGGGGCGCAGTTAGGATGCATCTTGCTACGTTTTATGGGGGTTTTCCGTGCAAGGGTTACCATTCCCATGTCCAAGAAAGATGATTACATCCCTAGAGAATGACTAAATGTAGCAAAACCATGCTTTTTGCCAAGTACTTTTGTGGTGCCCCCCTATTCTGTCTCTGGGCTTTCCTATGTGACCTGCTTTGGCCAAATGCATGAGAGATGTGCTTGGGTCAGTGCAATAGTCCCAAAAGGAGGAGGAGAGATGAGTCCAGCAGTCCAAACCACCCAGGCAAGACCAGTCCACACCACCCAACACCAGTTAATTCCTAAACACGTGAACATGATGGGGAAAACCGTCAGGCACTGGGATGCGTCTGCTCGCTGCCTCCTCGCTGCTCCGCATCCCCGCAGGCCGGTGCTGTGTGGGGCCAGCTGGAGACAGTGACAGGCAGGTGCGCGCTGCTGGGGCCGGGCCTCCTCGGGTCCGGACCCCCGCTTGGTGCTCGGCTGCCTGTTCCAGTCCTCTAACCACACTGCTCGTGTGATCCTGATTGGGTACTTTTTGAATCCCATTGTTGCTGATTGGTTTTTAAAGCTTGTTGCTGATTGGTTGTTAAAGCTTGTTCCTAATTGGATGTTATAGCTTGTTCCTGATTGGATGTTAAAGCTTGTTGCTGATTGGATGTTAAAGCTTGTTGCTGATTGAAGGCTTTTTGAGTCCTACCAAAGGTATAAAAGCTGGAGGAGACCGGGGAAGAGGGGTCAGAAGCTCAGAAGTCAGCGCAGCATGCAGATGTTCTCCGAGTCTCAGCTTGCCGCTCTGTTATTTCCCTGGTCAAGAGTTGTTGCAAGAGCTGTTAACACTTGCCGAAACAAACAAACCAAGCCAAGATGAGCATCCTCCAAGCATAAGTGATCATGGCTGCAGATCAGGGACCAGTAAATGCACGTTGATGTGTGCTACCAAAATAATACAGCTATTTCTTACACTGCATTATTGTGGCAATAGATAACTGATACCATGAATAAAGACTTAAAAAATAAATACAAGGTATATGAAAAATAGAGGGAAATAAAGGAAAAGGAATACCAAGCTTAGAACTCCAAGAAAGAGCATCTGGGCAAAGACCATCTACACAGTGAAGAGGAAGGAAAACGTCGGGAAACTGTCAAACTTCCTGGGGAGTGTGCACAGAGCCTGGGCCTGCAGAATACCAGGCAGAAAATACTACGGGGAGAACAAGCCGAGGTTAAAACAAGTGGATGGAGAGGAAACAAAGGCACATGAGAAAAGGGAAAAATGTAAGCAAACTAAGAATAACGTGAGATTAAATACCCACGTGGGGGACAATGAAGAGCATGACTCACACTGAGGAAGACGTGACTTGAAAAGCTGCCCCGAGACAAAGAGGGAAATGACAAATTATGAAAGTCACTGGAGAAAGAAAGCCGTACAAGGGCAGGAATGGAAATATTAACAGAGATAATTAGTATTCCAACATTTTAAAAAATAAAAATAAAAGAAAAACCACAGCTATAGAAGAGGAAAAATTCCTTGATCTAGAAAAGAATTTGCAACAACAGGTTAAAAGGATTCACTATATTATAGAAGAAACAAAAAAATTCATTACACCTAAACACTTCCTGGCCTAAAAAATAAAAAATAATGAAAAAGAGAAAAAAAGAAAGGATTCAGGCAGACTCAGGGGAAGAGAGAATGCCACTCCAAGAAACTAGTGTTGAAGTCTTTTTGGGCTTCTCTACAAGAAATGCCCAACACGACACCTGGAGTTCCCTGAGACAGAGGTTGTGATCCACCAACTTTTCATGTGGCCAAGTTGTCTTTAATGTATGAAATCAACAGAGAACTTTGGAAAGCCATTACTATGTGCCCTCTTATAATAACAAAATTATCTATGAAATGTATAACATGAAAAATTCACCCGTGATGTAATCGAGGCATGAAAGGGTCTAAATGACTGTTCAGAATAGTGGCTAAAAGCACAGACTTGAAGTCTAGCAGCCTCGTTTTGGTTTTTGACATGTATACTAGTGTGGTTTTTAAAGTCTAAAACTCTATAGTTTCCCATCTGTAAAATGAGAATAATGGTATCTACATCAAATGTTGTGAAGCTTTACTGTATGTAAAGTATTCATTATGCCATAAAGCCTATCATATAGGACGTATTCAGTAATTGATGACATTAATATTGGTGCCATACATGTATAACATTTCAGGCTAAAATAAAGTGGAATGCCTTCTGAAGGAGCTACTTAAACTGATGCCAATCTCTTCTATGGTCTATGTATATATAGTCATTTGAACAATATCTTTTTCTTCTGAAAAGAAGACTTGAATGGTCCTCGCTTATGTATTATATGTGTGTATTTATATAATGTATGTGTATATTTTGTGTTTTATATAAGTACTATGTAAGTACAGGGAAAAATAGGGTGTAACAGGCTCCTTTTTTAACTAACCAAGGAGTACATCAATTGGTGACAAAACTAACCACTGAGGAAGAGGTGGCTCACTTCATGGAAGGGTGCAGGGCCATCTCAACACCACCCTAAAAACTGAAGTTTGTGTGAGCTGTTCAGGTGGACAAGGGTGGCCTCAATTGTGATTCACTGGCAGAGAAAGGCAGCGAGAGTGCTGAACTAAAAGCCCCAAGTTTGTCATCATTGGTGGCTCAGATTATGTTAGAGCCACTTTGAGGGATACCACCCGGGCATTGCCCAGACCAGCAATGGCTTCCCTGCAGTAATAAACGGGAGTCCCCTGTGGGGTGGGCCAGTCCCCAAAGGACACTGTATCGGAGGTAAGCCATGGTTGTCACCCACATCTGGGAAGGAGTGGCCCATTCCTGTGGAAACCTCAGCATGGGGAAAGACACTGGGAACTCAAGAGAGTCAGCAGGAGAAAGGGCCATGCAATCACATGTGTACCCAGAGCTGATGGATCAAGTCACACTAGTTAACAGTAATTGCCCAATTAATGAACAAATAAATGATAAATATCATGAGAGTTAACATATCCCACCAATCCCAGCTTTCCCAGAGGAGGACCGTGGCTAGTTTTCTTAATCTGAAAAAACCATGCCTTAAAATTATGTAGTCCCCACAGTTTAATTAAACCTGACTTCTTGCCAAGACTTCTTAACATTTTCCAGGATGTCACTCTTTTTCAGGCTTTTAAAAATGTTATGAGCATAACATCCATTTTAAAAAGTTATACTTTTCTGACATATATTCAGAGTATATTAATATACCAACACTACTGATTCACATACACTTTACTGACATTCAGAGTTCATGGAGAAACTGGTTCTTGCCTACAATGAATCACCCCTGATTTGAGTCCTTCCTGATATCCTGTCACAGGTCAATTACATGCTCTCCCACCTGGAAAACCTCTCACCACGTACTTTGTAACCCAGTAAACACCTACTCAGAAGAACTCCCAAATCTATTATGAATAACATTAGATTTATAAAAATTGAGTTCTATTTTTCTTCAAATTCAGAAAAAAGAATTTCTGAGAAAAATCAATGACCAGAATTCTTCTGTTCTTTTTTGATGGCAAATGTACATATGAGGCCAGTCGTGAGTGAAACTGTTTAACAGGCAAAGTGTCTTCATGACTCCTTCTTTATGTCCAGACACACAATGTCTTCACGATGTCCAGTCTTTTGCCCTGTCACGAACAGAAGGAGCTGATGAACTTATACCAAGGTGCTGTGAACTGGCATTCATGAAATATTGGAATTGAAATATGTATCAAAGACCAGCAGCCCAAGCTTCCACCTGATTAGCAATCTGCTCTTCACGCTCTGAGGCACAGGCAGTCCTGTCTGAACACACCCAGTGGTTGGATCCCTCCCAGTTCCATGGCTGGGCAGCCTCCCCCAGGAAGCTCCAACTTCTTTTGGATTGAAGTTACCTCCTTCAACTTCCGCCTCTGACCCTTTGGCTCCACACATTGTCCACCCTTATGCACGACAGCTCTCCAGGTATGTCAGAGAAAACTATTTTATTCTCTGTATGTGGCTCTTTCGCTGAATTTCCCTGAGTAATTCCAACTTTTCCTCTTATGCAGGAGCTTCCAAATGGCCTCCATCTTGTTTGTCATGTTTGGATGCACTCTCATTTGTAAACCTTCTTTTCTCTTAATATGCCACCGAGAAAAAGCTTTATTCTGATAACAATTTCTGAGGAGCTGTCATAGTGTTTTGGAAACAGCTCAGACTTTGAAACTATTTAGCCTTCTGGTTCGGAATCCTAGCCCTTGAACTATAAGCTGTGTAACCTTGAGCAAGTTATATAACTTCCCTGTTTTCTCATCTGTAAAAGAAAAGTTGTAGCACCTGATAAAATTATAGTGAACACTGGGGAATACCAAAGTGGCATTAAAGTGTAGCCCTCAGTGCAGAGTGGCAAATGATATCAATTAATGATATCTATTGTTATTGTATGTTACTATTGCAGGCTAAAAACTGATGGCATCAAAAGATGAATAAGTTGCCTTATATATCTAGGTTGGTATATGAATATTCTAGGATCAACCCTAGTTCTGATAGTCCCCAAGAGTGACTTCTCTATTTTCAATATTCTTTCTCTTGGCTCTAATTCAAGGGTGCAGATTAATCCATTGTTTCTTTGTGAAGTAACACTTTCTATATTTCAAGTATTTCTGCTTTGGGAATTAAACAGTAGAGTTTTCCAAAATCCCAAAGTAGTGCCTGAGTTTTCTAATTTTATTTGAAATAAATGGTCTCCCAAGTCATAAATTCTCTATATCATCAACTAGTTCTACTCGTGGGTGCTATGAGAAAGATTTGTGTTATTGCTGACACTAAATTTACACAAAACACCTCTTACTCTTGCTATAGAAATTACCATGAATACAGCACAGTTTAGGAGTTCCACTTCTAAGTGCTCCACCGCAGGGATAATGTCCAGTGAGAGAGACATGGCCCAGCCCCGCTCGATCCACTCACACACCAGAAACTGGGAGGACCTCACACTACCCTGTTGGCCGATGCCCTCCTGGTGGCCTCTAGGAGGACATGATCTAAAATGACATTGAAATTGAGGCAAATACTCTGGAATGCAAATGGATCTATTTTCAAACTCCGTGGGCAAAATTATAACCTTAAAAACTTCTTCCTTCCTTGTCTGTCTTCTCCATCTTGGGAGCTGTGGGTTTAGAGCTCAGAGGAGGAATCCTAAGGTAGCAAAATTGAGAGAATTAGGCACAGCATTCAAAAGAGAGTGTACCTGGTTGGAAGGAGCCAAAGTAGGCGAGTTAATCAGTGAAGACAGTCAGAATCATTTGACCTGAGTCCATTTCCATTCCCAGGGAAGCCAGAGGCACAACCTCCTAGCAGACCTCAAATCTTCTTACCAGTAAATGGCTATTATACATTGTTTTAACACCTTTTCTTTCTGTGGTGTTACCAACAGCAAAAATGTTTAGCAAACCTCAAAATGCTTTGTGAACTTGTTTAGAAATATGAGTGAGAGCCAAAGTTACAGAAATGCAATGGACTTCAGAAAGGATCTCGGCAGAAGGATGGAAAGTGACAATATGGTGGCGAAGAAATCAGTCCTCAAGATGTGGCATCACTCCCAACAATTCCTGTGTAGTTTGCGCATTTGTTTCCAAAGTTCTCTCACATTCCCTGTGTCCTTTGAGGCTCACAAAGTACAACAGGGACACAGCCCGTGAGGCACTATCATGAATGAGCTAATGGGGCCACTAGAAAGCAGACAGGGGTTCAAAATCTGGGAGGCAGGATACATGGGAAGGGTTTGCAAGGAGGACAGCCAGAAGCAAAGGTGTGTGTTCAAGAGCATTGGGTGATGTCCAAGAGCATCATGGCTGTAATCCAGGCTCTGGAACAAGACTCTTGCACTGAAAACTCAGATCTACCTTCTGTTGGTCACATGACCCAGGGACTCATCTACACCATACAATGGGGCCTAACTCACAGATTTGTCAGGAAGATTAAGTGATTGAGTATGTGTAATTATTCTACTCCTCAATACTCTTTTAAATAATCATCTTTTGAGGCTATGCAAAGTCTTTTTCTTGCTTCTAGACTATCCACATGTGTGTAGACGTGTGTGAGTGGACAACTGTGGTCACATCACGTTCTGGAAACAACAGCAGCCCCTACTCTGCTGGCCTCTCTGACTCCCAGTTTCTACTCCACCCGCACCCCCACTGACCAAGACCATTTGCTGCTTGCTCTGCTCTGCTCTGCAGGCTGCCTCTGCCCCAGCTCCCTAGGACCAAGATCCAGGGGGCCATAAAGATCTGCCTAGACCTAGGTTTGATTTCCAGATTCTTCTTTTAACTGGCTAGGTAAACTTGAGCAAGATACTGGGCCTCCATTTTCTTACCTGAAGTATATGGGGATGATAATACTGTTGTTGCAGAGATTTTCCAAGTAACATGGATAATACGCAAGTGCCCAGCAAGATGCCAACAATGGTTGTTATTGTCACCAGCATTATGGTTTTTATTACTGTTACTCTTCTTCAGACAACTTTCACTGCTGTTACTGCTCTGAACTTGAGTCCACATTATAGTAACGGGGCTTTTCTGTGTCACTCTTGTGGCCACTTTCTGCCTCTCCTCCTGCCTCTTCCAGAATGAGGGCACTGATTTTGTGTCTCGTGTGTGATGCCTTAAGAGAAAAGCAACTTGTTAGAATAGCATTTGATAAAGAGGGGGTTGGAGCAGGGATTTGCTCAAATGCTTTTGTACAGTTGGGATTTCAGAATTATGATTTTAAAAGTTAGATAGGATACCTCTAGTTCAGGGACCATATATAACAATTCCAAAGGATGTTACACAAGATTTTAAGAAGACAAAAAAGTTTTGATTAACAAAGTCAAGTCTACAAATCATGGAGATATAGATACAGATACAGGATTTTTTTTTGAAAGTAATGATGTATAAAAGAGACTTATTGGTATCTTATGTTAGTGTTGAGCTTCTCTTCACGAAGGAGCGAGTGACAAACCTGAAACGTGTGTGTATGTGCAGAATTTCTGCCTCGTTTTGTTTTGGTGTTCCTTGAGTGACTCACATTGCCTCCGTCTGTGCCATTTGTATTGGGATGTCGGCTTCTTCACTCAGGGTTTTATTCTCAGTCATTGTCTGTGTACTCACAGAAAGTACAGTGTGTACAAACCACGTCCTTGTCAGTTTATTTCTATGGAAGGTTTTGCTCCCCTGGCATGAAACGTACAAGCTGCCAGCCATGGCAATGCAATGCCGCTCTGCGAGTCTGAACTTGGTTCTGCTGCATCGGTGCCTACTGATCAATAACTTCCCCTGCGGCCCTATTTTTAGAGAAGCATGGTTGCTAGAACATCTCTCTCCACTAACATGACCACCCCAAGCAGGGCACATGGGAGGCACTGCTGAATCCATGCTTGACGAGGGCTTGCTGGTAGAACTGTGCTCCTCCACTGCCCTCCACCCCCCAAGAAACATAGTGCAGTGCTGGCCTCGGTCTTGTGAACGTGTCCTCGTTTAGAGACAGGGTCTTTGCAGGTGTCATTAGGATGTAAGTTAAGATGAGATAGTACTAGAGTAGAGTGGGCTTTTACTATAATGACTAGTGTCCTCACAAGGAGAGACAGAGTCACACAATGACACCACCTGAAGACGCAGACAGAGGGAAGACACACGGATGGCAGGGGCAGAGATTGGAATGATGCCATCGCAAGCCAAGGACACCAGAATCTCAAAGAGAGGGTATGGCCCTGGCCATACCTTGATTTCAGACTTCTGGCCTCCAGAATGTTGAGAGAATAGGCTGTGTTGTCTTAAGCCACCCACTTTGTGGTAGCTTGTTACAGCAGCCATAGGAAAATGACACAGTTGCACACATTTAATTTGTTATTTCTCATCTCCCCCAAAAGTCAATTCCCTGCTCTGAACTGGAGACCTACAGGGACTCCCAGAGACTGACCACCCAACTCAGCCTAGATATTGCTGCACACACTGCCGATGGTTCTGTCCAGAATACCTGCTTCCATGCTCACTTTTCGGGTTTCTCCTGTGCCCAACACCTGCAGAGACACTGCCTCTGTCGCTTGCATGCGGTCTGGAGAGTGTGTCCCGCCTTCCTGCGGGACTTCTTTATTCGCTGCAGCTCGCAGCTCCCAAGCACCGCCTTCACCCCTTGAGCACACCCCAAGCGTGGCCTCCGAGCTGGCCTTTCCAGATGCCCAGATGCCCAGAGCCCTGCGCACCCATCCTGCCCTATAGCGCCACTTCTCCCTGACAGCAAGCAGCGACCCGGGCTTGGATTGCACATAAATGCAGAGCCATAGGCTGGACACAGAAGACCAGCCTCCCTTCAGCCCAGAGAGCCCACAGTGGGATCTTATCTGCCACATCTGCGTGAGCTGATGAACAGATTCACATGTCTCCTAACCTGGAATAAGATGTAACTGGTTGCTTTAAAAATTATTTATGCCCTTCATGAATGCATCTTGAACAAATTAGAAACCCCCAGTACATCTGCACATCTGCATTTCTTTTTTTCGAAAAGAGTCATTAAATATTATGTAGAAATACATGCAGAGGAGGACAAATGTTAATATATTGAGGCAATTGCTCATTGCTTCCCTTCTATGATTGCTACTTATGTTTGTTTTTTCCTTTTATCAGTAAAAATAGTTGGGAATATATTCACCAAATCACTCATTTCCCAAATGTTTCTAGGTATTCTCTGGAAATATCCCAGCTTAATTTCCGGAAACTGAGTGTTGGGTCAAAGAGCTTATGCACGTTTAGTTTTATTAAATACATATAAGTTCTTTCTTAAAAATTTAAGTTAATTTATAATCCCATTAATTAAGAATACCATTTCCTGACACTTTTGCCACCATAGGATATTATGAATATTTTCAATCTTTGCCAATACTATGGGTGAAATAGGTATTTGGGGTATTTTGTTTCTATTTTTGTTTTTTTCTTTTTTTGTTTGTACATCCCTGACTAGTTGACTAGTGACATGAATGTCTTCAGAATGTATTAGTCATCTGCATTTCCTCTGCTGTGACTAATGCCATCATATCTTTTTGCCTATATGTGTTTCGAGTCACTTATTTTTTTCTTATTTGATTGCTTATTTTATCTTTCAAAAATGATAGAACCAACTTGTGAATTACTTGAGTAAGTTTGTTCATTCCAGTACTGTTGGAGAGGATCCGGATCCAAGCCAGAAACAACTTAAGCTCCATCAACAGGATTTGATTGTTCAAATTGTGGTGCACACTTCTGAGCTTCTGTTCAGGCCTTCAAAGGTTAAGATAGATCTATAAAGACTTACCCAGAAGGAATTCTTGACAAAATTGTTGGTGGAAAAATAGTAAATTGGATATACAGAATGATTCATTTTGTAAAACAAACAAAAAACAAAAGCAAATATTTGGACATGTCATATATAATTTAATACATTTATACTCTATTACATTCAATGCATTTATACTCTATTATACATTTAATAATTTATACTCTAATTTCATTAGCATATACAATAACTACAGTGTTACTACAAAAGGTTGAAATTGGAAAAGAAAGGAGGAGATTATTTGTTTCATTTTATACCTATACTATCTTGTAAAATTTCTAGAATGAATAGATTTATATATTATTTTGTAATTCAAATAACTATAATGAATTTTAAATTATAATAATAATTAAAACACAATTTTGGAAGTTTTAGTATTAGTTTTGTCTTATTGTATAATATTTTTAGGCAAAAAAAATCAAGTCTAGAGATAAAAAATAGTTTATTTTCCAATATATTGAAAAAATTTTCCATCAGAAAAGAAAACTTCCTTCCATTGACAATGGACCATTTATGGAAAAATATGAGAAAAGAATTTTTACAAGTTAATCTGTATGAAATATTCAAATATATTTTTTAAAATGCAAAAGCCAGTATTGACTCCTTATGGACATTTATAATTTAGCACCAAGGCATCACAATGCTATAGACATTTAAAAGTGAGTAAAAGATTGCCAGGAAGATGAAATCTAATGATAAAGTCAAATATTATTAGCTCATGGTATCAAAGAAGTCAATTTTTAAGAGATTCGAATGATTAGTGTCATAGCAGCAGAGGGTGCAGAGGTTGCCTGAAGTGCACTCACACGAGTTTCAATTTTCAAAATTCAAGTTTTCACCCCCTGAGGTTTTTATATTATTCTGGTTTTGTATGGAATTTTCTATGTTAAACATCAATATTGTTCTGATGATCTGTTTATGAGATTGATCTTATCTGATCTGGTAAACTTAAGTTTATGTTCAGTGTAGGTATTGCTCCCTCTCCCTCTTTCTCTCTCTCTCTCCTGCTCTCACTCTTGCTCTCCCTGTAACTCCTGTCTCAGATTCAAAACTGCCTACAGAGATTGTTCCTTCACTGTCTCGCAGGTACCTCCTATTCATCAAATGTTGTTTTTGTTTTTCATTTTTATTTTTTTAATGAGACAGGGTCTTGTTCTGTCACCCAGGCTGGAGTGCAGGGGTACAATCATAGATTACTGCAGCCTTGAACTCCTGGGTTCAAGAATCCTCCTGCCTCAGCCTCCAGAGTAGCTGGGACTATAAGCTAGCACCACCACACCAGGCTAATTTTTTTAAAATTTTTTATAGAGATGGAGTCTGGCTATGTTGACCAGGCTGGTCCTAAACTCCTGGCCTCAAGCAATCTGCCTTCCTCAGCCTCCCAAAGTGCTGGGATTACAGAAATGAGCCACCATGCCTGGGCTTTTCTTTCATTTTAAAGAACCAATTAGGGCATTTTATTTATCACCCACATTAAAAAAATGAATAAATCTATGAAAATGTAAAACAAAACATAACACAAAACAATGAATTTTTTAGTAGATTATTAGGGGCACTCAGGTTAGCTATGCACTGTTGCACCCAGTTGCACAAGCCCAGACTGGCATTTCTCCCATGGCTCCACCCTTGTCAAGCCCAAGCCCCCACATCCAGTCAATTGCCAAGTCTTGTCAGTGCCGCCTCCTAAATACCTCTCTATGAACCCACTGTATCCGTTCCCACTGTCTCTCACACAAGCCGCTATCAGCTCTTGGGTAACTTGTTTCTCAGTCCAGACGTGCTGCTTCCTCTGTACTGAATGGACAACTCCTTTTACTAATTCCTGCTTCTCCTTGGATCTCCTTGGATCTCCACTTAGATGTAACTTCCCTCCTTGATGCTCAAGTCTGGCTGTTTGCTCTCCAGGTACCCTGCAGACAGCTCACACCCATATTTTTCTTGTCTTATATAGTTGAATTTGCCCCCTATCCTGTTCTTTCCTCCACCAGAGTAAGACTCAGGAAAGACAGGGGCTGGGTTGTATGTACTATTGGATTCCCAAAGGCATACCCAAGACATAGTACGGCCTCCAGAAAAGCTGGTTGGTTGAATAAAAATTTACCAAATAATTAAGGATACTTGTGTGCTGTTCTTTATACACAGAGGTAATACACAGAGGTAATATTTATGCCATATTTTTGACAAGCTTTGGAATGATACATTTTTGAGATTCTGATTTTGTACAAGTTTAAATTCCATAGCTATGGAACAGAACAAATATATCTATACCTCACAGTGATTGGGGCTAATACATCGATTTTTATTTTATGGAAAATAATAGCAACATCTAATATTTGTATACTGGTTTACAATATACAAATTTGCCAACCTAATTAATCCTATTAAAATTATGTTCCTCTAATTATTTACTATTCTTCTTGCACTTCAGATCAATGTTCTTCTTCGTAGAAGTCCTCTGATCTCCTGCCAGAAACCTGATGAAGGATACAGTTAAGCTACACTGACCAATCCAAATAGTGCTAATAATTCAACACTACCTTTTCAACTTTGCTTTGCCCAACAATGTGCCCACACTAGATAAGGAAAAGAGCTTCTTCTCAGCCTCTGAAGACTCCCAAACATTTCAGGCTCGCTGCCTCCCATGAGCCATGCTTCCTTCCACCTTCCACATCACCAGCAAACGTTCTATGCCACCGGAGTGGCAAGTCATAAAGGCAGCTGTGATGTATCTTCATCCTTCTCTTGGGTCATTTCATTCTCCTCCCAACTCATCTTCCTGCCTCTTGTCCTAGCCCCCCTTGCCCACTCTCCTCTTCTGCTCAAGTGATCTTTCAAAAACATAATACTACTATGTCACAATCTGTTTTCACATCCTCCAGTGGCTCTGAAACTTCAAACAGTTTAGCCCAGTGTGTAGTTCTTGTGATGATCTGGCCTCTCTTCTCTTCTGGGTTCATCTCCCACCGTCCCCCTCACATGTCCCCTGACCCCTGCACGCCACACTCCAGCCACATCAAGCCATTAGCCGTGAGTGAGCACATCAGACTGTTTCCTGCTTTTATATGTTTTTCTAACTTTTCTCTATTGGAAATGCACTTTCATGCTCAATCAACACAGGAAATTCCTATAGATCCTTCAAACACCTCCCACTCTGTGAAGGCATCTCTGCTTTACAAGAACAACTTATCATCCCCGTTGGAACCATCACTGTGCTTTGCCTTCACTTGTGATATGAGGCATGGCCATGTGTTTACACTCCTGTAGCTCCCTTTGAGCTATGAGATGCGAGAGGAAAATTTGGGATTTTCTGTTTCATGGTATCCCCATGCCTGGCACACTGTAGTTATGCTTATTAAATGAATGAATGAACAAATCAATCCTGGGAAGAAACAGAGACTCAGATCTGTGTTAGAATATTTTGACCACATTATAAAAGCACCAAGACTAATTCTAGACTTTGGCTCAAAGTTTTCACTTGGTTTTCATTAAGGCCAGAGGCATAGTGTTGGACGATCCAAAGAAAAATCGTAATGGTCATTAATCTCCCTAAGAAATCCTAATTTTTCCTGCCAACTGTTTTACTAAGTCTTATGACTATTCACCAGTATTAAAAATCATAAAGAGTCTTAGAAACTGAATACTGTTCCAACATATCCTAAAGCACTGAAGTTACCAAATAAGAGCCAGTGAAAAATCCACCATTAAATAAAGTAATATATGAATATGAGAAAAATTATAAAGTAAGGCCAAGAATTGATCTGGGGAAAAATATATATTTGTCTCAGAACTCAAAAAGCTTCTTAAAAAGAGAAAAAAAACACAACCACCCACACAGTTTCATCAGCTCACTTTGCTGGCGCATTTGCTTTTGCCAGTGTTGGCACCAAGCACGAAGTTAATGCATATCTAGGAATTTAGCATGGCAGGGAGAGAGTGGGGGAAAGCATGAGTTCCTAGCTGTACGCTTCGATTGACACAGTCTTACAGAAATTACATTTGATGGGAAGGAAAGTCATTTGACTGCTCCCCCTTTGTGATGGGCAGTTCATTATTCTGACACAATACGTCCACAGGATAAAGGAAAGCACACACCTTGAGACTCATTCATTACCTGTGGTCCACAACCTCCAAGCCTGACATCCCATAACAACTCGTTTGGTTTCATAAACTACGTAAATTAATTCAAACTTCTAAAAAGAAACTTCATTGCCAAGTAACATGAGATGATTTGACTGGAACATCATGTTCTAACTGCTCTGCCATTTAAAAGAGGTGTCATTCTGCTTTCCACTGTATACAAGGTGTTCAGCAGAGTCGGCCTCAGTTGTGTTTAATACCGTGTTTCCCTGAAAATAAGACAGGGTCTTATATTTATTTTTCCTCAAGAAGACACCCTAGGGCTTATTTTCAGGGGATGTGTTATTTTCCCCTCAAAGCCTCAGCTTGCAGCACGCACAAGATGGCCGGGACCCAACAGGGGGAGCCGACCTTGTTGATGGGGCTGCCCGCACCTTTCTTGTCACCTCTGAGATAGTAGCTGTCACCATGGGGCAGATGAGAAGGGCTGCTCGTCTTCTTTACCGCTCCACGACAAAATGCATGGGTTGTGCAGATCTGCTGCGTAGCCACGCCCATCACTAGGTCTTATTTTCGGGGTAGGACTTATATTGTGCAAATGCTTAGAAATCCTGCTAGGGCTTATTTTATGGGTAGGTCTTATTTTCGGGGAAACACGGTACTGTGACCACAGCACTTATAGAACAATCGCTATTGTAAAGTCCAGTTTTTTCAAAGGGACAGCAAGCAGTAAAAAACTTCTTTCATCTGATTAGTTTACCTGGTAGGATCAGGGCTAGGATATCAAGGTTTATCAAATAATTCTATACTTCAAAGTAGGTTTTTATTCCAGTGGGAAACAATTCTATAAAATCGAATGTGTGCATTGTTTTTTCTGCCTTACTTGTTTGTTTTTCAGAATGTACTCTAAAAGGTAGCATAGTTGATTAAAATCTAGGAATAAAAAACAATCATAAGAAACAAATAATCCCTAAGAATGATTGGAAGCATATCAATACCTTTGCTGTAGCCGTGACCCATCCAACATGTTCCCTTCTAGGATGTGAGCTCATGTCAACCAAACGAAGAAAGGGACTTTTAATCTATAAACCAAAAAAATAGACTTAAACCTCAGCCTTTCCCATGCAGGCAAAATTTAGCTTATAATTAGGGGTTTTAAATCTGTTAAAAATGAATTTTTATTTGCTCTAATTCATTCATAAGAAACATGCACTAAAGAAAAGTTCTATTGATTTGGGAATGTTGCTAATGTTATTCATTTTACTAGATAAGTTCATGTAGAAATAAAACAAAGGTGCAAAATCGATATTCTATCATTGTGGAATTTTAGGTACGAGGTACTAACTGAAATTAGAATTCAATCAGAATAATCTTTTCACGGGAAATTTAGCACAAGATCTTTAAATAGGCCCAGTAATAAGACACTCAGTTAATTTGCTTTCTTTTGTTTCTTTCATTCTATTTATTTTTTAACTAAGATAAGGGAAAGAGCAACTACTACCCAAGTGTAAGAGAAACTGAAATTTTAGCAGTGCTGAGAAAGTAAGATAGTAGAAAGAAAAAACAATTGCAAGTCTTGGTAAAAATTGAATTTAATAGAATAGATTTCTCACGACTACAACTTGTAAGTCATCCAATATTAACATAAAACAAAAGATACCTAGATTTAGGTGGAACATAATAAGAAGGGATTGGTTCTGGCCAGAGGGGAATTTGACAATTCTTTGAGGTGATAAGAATATGAGACACTGTACTATGAAAAAAAGGAGGTTGTTCTTGTCCAATGAAAAAAATAGGAAGTGTACATGATTTTTAAGAAGTTGTCTACATTGTAAGTAAAGCTGTCTGAGGATGTAATAATAAGTGAGAAAATGGACCAGATAGTATTAATCAGCCAATAAGAAAACAAAACATGCAGTTCACTGATGAGTCCACATTGTGGAAAATGGACCACAGTAGGAAGGCTGGTACCCAGTGGACAGCTCCAGGGTTGCATCTATATAAAGACATTAGTAACTGTAGGCCAAGTGGAACAATGGGATGGAGTCTATCCCATAACTATTTATAAAACAAAGACCCAAAACAACATCTGCAGGTGCTGTACCCATACAGCATACTGCAGAAATGTAACCCTGCAGGTCTGTACCCCGGGGTGTACAGTTTCTGTCCATGGACCCAGAGGACAAGTGAGGATAAAAAGGTGGGATGTACACATGAACATGGGCAGCTGGGAAACAGATGTCTGTCCCCTTCATATTATTTATATTGTCTTTCTATATCTTACTTTTTTCTTTCTGTGAACGCATTGCAGGACCCTTCTCTTCGGATAGAAGACTTTTTTAGGACTCCACATGGCAGCTCAGAATCTAACTTCGACAATACACATGAGATAGCAAAACTAGAGTCTCTATATGAAATACTAAGTGTAAGAATTTAGTAGAATATTTAGTAGAATAACTAGGTAAGCAGATACATATAACTTTTTAGTAAATTATGCATATAATCTTATACTCTCTGGTGAAAATAATCCTCTTCCTTTAATAAGCATAAGGGTATAGCTTATACACTGTTCGGGCTTTTTTTTCACCTTACTTTTTTTTTTTTTTTTTTTTTTTTTTAGAGACGGGGTCTCGCTCTTGGTCAGGCTGGTTTCGAACTCCTGACCTTGAGCTATCCACCCGCCTCGGCCTCCCAGAGTGCTAGGATTACAGGCGTGAGCCACCGCGCCCGGCCCTCACCTTACTTTTTTTAATGCTGCTTCTGCATAAGATGGATCTTTTATGATATTTAAAGAAAACTTGCTTATTCATTCACAGTGTATGTAGGTTACTCATATTAAATATAAATCTATTAAAATAGGAAATATAAAATCTGAATAGCATTCTTGTCACCTATGAATTAATTACAAATTTAAAAGTATATGCTATTGTAGTATGGCACAAGAAACTATTTAGTATGCTTCCCAAGTGTTTTTTGATTCCTAAGAGTAGAAATCATTTTACTTTTATTCCAATTTACAGTGGAGTCTGCACGATTATAATTATTCATGCAAAATACTTCACACAGCTTCTTACAAAAACAAAGTGACTGCCATTGTGGTGGAAAAAGAAAAGTATCTTTTAACAAGTTTAGTGGTTTGGTTAAGATCATAATATATGTAATCCATGACCTAAAAATAAAAATATAGTTGTGATTTAGTGAAGTCAAAGCTTTTAATTGTGTCAAATTGATGCTCCCTAAAATTTAAACTCATTTTCCCCAAAGAGGAATTCGGGAGAAATTACCACCACCACCATTTCCCATTACACACCTGCTCCCTACAGAGAGTAGAGATTTCGGCGACCTTGTGATTCACTTTCTGTTCAAGATGGTCTTGACTATGACATGGGTTGGCATTTCTGAACCTAACGGGAGTTGAATTTAGAATAGTTTTGTTACTAGGAAGTAGGCATCAGCAGGCATTCTTCTATCCAGCCCAAACTCCAGGCCATGCTGACATGCATCCCACCCAGCCTTCTCTGCATCAGTGGTTCCCAAGGTGTGACCAGGCCATCAGCAGTAGCATCACCTAGGAATTTGTTAGAGATGCAAATTCTCTGCCCCAAACCTATTAAATCAACAATTCTCCAAGTGGGGCTTAACAGTCTGTGTTTCAACATGCCCTCCATGTGATTTTGACGCACTAAAATTTGAGAACCGCTTCTCTACATCATGGAACAACTTTCGTAGATACTAAGGAGTAAGTCAGGATGAAGAAGATTGGGCTATAAGAGGCACCCTCATTTCAATTAAAAAATACAACAGCCATTATAAAAAACAAACTAAAATTAGAACAACCATATGACCCAGTGATTCCACTTCTGAGTAAATATTCCAAAGGATTTGAAATCAATATTTTGAAGAGATATCTGCACCCCCATGTTCATTGCAGCATTATTCACAATTGCCAAGTTATGGAATCAACCTAAGTGTCCATCAATGGATAAATAGACAAATAAAATATGGTACATATAGACAATGGAATACTATTCAGCCCCCAAAAAACCCAAGGAGCTCCTGTCATTTGTGATAAAATGGATGAACCTTGAGGACATCAAGCTAAGTGAAATAAACCAGGCACAGAAAGACAAAAACCACATGTTCTCACTTAAACATGGAGTCTGAAACAATCAAAAGCATAGAAGCAGAAAGTAGAATGGTGGTTACCCAGGATGGGGGATGAGGCATGGGGGAATGGGGAGATGTTGGTCAAAGGGTACAAAGTTTCAGTGAAACAGGAGAAACAAGTTTTTTGAGATCTACTGCACGGCATGGTGACTATAGTTAATAATGGTGTATCACATATTTCAAATCACCAAGAGAGTAAATCTCAAATGTTCTCACCATAAAAAATGATAAGCATTTGAGGTGATGAATATGTTAATTAGCTTGATTTACGCATTCCACTTTGTATGCACATATCATAGCACCTCTTTGTACCCCATAAACATATACAAATATAATTTGTCCATTTATAACAAAATGCTTAAAATATGACATGATTTCAAGGTGGTGGCAGCTCTTTAAAGTCTATTCCTGTCTTTATAGAAAAGAACTAGTGTAATGTTCCCGGTTTTTCCAAAGCATCCCCAGCTGCTATTCTCACAACCCATGGACCTTATCACCCTTAATTTTCTTTCCTCATTCAGACAAAAGGTCTTTTGAGGGTCATGTGCTATTTACCTTTTACTCCCCATTGTCCAGTCACATAGTCTAGCTCTGAGAAAGCTTCCAAATATTTTTTTTAATTTTGTGTTTGTTTTTGGTTTTTTAATTTAGCCTGTCTTTCTGAGAAGCTGAGAAGCAAAACTGACCTTCTCAGCTTGTCTTTCTTTGCTGACATCAATCTTTCTCTACAACCCCTCCCTGACCCATCTTGAACATAGCAAACTCATTCCTCCTTAGATACTTGGTACTCACTGTCTTTTTATGTGGAATATTCCAGAACTTACAAGCCACTCCCTTCTGGTTATACAGACTCCATCTTGAACATGGCAAACTCGTTCCCCCTTAGACACTTCATACTCATTGTCTTTTTATGTGGAACATTCCAGAACTTATAAGCCACTTCTTTCTGCTCAGACTCCAGCCTCAATGTCCCCTAATCAGAGAAACTATCCCTGACCACACAACAGACCCTAGCTTTATCTATTCACCTCTGAAATGTTCTTTTATTTATTTCTTTATGTGCGTAGTCTCTCTGAACACACATATAAACTCCATAAGAGCAGGGATCTTGTCAGCTTTGGTCCCCAGGGCATACCCAACACCAACGCCTGGCACTAAAGAGTAGACAATTTCCAGATACATGCTCAATAAATGAATTCATATCTTACCATTATTTCATGTTTATTCCATTAAGGACTCTTTGGGTTAAAAATATCTGAAATCATTTCAACCTAGGTTAGTCAAACAATATATTTGTTAAAAAGATACAAGGCTATCTCATAGAAATCCAGGATAAAAGCACATTCAGGTCTCCAGAACAACTGGAGTAAGGGTGTGGGATCCAAGTGTGGGCTCGCCCCTTCTCCCATTCTGTCCCTTTGCTCAGCTCCCAATCTCTTCTCTCTTGTCACCTTGGTGTACCTCACTTCCCTGATCCACGTGGTAGATAACATGATGCCAATACCTTTGATGGCGAACCTGTTCCGGTTTCAGCCAGGTGGATAAAGAATGAATTCTCTACGATATCTGGGGAAGCATCTCCTTACATCCAACTGCGTCAGTTCCCAATCATAGTCGGGGCAGGGAGAGTGAAAGGATGGGGGCTTTATGTTGCACTATCTCAAAAGCTGATCAGAAACCATTCAGGTTGAGTAGGAGGACAATGACAGTTCTTCAAAAAAAAAAAAAAAGGAAGCCAATTCTCAAGAGAAGACAAATACTGAGCAGAGAAAAGCGTGAGTTCCCACTGGGGTTGAGCAGTATTGATTCTGTTAAGCCATTGGGACACCCACTGATAAACTATGGAGAGACAGCATAGCATTTGGTGGGGTGTCACCTTTATAGCCAAGCTTCAAGGGGTCAAATCCCAACCCTGCTTCCTAAAAACTGTGTGACCTGGGTCAAGCTTCTTTCCCTAACGATGCCTCAGTTGATCATTCATAAAAGGAGGACACCATCAGCCCATGTGATGACTAATACGTGTTGAGAATTTCCAACGTGCCTGCCGTACAGTAAGTGCTCAACTTGTGTTAACTGTATTGTTTTTACTGCTCTTGCGGTTGACGGAGTTAATATAGCATCCAAAAGAGCCTAGCAACTCAAAGGAAGCATTGACACTACAAAGTGCCACCGAACAGAGTGGTTGCAGGCACAAGCTAACGAACCATCTGCAGATGTGTACTGTCAAGAGAAATGCTAGACACGCTTCAGGTTTTTTCAGATACATTTCCACACATTAGTAGAAATACTGTCATCTTGACATAAAAATGGCAATCATTTAGATATGTGGCTATGCATTTGTATATAAGAAAGAAAAAGAATTTTTTCCTATAAATGGACCTGTGATAGGATCATATGTCGCCAACCCTTCTGCTTACTGCCCCCCTGACAGCCTCATACGGACGCTCTTAGGGGTGTGTCTTCTGTCCCCTCACTAGTTCTCACTGGCAGACTTGGTCACCCACCATGGGAACAGACCGAGTCAGTGAAGGCTGCTCTGGACAGAAGGATTCAGGGACATACCCTAAAGAGACTGTTTCTCTGGATGCTATGTTTAGATAAACCATGGCAGCCCAGGGAGGCAGAAAAGGAGGAGGAGTACGTGGTCAGAGAGCAGGCTGTGGGGTCACCTTGAAGGTAGGCAAGGAGCGGTCCCTCAAAAAGGTCCAGTTGGAGCACAGGAGCAGACACCCTACAGAGCTCTGCCCTCCGGCTCCCATCCGGGGAGACCCCAACAGCCACAGAGACACAAAGGCCAGCCCAGTTTGGAGTAGCATCGTCAGTGCCACAAGGACCCCACACAGCAACACCCCTCTCCACACACGCTGACTGCTGAGCACTTACACTGCCCCTCCGTCCATGGGACACGTGTGACCCTGAGAAGCTGAACACCTAGGAGAGTAATGATGTTCTCCCCCCTCCTCCGACCAGAGTATGTCTAAACAAAAGCAATTTGTGACTCAAGAGTACACCAGCTACACATAGATTAAAGGACATCTACTACAGTCACATTAGCTGGGATTTCCAGAGATAAAAGATGTGACAGAAATCACAATCTGTGAATGAGGATGTGGCTGGAAAAACTGTCAAATGCTCAATAGTTGACAAACACTATGAAGCAATCTGTAGCTACACCCGCTATCTGTAGGAGCTACTGCTATCTACAGCTTTGCTACCACGAGGAGAAAATCATCCAAAGACAGTTAAAAAAAGCAGCAACAAAACACTTTTATTTTTCTGCTGTCTTTCCCCCCATTCCATTGTTTAATTTATTAACCTTTACGTTTCTTGTAACTTTCTAGTAATGTTCTAGTAATGTTGTTGACTGGCTTTTTACTGACAAATCTTTCAACTGTTTCTTACGAAACATAGTAGTCCAACAGAGGTTGAATGATTAAACACCACAATTTTCTCCACATCTACTTGAAGTTTCTAGGCAAAATGATAGTTTGGATTCCTTCATTCTCAGCTACTTGGCCCTTTTCCCCTCTAGATGTTGAAATCTTTCAAAACAATTTCAAGTAGCAAATATTTTCTGGTTAAAGAAAGAAGATGTGATTTTTATATTTGCAGTAATAATTAAGAATTATTTATTGTTAATAAACCACACATGTGGATGTAACGTTATTTGGTAAGTTGCTACTTTCTGAAAGAACAGGACTTTCTTATCAAGCTACAATAATTTGAAAAAAATAATACATGGCTCAAAATGAATACCATTAAAAGATATGACTGTCATAATTTAAAAAAAAAATTAATTAAAATATCTACCACTAAGGTAGTAAGTTTCCCACCAGGAAATTTTTAACATTTTATGTCAGATACAAGGTGGGTTTTTTTTTAATCTTCCCATGTGTGACCAACAGGACATTCGTCTCATTCTTGCAAAGCCATCCAGGTTCAAAGATGCTGGAGTTCAGGCAAATTGATCATGTTGCAGCTGCTGGTCCCAAATCTTGAGATCCAGGCTGCTGTCGGCCCTTCACGTGAGCTCTCTGTTACTGGGCCGCTCACTTCTCAACAACTTGTATTTTGATGCCTTTTACTTAATCTTGGTATTTTGCTAATATTTCACCCACTACTTCTCTGGAGCAAGCCTTTGCCTTCAGCCTTGCTGCACTTTAACCTCAGCTGATACACAATACTCATTAGGAGCATTGCAAAGGAGAGTTTCTGCTGGGGGGATTTGGTCTAAAATTACCCTCAAAGACCCTTTAAAAGCTAAGATTCTTCTGAGCCTATGAGAGCATGAACAGTCAAGATGAAACCCACCCAACTGCTGGAGATCTGGATAGACGAGGCGCAGGCCGCACTCAATGTAAAGCTGCAGAGACCCAGCAAGAATGTGTCCTGAAAAGCTTGGCCAAAGTTATTCACTAAGGGAGCAGCAGCACGTGCGACCCATGAGGAAAAGCAAGGCACCAAAGTCAAATTTGTGCTAACTCCAGAGATTAACTCTCATCATTGTCCTCTTAGAATATGAACAAAAATAGAAAACATGGTCAATATTCAATCACAGTCAAATTTGCCCTGGAGAGCCTCCTCGGGAAAGTGAGATTTATTTTGTTTTATTCCACATATATGTTTGTCCAAATTTTAAGTTATAGGATTTTCTTATTCTCAAAAACATGCACATGGCCACAAATGACTAAGACATTTTCTAATGTAAACGTTAAACAAATATTTATGAATAACTACAAAAATAATAATTTAAAAATTGAGGTTACCTCCAGATTGGCCACATGGAAATAAAATGTTGATGATATTAACAACACTGCCAAGGACTCAACACCTGATGGAAAATTTGAATTTACAATAGCAACTCAGTTAAGGAAGACAGAGCAGTGCGATGAAAGAACACTTTTTTTCCATGTAGTTTTATTTTCTTAAAACATTCTCCAGAGGTGCTTGTGCACCACAACTTATGTTTTATAAAATAGCAGAGTTGTCATGATACATACCAATGTAGTGACGCATCTTTCACCGAGGACTTTATGATAGGTTTTGCTGTATGTTACCATGTCTCTTCAATGAACAAAAATTCATTTAATTTTCCTCACCAAATTCCTGAATGTCTACAAAAGCCAGGGAGGTGGGGAGACTTTACATTTTCCTATCCCGCAAATCAAAGCACAAACACTATCTTGAGCAAAATTCCACTCTGCCTCACCTCCAAAGTTTTAAACAAATGTGTGAGGTTTATTCATGAATCTCCAACTGAAAACATAAGGCGCAATAATCATTTCTAGGCAGCCGACTGATGAAACTACAGTTTATTTGTACTGCTCTTATCCTGCTTAAATAGGATTGAGCATGTCAGCTCCTTCTTGCCTTTGGACCCAGAATGCTGAAGAGCAGTTTCTGCTTCAGTCAGATCAGTTTAGTGTAAAACCACCAATAGCCTCAGAATTGTGTACAAGCCAACGACTTTAGCCGTTAGCTAAAATTGTCTCTCGAATATGCAGACTTATGGACCAAGATAACAGACTTTACCAGAGTTACAGCGGCCATGATGAAGACTCAGGCTAGTTTTGTAACACGTGCTTTCTGTAAGGGACACAACCTTAGGTAGACTAGAGCCGGTTGGGTGTAATCATCCCACCCACGTAGCCCCAACATCCTCACCAAATCACACGTTATGGTTAAAGCGCATATTTGCTGTGCAACTAAACATATTTCACACTTGCTGTGGTCAGCCAGCATATAACATTCTTTTGAGTGATCACCACTATTGGCAAGCAAAGGATTTTATTTTCTGAATATTTTTATTCATTTTGGGCCACAGAAATAGAATTTTCTAGAAATGACTGCCTTAGCATGTATTCTTAAAGAATCACATATATGAAAGGCTATTGCTACCCGATCTATTTTATTACTGGATTATTTCTTCACATGTAACAGCATTAAAACAATTTTGATCATGCTTTAAAAAATATAAGCAAATGATAAATTCATAAACACATAAATATTTTCTAACATCCCCTTTTAATTTAGCAAGCATTCCTATGTTTTATCCAAACCAATTTTGCTTCAATATTTCAAAGAGAAAACTTCCTTCAAATCCTCAAAAAATAACTCGGATGCTTTTATTTAAAATGAGTTTTGCCATTAGGGAACTGTTACTTTATAGGAAGCTATTGTCAAATAGAAGTTCTAATCACCTTGCTACCCATTTCAGGAGAGTTCATAACAGCCAGATACACGTGACCTTCCAAAGTTAGTTTGTTTTGGATTATAGCTTGATTCCCCAAAGATTTGGATATTTAACAAGGAATTACTACTGACTTTAAAAAGTTCACAAAAGATACTAAGTATGCTATGTCTGCTAAACATACAAATGCAAAAAGGCCAACATACCTATAAACGTGCAATTCATTTTAGCAACAGTTTTCAAAATAGCTCCATTAATCCTCACACAACCACCCCCCACCTCAACCCAGAATCAACAAAATCTTCAGTTTATTTAAACTTGAAACTTGAGAAAATAATCTTACACTTTATTGGAACTCCAAATGCAGCTGTAGGTATCCCTCTGAGACCTTCATGGGGTTGGTAGACACCTCAGTAAAAGAGTTTTATTAGCATTTAATTTATTTAATTTTGAAGGGATTAGATGAAATGTTAGCGTAACTGACTGCAATCCACATTCCACAATCAACAACCCAATCCCATTACTTCTTCCAAGAAAATGACCGTGTATTTTGAGAATGGCTTTATACAGTCAGCATGTTTCGCAGGTTTCTCTGGAAGGAGAAAAAAGATGAATAATATGAGGTTTTTCAGCTAACTACTTACTTAAGAAGGAAACTGTCATAAACTAAAACCTCAGCAAATCATGTCAACCTGCTTAAAGGTAAACCTATGCCTTTCATGTTCATGCCTATCTGAAAAAAACTTATTCTCAATTTATTACACAAGTTTATGTTCTCTGCTGCGCATCACAGGGCCCAAATTAGAATGCATTATAGAAAAACATTCAGGTCATAACTGAGTATTTAAACAGCTTTTCTTATTGCACTGGCATATGAAACAGCTTTTCTTATTTCTCTTGAAATAAGGGCCTTTAGGTTCAATTTTTAGGGGAAAAAAATCAGCCAGAACCTATATAGGTGATATCTCAACACACACAAAAATCATGTCAATGAAATGCATTTTTCACTAATTTTTTCCTAATGTGCCTATTTTATGTACCACTGTATAATGGACACAGTATTTCCAGAGATTATATTCCAGCCAGAAAATTAATTGTGAATCATGAAAGGGGAAAAAAGAATCACCACTGCAAACAAAGAAAATTACCTGCTGGTTTCATACAAATCAGAGCTGGCATTTGAAGCACAGGATGCTGGCTTTTCTGTGCAGCATCCATTTAAGCTGGCATCTGATGGCAGTGAACACGTTGCCAACATCAGCTGCATGCCAACCCTATCACTAGTCGGGCTGGCAGCCTCGAAACGAAACAAAGACCAGATTACTGGCCTTGAAAATATCAAGAGGGAGGAACTGCTGCTTAAGAGGCATTTAAATAATCTTCCTACGTTTCTTAACAAGATTACCCCTAAAAGCCCCCCTGAGAAACCAGCTTCTTCCTCCCTGGTGTCTTGTGCTCTCCTGGTTAAAAAACTCTGCATCGAGCTGGTCTTACTATACCTGTCCACCAAGTGTGTGAGTCATGCCTCACCTGCGTGGCTTGCTGCTCCTCAAGAGGATGCCATGGGACAGCTGAAACCCACTGAGAAATTACAGTTTAGTTTCTCCAGGGCCAACAGGAGAAACCTGGCTGTGCTGGTACAGGGGTCAAATTCATGTGCCTTTTATTGACCTCTTAGCCTTGGACTTGCGCAGTATACACACCTGCCCAGCAAACCTAAAGGAGGCAAATGAGGACCATTTTTCCATTTACATATGGAAAAAAATGAGATTGCACAAAGCCACGAGATTTGTTGGTGATTTCTCTTTCCATACATGGTCCTTCTCCACCTTTCTATCCCATGGGCACTGCTAAAGTCTTCTTCCCTTAAAGTCAATTTGCACAATGTCTCAGTGGCAACTATTGAGAGATAATCACACATTCTAGTCTCATTCACCACTGAGATGGATGGCTCCTACCACTTTAGGTTGCACATGTCACTTGGAAGAGCTTCTGGTCAATACTACTCCATGGTGGCAGAGACCTCCCTTCCCTCCTACCACCTTCAGATGACTAACCATAGTGTGAAGGCCAGAATGACTCTTCCAAGTCCTGGCAATTCCATTAGTTAGTGTTAGGCTCATAATACATACCCTTTTAAACACTTATCATTCTAGTAAATGACTTTCCAGAAAAGAATTTTAAACTGCAGAGAATTTAAACTGTTAATGGGAATAGCCACATCACCTCAAAGCTTCCTCTCCTAAATAAGAATTTAAGAGTTTCCCAATATGTTCTACAGAACCCCATAAATAATTGCTTTTAGGATGACAACACATAACTATAAACAGTGAGTATGGAGAAGTTCAGGTCATTTTCTATACATGTACCCACAATATATAAAATCTGCTAATTGAAAAGACCCACAAGAATGACAGGACATAGATTCTAAAAATGAAGAAACGAAGATCAATGCCGCTGTGGATATTGAATTTCTAAGTTTAATGTTAATCCTAAATTGCTTAGAAAGATTGTTTGTCTTTAATTATTATAATATTCTTATTCAATTAAAAAAAATAGGTGCTGTAATTCAGACTTTTAATTAAGCGAATTAGCTTTTGACATTTTCTTGGAAAAAGATGTTCCCAATGTGGCTTTTTCCCTTTACTTACAATTAAACATTCTTTAGCACTTTTTAAATACTTTGGTAAGAAATACGCAATTTATAGCAATGTGCCAACTTTTTCAGATGCTGAGGAGGCAGCTGCTAACCTCAGGCATATACATTTTAGCAAGAGGTGGAAATGTGCATTGAATCTGAGTGACTTTTTTATAGTAAATGATGCAAAACTACAATATACCTCCACCAAAATAACTTTCAATTCTTGAGACAACCCCTACTGGTATTCCCACAACTCTGCTGTTTCGTTTATTGAAGCAGAACAGATCCTTCCATACCTAAGTATGTCTTCACTTTGCTTTCATGTGACTATAACTATAAATTTTATGTTGCCACATTCCTGTTGCTTCTGTTGCTCAAAGTTGTCAGAGGAAAAAGTTAACTCTGTCACTGAACAAAGGCCTCCTTGTATTAATATTTGCCTAAAGTCTCACTGAAGAAGCCCTGCAAATTGAGTGTTAGCTATAGGAGAAGTATCATCTCTGCCATATACACTATAAGTCTCAAAGCACACTATTCCTAATAATTGTTAGAGGACAATCAGTAGCCATCGACTGTGCAGAGATCACAAACACCATATTCTCACTGCCTCTGTTATTCAAGTGTTCACTTTTATGGTAGAGTTAATGAGTTTCATCCTTGCAGCTAATCAAACATAAGTCTTTGTATTTTAGCAAAATAATAATAATAATAATAGAGCTTTATTTCTTTCATAGTAAGCATCCACTCTGGTGTTCCTCTGATTAAGAAGTTAGATTTTTAAAGCATATTCTATTTGTTGCCTAGGTACAAAATCTTCAATAGAATTAAGATGGTTTTTGAGGTGAGGCCTTGAAATTAACATCTCTGCCTCCTTTCATAATCCCTTCCTTAAGACTTCCCTCCTGTTTGGGTGACTTGATCCAGTTTAAGAGCACAGAGAATTGATCTTTTAAGACTCATAAAATATTTGCTTCTTCAAAAAGAATAAAGGAAATAAAACAAGTGATTGTGTATATGTGTATTTGCGCCTATTTGAAATCAAGTTCTTTGATATGCAATACTGATCCTATCATCAGGGAAAAGAAAAAAACATTTTAAAGAACTCTTTTAAAAAAAAAAGGTTCCACTTCATTTCATAAAACCTGAAAAACTGTAGAAGTATATCTAGTTATTCATCTTTGAAGTCACCTGCTCAGTCAAACATTCTTAGCTGTATATCTGTGGTTTCAAATGTTTGCTTTTGTAATAAAACAATTCTAACCTTATGAGACTGTCAACTCTGCGGAATAAGATCAGCTAACTAAAAGCTTTTGCTTTGGTTTTTCAACAATGCAATAGAAAAAAATGAAAAGGAAGACGAGGACAAGAATAACGCGGTATTCAAACAACTTGAATGAATATGAGAAAAGAAAATTACACTACTGAAGCCATTGAATAATGGTCTGTGATCTTATCAATTTTCATAAATTAAGCAGGTCGAAACTGGTCAGTGTTTAGCTAGCAAATTTGAGTGACTAAAAAGAGGCTGTTGAAAAGCAAATACCGTCAACTCGATTTTATCTGTGGGCAGATTTACCAACTTGTGGGGTAGCGATGCCATCTGATCTTTTGCCCACCAACATCCTTTGTGTTGTTCTGAAATTCCAGGCCACTTGGGGCTACTAGAAACCCCTGTCTCCATCCCCACTGGGCAACACTGGCTATTTACACCAACTGAAACCCATTTCCGGTATCCAGTCGCCGCAGTGAAGGGAATGAAATCACTTCCCCCGATTCATCATCAAAGACATGATTCCCCAAGATTAATGCATCAAGCTCCTCTTCAAAAAAAAAAAAAGTTATTGCTTGCAAACTCTGTGTCAGGCACTTTGCCAAGGATGTATGTATACACAAGTATAACTCGTTTTATTGTGCTTTGCTTTATCACACTTCGAAGATACTGTTTTTGCAAATTGAAGGTCTGTGGCAACCCTGCGACGGTCAAGTCTATTGGCACCACTTTTCCAACAGCATGTGCTCGCTTCGTGTCTCCGTGTCACATTTTGGTAATTCTCACAATATTTCAAACTTTTTCATTTTTATTATATCTGTTATGGTGAGCTGTGATCATTGATCTTTGATGTTACTATTGTCATCGTTTTAAGGCACCTCAAATAGCGCCTGTAGGAGGCAGTGAACTTAATCAATAAATGTTGTGTGTGCTCTGACTACTAGTAGCTCCAAGTGGCTTGGAATATCAGAACAACACAAAGGATGTTGGTGGGCAAAAGATCAGATGGCATCACTACCCCCCCTCCCCGACTGACTGCTCCTCCATCTCTCTCCCTTTCCTCAGGCCTCCCTACTCCTTGAGACACAAAAATATTGAAATTAGGCCAATTAATAGCCCTACAATGGTCTCTAAGTGTTCAAGTGAAGGGAAGAGTTGCACATGTCTTACTTTATATCAAAACCTAGAAATGATTAAGCTTAGCGAGGGAGGCATGTCAAAAGCAGAGACAGGCCGAAAGCTAGACCTCTTGTGCCACACAAATTGTGAAGGCAAAGAAAAGAAGTCTTCGAGGAAATTAAAAGTGCTACTCCACTAAGCACATGAATAATAAGAAAGTGAACAGCCTTATTGCTGATACGGAGAAAGTGTTAGTGGTTTGGATAGAAGATCAAACCAGCCACAACATTCCCTTAAGCCAAAGCCTAATCCAGATCAAGGTCCTAACTCTCTTTAATTCTATGAAGGCTGAGAGAAGTGAGGAAGCTGCAGAAGAAAAGTCAGAAACCAGCAGAAGTTCATGAGGTTTAAGGAAAAAAGCCATCTCCATAACGTAGAAGTACAAGGTGAAGCAGCAAGTGCTGGTGTAGAAGTTGCAACAGGTTATCCAAAAAATGTAGCTAATATAACTGATAAAGGTAGACAGCAGATTTTAAATGTAGATGAAACAGCCTTCTATTGGAATAAGATGTCATCTAGAACTTTCATAGATAGACTGAGGTCAATGTCTGGCTTTAAAGCTTCAAAGGACAGGTGCCTCTTTTGCTAGGGGCTAATGCAGCTGGTGACTTTAAGTTGAAGCCAGTGCTCATTTACCATTGTAAAAACCTTAGGGCCCTTAAGGATTTGCTAAATCTACTCTGCCTGTGCTCTATAATTAGAATAATAAAGCCTGCATGTCAGCATATCTGTTTACACAGCATGTTTTACTGACTATGACTATTTTAAGCCCACTGTTGAGACCTACTATTCAGAAAAAAGATTCTCTTCAAGATATTACTGTCCATTGACAAGTATCTGATCATCCAAGATCTCTGATGGAGATGTACAAGGAGATTCATGTTATTTTCATGTCTGCTAGCACAATACCCATTCATAGCCCATGGATTAAAGAGTAATTTCTTTATTATTTAGAAATACATTTTTTTAAGGTTATAGTTGCCATAAACAGTGATTCCTCTGATGGATAGATGAGCAAAGAAAGTGGCTTCATGAAATCTACTCCTGGTGTAGATGCGGTGAACATTGCTGAAATGACAATAAAGTATTTATAATTTTACATAAACTAAGTTGATAAAGTAGTGACAAGGTTTGAGAGAATTGATTCCAATTTGAAAACAAGTTTTACTGGGGATAAAACGCTATCATACAGCATCGCATGTTACAGAGGAATCTTTTGTGAAAGGAAGAGTCAATTGACGTGGCAAATTTCATTCTTGTCTTGCTTTAAGAAATTGCCACCGCCACCCCAACCTTCAGCAACTGCCACCTGATCAGTCAGCTGTCGTCAACATCACAGCAAGACCTTCCACAAGCAAAAAGATTGCAACTCATTGAAGACTCAGATGATCATTAGCATTTTTTAGCAATAAAGTATTTTCTAACTAAGGTATGTAGATTGGGTTTTTTTAGACATAATGCTATTGCACACTTACTGAATTGCAGTATAGTGTAAGCATAACTTTTATATGTACCTGAAAAACAAAAAATTGGGAACTCACTCCATTGCGATATTTACTTTATTGAGATAGTCTTGAACTGAACTCACAATATCTTTGAGGTTGGCCTGTGTTATCTCATTTAATCCTCTCAAAAACACTATAAAAAAGAAACTTTTAAAATGTTCATTTTATAGAGAAAGAAAGTAATTTCAAATAGATAAAAGCACACAAATAGTGATTAGGAGAGGTACAATTCACACCTATGCGTATCATACTCCAATGCACTTTTGAAGAGGACATCTGTAATTTTACTCCATCCAGAAATTCTTTGCCCTTTCTTCTGGTATCTCCACTTTCCTCTGAAAAACTGTCTCTTTCACCTTCTATTTGGTAGGAACAATGGTCCCAGAGGTAGCTTGTGACCCAAGCTGAGCGAGTCAGATTCTCCTGAGCTGAGCAAAGACCACAGGGCAAGAAAGCTGGAGTTTAGTCAGCTCGTGGCAGCATCAACAAAGTCAAAGAACCCTTGCAGGGAGATTGCCACTGTGCTCTGGGTGCCTTCCCATGGCCTGGTTAGTCACACCATTCTTCGATTACGAGAGCCACCCAAAATCTTTCCATTAAGCAACCCTCTTTCTTGTGTTATTCAGAGTTGGTTTCTGAAGCTTGCAAGCAAAGGACACCTCTTGAAGTCTCTAATATTCTGATGCCTCACAATATGTACACTAGGTACTTGCTACCCAGGAATAAGGAAGACTTTGTCCAGCTCCTCAAGGAATTCAAAATCTAAAAGGATAGACATGCATGTATGTATTTAGCCAAAGCTCCCTCAGGAGTATAAAAATATATTATCATAGCACAAATTAATGAATAAATAATTCTGCTTAGGAAATTTTCGGAGAAAGTTCACAGGCAGTTGGTGATTTGTATTATCCAATCACTTTATTCTCTGTAATACTTGAGGATCCCTGGCTATATTATCAGAACTCTTTGTTTGGAAAAGCAGCAGAACTTATTCACTGACTTATTTATATTTTCATTAGTTCAATATTTATATATTGAACCACTATTTTATTTAAGTATCACAAACACAGGACATTGAAAAATAAGCAAATTAGTTAACAAACAAACCAATAAACCTGTTTACTGGTCACCAAGAAAGACACATGTGCATCCGATACTTGCCATGATGTTTTCTGCACCTCTGCTTAGCCTTGAGAGCCGTGCAGCACAGAGGGACGAAGACAGGGTCGGACAGACCTGAGTTTCAGGACGGCTCTGACGCCAGCTCTGAGTATTTGCACAAGTGTCTTAAAATCTCTGCATCTCAGGTTCCTCATTGGTAAAATGGACATCATGAGGCTTGCTTCGTATACTTGTTGAAAGACTCACTGGGAAAACGATGTAGGTTAGATGTCTGACACCGTTCTTACTGAGCTAAAATCGAGCTGTTGGCATGGCTGCATTCCTTTCCGGAGGATCTAGGGGAGATTTGTTATCTTGCCTTTCTGGTTTGTAGAGCCTGCCCACATTCCTCAGTTCAATCAAGAACCCTTTCCATCTATAAGCAATCGTGGCCAGTCAAATCTGCACATTGCCTTATTTAATTCTCTTCTGACGCCTTTCACATATGAGGAGCCTTGTGATTACATTGGACTCACCTGGGATAATCCAGGATAATCTCCCCTTCTCCCAGTCACTTGATTAGCAACCTTAATTCGTTCTGCAATCTAAATGTCCCCTTGCCATGTAACCTGACATATTTGCACATTCCAGGTGGCATGGCATGAGCATCTTTCGGGAGCCATCATTCTGCCTGCCACAATAATGAAAAGTAGAAACTATAAGTGAGCCAGGACATTAGATTGCACGCATGCCTGTGTACGCTCACGGAAGGTTTGGACACTGCACTCTAAATACATTATGCATTATATTAATAGAAAGATAATAGCACCTATTTCCTGTGACATTACTTAATTTGCATTATATTTCTATTTTGAAATTCTTTTCTTTCCATGTGGACATATTACATTAGTATCCTGCAATTGTCTTTTTTTCTTCATTCATCATTTTGGCCTAATCCACTTTCTTGCCTTTAGGAAATCTACCAGAACTACAGTTATCATATTCCACCATTCCCCTGAATAAACTTTGAAATCAATGAAGTGACTAATAAATACCAATAACTGAAACAAAAATATTTCTTTAAAATAAATTTGACAGTTTGCCTATGTACTGATAAGAAGTGCTCAGGAAATTAATTAACAGGATATTTTCTTAATTAAGTCCCAAATTTCAGGTTGCAATATGAAACACAATGAGTCACATGTGTTTTGCAGAATATTTTGCTTAATAGGAATCTGATGGATGAGAGAGATATATAAAGGAAGGAGAAGCCACCAGAAGGCCTATCACCTTTCCAAGTTACACTTAAAAAGTCATAATGTTACTATATATAATTTGTAACAGGCCTCTTAAAGCTTCTCCCCCCCAAATTACAGCAGATCTATGAGTAATTTGTCCTTGAAATGGAAATTACTTCTCCACATTCAAAGAAAAAGCAAAGTTCCAAATTTTGGTAAAAACTGCAATCAAGTTCTTAGTCCTACATTAATGTGGCATATGTTATGCGTGCATCTGTGGATCAAGAGGAAAAGAAAGCCATGGAATACATCCATCTCAATTTCTATTTCAATGTTTTTCTCAATCATTTTTTCATTATTGCCCCCACCTAAGGAGCCTCTTCAGATCTCTTTTTTCCTAACTAATCTCTACTATGAAATTTTAATGTCACAGATATGTTGTGTATCTGTGTAGACACTGCATGAGTATCTGTACTTCATACAGAAACAGAGGTCTTCCCCTCCCAAGAACTGGTACTGATTGCCCATGGAAAATGCAAGCTTATTCGATGCCTGTCTATATTCATTTGCTTATCCGCCCCCCCCACACACACACACATTTATTGAGCTTTTACTATGTGCCAGGTATACAATTGTGAACACAAACGCCATTCCCAATTTAATAATGCACACATACAGCAGGTAAACCAATAAATACATAACACATCCCAATATTGATTTGAAGATGAAATATCAAGAGCACAAAAATGTTTCTGTGGGCCAACTCTTTCATAATTTAAAAAAAAAAAAAAAAAGCTGTTTATTGCTTGTAGCACTCCCTTGCTAGAATGTCTAAGAAAACTGCCGGTGTTTGAAAGCAGCAAGAGAGGCTGGCATCAACAGCAGAGTTCTTCAGCGCAGCCTGGTTTCGCCACAGCTACGTGTGCAGAGCTGCTCACTACCTATCCGTGCAAGGCCCTCTCGTGGGAGTGTTTTCTCAGTGCCGGCGAATGCCTTCCTCCAGCCTGTCTCATGTGAAGAATGCGTATCTGAAGGCAAAAAATAGTTACCTCGGGAGGTAACAGGGAGAGACAAATAAGGTTTGACAGTGTGAAGCTGGCCAGATTCCTCTTTTTCTAGTTATAAGTGCTAACGATGAAATCTATAATCCACAATTTGTTCGGAAAATACTTGGGCTTTGCCATGTAGACAGTCTAATGTAAAGAATAACCCTGTAATTTAATGAACACCCCTTGGCGTATTTTGATAGTTTTTAATTATGAAATATAAGTACGCTCCCCTAATAAAATTTAGAATGTTGAGAGAAGTAGAAAATGTGAATGACTCAGAGTCCCATTCCACTAACAGAAGCAAATTGAACATTTCATTTGAAGTCTGGAAGAGAGGAAGACGTCAGGAAACAGAAAGCAAACGGGAGCACCGTGATCAGTGGGGGCAAGGCAGTAAGCACCCGCTGGCAGCGCAGGGGGAAGGGGAAGCGGTTGGGGTCTGCCAGAGGGACTGAGTCATGAGCCTGGCAGGACACTGCATGGTCATTGGGTCACTCCAGCAGCTGAGAAATGTTTTCCGTCTTTGTGATGGTAAACACCCATTCGCTGAGATATCCTGGCTGTATCTCTCTTCCTTGAACCTGAAAATGATTGACTCAACCTGACTTGTCAAGTGCTTCAACTTCTAAGTGAATCTCATTTCATTCAATGATTTGACTCCAGATATTAGACACAAGATCTGTTTATTTTCTCTGTCTTTCTTAGGAATGACTTATTTTCTTTGATGTAGTCAAATGCTGTCAGCATGACCATCCTCCCTGTCTCCGAGTGTGGCCGGCTAGCTAGGCTGACTGGCGAACCAGGTAAGAGAACCAAGACTAGGTCTAAATGGAAAGGCCTAGAAGTGAGATGGCTTGGTTTAAGACTACTGGGCATGGAGAAAAGAGTTATTAAGTCCAGCCCAGGGAAAGCCAGAAGGATGATCTGACGCAATCTACTCAAAAGGAAGTACGGAGCAAAAAGTAGAATGAAGAGGCAGCATAGAAGAGGTGGCCAGAGGCTGGACTCTGGCTCCCAGTGTGGGATGGATACAGCTCTCCCACTTACTGGTTGCATGAATCTGGGTAACTCACCTGACTTTCGCATGCCTCACTTTCCTCTTTTGTAATCTGTGGACAATTATAGCATTTATCTCATGGCGATGTTAAATAATAAATACTATTGACTAATCATTAGTAAAATACTTGGAACAATGCCTGGTACAAAATAAATGCTAGGCATAAGTGTTTATTAAATAAAGTAAGTGAATAAATCAAATGAGCAAAGAGTCTGAGAGAATAGTCTCCAGGATAAGGGAGCCCCAGAGAACACACCTCCTATGGCAAAGCCCCTGGGTAAATCCTTGGGTAGAAAATAACTGTTATAGGTACCCAGCCAGGTCAGATTTGCATGAACATTGAAAAACAAATAAACTGAAAAATGTGTATAAATGGAGAACTTTTCTTAGAGACCACATGCTCATTGTAATTTCCATAATTAAGAGGAGGGTTGATTTAACATTGTGTCCCTATAACTAATCCAATTCCTCAGGAGATTAGTTTCATGGAATACTGCCATAGTTGGTGAAGCTTCTTACTAGTGCTTCTGAGAATAGCTGACCTGCAAAATGGATGTTGCTGTCATAGTGTTAGAGTAATAATTTTCATTAACAACAATAACTGCGACAATAAAATATCCCATCCGGGATTGGTGTGCACAGTGAGCAAAGCCCATGTCTACTTCTCTCATTCATGATATTTTCAGAGGTGGAAAGATTATCTATCAGTCGTGGTTTCTCACTGTCACAGCACCAGCCCTTGCACTGTATCACCGGGGAAATGATATTGATAGAGCTCGTCTCTCACCAAGGAGCTGTAGACCATTCAGGGACCTCATTTGCCTCCACAGAGAACTGTCTTGAGTGGCCCTGAGATTACACAGAGACCCATTTTTCTCTTACTACATCCATTTTTTTCTCTCTCCCATATGTTTTCTGTTTTACTACATTTCTACATGAGGCAACATGCCAGTCATTTACTCTTGTTTAAAATGGATTTGCTACATGTGAGGCACCATGGTAGCTTTTGGTGCAATGATGGGCAAGACAGACCTGCCCCATCTGCACAGTCTACTAGCTTAGAGGGTGTATTAGTCAGGACTCTCCACAGAAACAGAACCAGTAAGGTGGGGGGAGGAGAGAGAGAGAGAGAGAGAGAGAGAGGGAAAATTCTATTGATTTTAGGGAATTGACTCATATGATTTTGGAGACTGAAAAGTCCAAAATCTGCAGGGTAGGCAGGCTAGCAGGCAGCAGACACAGGGAAGAGCTGATGTTGCAGTTTGAGTTCCAAAACAATCTGGAGGCAGAATTCCCTCTTCCTCAGGGGAGGTCAGTCTGTTTTCTCTTAAGGCATTCAATCGATTGGATGAAGCCCACACACATGATGAAGGGTAATCTGCTTCACTCCAAGTTTATTGATTTAAATGTAAATTTCATCTAAAACATACCTTCAGAGCAACGTGCTGGCTGGTGTTTTATGAAATATCTGGGTACCGTGCCTAAGCAAGTTGACATGTAAAATTAACCATCACAAGTAGCAAGCGGGCATTTTGCACTCAGAGTGAAGGAGCCCGAGGGAGAAACACACAGAGCCGGCCAATCACAAAAGAGAAGCCCCCATCTCCGATTCCAGCGGTCACAGGAGGTTTCCTGGAGGCATGACATCTGATCTCGGGGGTGTTCAGACGGGAGGAATAACGTGCACAGTTCTCAACTGTAGTGCAAATGTGGAGAGGCAGTGTGGAAAAACTTTAACCAGGTACATTTTTTACTTCAAGCATTATTTTTAGAATCTCCCATTAAGCCTCCACTCATACAATTTGCCAAATTGCCAAATGAAAACTGGAAGAGAAAAAAAATCTTACTGAGTTTTTCAGTTATTTCAATACTCAGAATTGTGTATGTTAATTACATATGGTGCACGATAGCCCTTGGCAAACACTTCAGTTGAAAAAACAAAACATTCTCATTATTACAATTATTAAGATAGGTTAAGTTATATCTTTAGATTATTACATATTTCAGATGCACACTATGTGTGTCTGCATGTGCACACTGCTTTGTTAGCATTAAATAAATACGAAGAATAATTATTCCCCTTTAATTAATAAGTGTAGGATAAAAATCTGAGGAGGAAATTTTATTTTAAAATATCTTTCATTAAGGGAAGCCTGTCACAATTTTTTTAAGTTGCTATTTTCAGCCTCCCTTACTTGCTCTGAAGTATCTGGTACAAACAATATCCTTTCTCTTCACACCTTTTCTTGAAGTTTGTGGGGGCGGAAGTAAAAACAAATCTATGAGGAGAGAGTGAAGATGTTCAGATCTCTTTTCCTTCAGTCCTGGCTTCAAGTCGCATTCATGTCGCAGTGGCTCCAAGAAAACAAGAGTCCGTGTTACAAACACAGCTGACGCTACTGACATTAATTGGCTCTTCACTGAGCTGAGGAAGAAAAGGAAGGACAACTTGAGACTAATTTTAACTTCTCATAAACTCAAAACAACTTTTAAGGTTTTCAAACTTTCCAGTAATTTTAGAAGCATTCACTTTATTGTCTCATCAATTATTTTCAGGAAGAAATACGCATTTCCAATTAAACTAAAAGCAGCTCATTGATTCTAATTTAAAAAGACAGATTAAAAATTAATATTCAGTAAACAGAAAAGTTCAGAAAATACCTTCCCATTGATTAAATAATGTCTAGAATTAGACATACATGAATAAACTTTAGAGCTTTATGTCCAGTTTCTCTAGAAAATAAAATGGAATTCAGTACCACATTGCGTATAATATCTTTGAAGAATGCATAATTTTATAACTGTAGCTTGGCTATTAATATACTTTAAAATAAATTACAATAACAGAATTTTTGCAACATCATATGTAAGTTAGAAACTTTTTCCTGGGCCTTAAAATAAGAGTTTACAAGCATTTTAATAATAAAAATTAGATAAGAAATGAAATGAAGAGCTTGAATTTCATTATGTATAAATCAATTTCTTTCTTTATTAGAATTCCTTCTCAAAAGGTATTAGGTAATTACCCTGTTATATTATAATACATGCACATAAAATATCTCAGCAAGGAAAGTTAATTGAAGCTCCCTACTCATCACTCTAAATGTCTCTAAACTGCTTTGTATGGGGCAAATTAAAACAAAAGATATTCTTTAATAAATGCTCAGAGAAAATTGATAACAGAGCACTACTAACCTCATAAATGATGTTCCCAGATATATTTAAAGTTTCATGTTAAATATTCCTCATTTACTTTTTAGACTTGTTTTATACAAAGCATAATGAATACAGAGAGAGCAAATACATTTATGAACCACATTTTATTTTCTTCATATAAAAATCCAAGTGAGAAATAAAAATTACTGAGTACATTTCAAGCAGTTTGATTTTGCCATGCATTATTTTTCTTTTTCTTTATGATTTTATCCTGAAATCATGCAAATAATCAGCAATATAAAAATTACTTTTTCTAATATATTAAAAGTTTATCATATTTTTCCTGACTTTTTCTTATTTAATAATGAAAACTTCTATTTAATTTGTTAGTTATTTGCCTACATTTAATTAACTTTTATAAAATAACCTAAGTAAAAATGTGTAGCAATATGTCCTTTTATTTAAGAAAAAAACAAAATATCAATTGAGTTAATGTGTCATATGGAGATGTATATACTGCTGAGGGAAAAAAATCTAATATCATGTTTCTTGGGAGCAGGGAGGGGAGTTCAGCTAATACTATGTCTTTGCAATTTTTTTAAGAGACAGGGTCTCCCTACATTACTCAGGCTAGAATGAAGTAGCTATTCACAGGTATGATCATAGAGCACTGTAGCCTCACTTCTGGGCTCAAGGGATCTTCCTGCCTCGGCCTTCCAAGTAGCTGGGACCACACGCACACTCCACCACGCCTGGCCTTGAAAGTATTTTTTTAATTAACACATATCTCCTTTGCTTGATTCCAAGCAAGATGATTCCAAGAAATGAAAAACAATTATGAAAAGAAAATCACAAAGAAATAATTATAAGTTTTCACATACTACATAAGATAAACTGAAAACTGAAAACTAGACATTTGAGGAAATAGAATGTATCTTAAAAAGTTCCAATTCAAACATCAAAAACTTGACCGAAATAACCAATACAATTAGGTACCCGGCTGCAGGGAGGGTAGATCTTTCCTGGATTGTCACGTGAATGTTTAAAACAAAATAAAAAGGTCTGAAAAATATTTGTAGAATGACAATAAAGCCACTCTCCCCCTTTCTCTGATCTGAAACCCGGTCTTATTTCAAATCTGAATGAGGCAAGAAATACCTGAATTTAACAAGAAAATGAAAAGGAATAAGTTCTTACTAACAAAAAGAAACCAGCCTTCAGACGGGACACCGCAGTTCACAGACAGACATTTCACTCATGATTTACATTCGTTAAATTTGAGGAGCGTATATTTTCAAACACCTTTGTTGTCAAGGTTTATTTATGAAGATGTGACTTGCTCCTCAATGGAACTTCAAGCACTTTTTTTAAAAAAACTTAATCCACCAGAGCCAGGAAGTGGAATCTTGATTGGAAGGTTCTGTCAAAGCCAGTTTGAGTGATGGTTGCACTTTTCATCAGCATAATCCATAATCCTCCTCCCATTGGCTGTCATAAGTCATTGTCACAGCCACACACACATCCTCTCAAAAGACGCTTCTGCAGCCAATACTGGAGCCATTTGCAAGTTCCCGCAGCTGATATATAGGCTGATGTTCACAAATTATCTAGTCAGAGCCTTCCTAAGAAGCACCTGTACACTGTAACTCACCACCGAATTTATGGTTTGTCAGGAAAGCGTATGCCCTTACCGTGCTGTGTCAATCACGGCCTGAAACCTTTTACTCAAAACCTTCCAGCTATTTCTCACACCACTCAAGGAAGTTTGACATCTCAGAAAATTCAAAAATGTATTTGTGTCAAAGAGGAAAAGGACTGAAATGATTCCTAATTTAACAAAGGCAAGAGCCTTCATGTTTCAGTGTAAGTCCATTTGCTTATTTAGAATGCTAATGTTAAAAAAAAAAAAACACTTCTCAATCAGTGGTCCTTTATTTTCCTATCTTATTTATTTGATTTGATTTTTATCCTGTAATGATGAGAAGGGAGATATAAGGCAATAGATTGGATCACAAGTTAAAATTCTATTGGATGTGATGATTTGCAATTATTAATACCAGTAATGATAAACAAGTGATCTCGTGTGTAGGGAGTGTGCATGCACGTGTGTGCGCATGTGTATCTGGACCTGAGTTGAGGAGAGACACACCTTGAAATATGCTTATCTCAGGAAAATTAAAAATGGTAAAACTGGTTTCTGTCCCTACCAATGCAATGTCACTGACATTATACCCTCCAGGTTTTTAACAGAAAATGCTGCCGCACTGTATTTTTCTAAGTGCCACATTAGTGTATGATGAGCAGCAAGAGAGAACGGCCGAGTACAAGACTGAGAGCAAAGAAAAGCTGGGCACACATCAGCATCAGCATCATCCGTGTTGGCACAGTGGGTGACGCAGCAGGAACCAAGGAGTTGGTGGCTGCTCCCGGGCACAGGCAGGGTGAAGACCCAGCACCCAGACCTCAGGAGTCGGCAGAGTCAAAGCTGTGCATGAGAGCAGCGGTCACAGGGTTTGAGGGGGCATAGCACCGGTCAACGGAAGGTACGGAGGGAGCCAGCTGGCAAACAGGGCCGTGCCCCCCATCTCCTTCTATGCTGCCTGCCCAAGATAAGGCGGCACTTGAACCTCCTCCGCAGAGGTGGGCAAAGGAGCTCTAGGGAATGTCTCCATTGTAAGTTAAGAAATTCAGAGTCGCCAAACAGCAGGACTTAGGAACTGACTTAAAGGGATAACCTGAGTCCTTAAAGTGAAGGTGTCTCTTAGCACAAGGCTCCTCCGTGGCAATCAACATGCAGGTGAGCTTGGTAAAGGAAGCTGAAAGCTGAATCAACTAGGCGAAGATTTGCAGCTATTATTCCTGGAGTCCGGGCAGCCTAAAGCCCCATCACTCAATCCTCCTAAGCCAGCCTGGCAGTCACAATAGCACCTTGGTGATGCATCAGGCTGCAGGGCTGGAGGATTAGTGGGCACCCTTGTTGGTGCTCCTTAGAGGAAGGAAACAGCATAAACCTACTCCAGCCTTCTTCCCTCGAGTCACCGTTTAAGGAGGAAGAACCTCTAATACTCCTGATCTTGGCTTGAGCACTTTGATTTCAGGAACTGTCCACTGCCAAGAAAAAAAGAAACGTTAAGCCTTAAAAACACAGAAATGTGCGATTAAGGGACCGTCTGGGTTGGTCCCTTTCCTGCTGATGGGAGGTCCTGCCTGGACCTTCCCACCAGTGTCCTGGTTTTCTTTGTTCTGACTTCGCATCCTCATGAAATGCTTCCATTCCATGTGGAATCAGGAATTTTTTAAATCATCATCTGGCACAAATTGTAGGTTTTCTTCATGGGTTTGTGTGAATCTGTTTATAAATACATTTAAAATGTGGTTTTACCACAAAGCAAATGATTCAACACATGTTCTCTCTAAATATATTAATACAAAGAGTGCGGTTAACTATTAAAAGAGATCAAAACTTAGTAATTGTGGTTAGAAAACCTGAATACAATTTCAGTGTTATATTAAATATATCATCCCATTGCTTAAAAAGAGGTGTTATTTTAAATATTGGAGAAAGACAATGTATCATCATAAGCAAATATCAGGTAATGGAAGGCCACTCCCAGCTGCACGGGTTACTACCTGTGCAACTTCAAACCAGCGACATAACCTCTCCATGCTATAGGTTCCTCACCAACAAAATCGTGAGAAAGGAAGACTGGGGGTGAGTATTCAATAATGTAAATATATGTAGAACTCTTAGAATAGTTTCTTGCCCATATTAAGCATGATGTAAACCAGTATTGTATAAATCAGTGTGATCCATGGACATCTTTCAGGGGAGCCAGGAGATAAAACTGTTTTCATAATAATATTAAGATATTATTTGCCTTTTCTGCCATGTAGATATTTGCACTGATGTGCCAAAAGCAATGGTGGATAAAACTGCTGGCACCTTAGCCTGAATTAAGCCAAGAGACCCAACTGTAGCTATAGTACTAGCAAATATGTACTAGTAGACATGACATTCTTCACCACTATGCATTTGCAATAACAGAAAATTATCAGTTTCATATAAGATGTGCTTGATTGAGCAGCACAACTGCTAACTTTATAAATCTCGATCCTTGATTATGTGTCTTTTTAAATATTTCTTGTGGCAAGTGGGAAGTATGCATAAAATATAATACTTCTGCTGCATACCCAAGTACAATGGTTGTCTCAAGAAAAAGCACCAAACTAGCCAGCAATGTTCATGGAAAACAACTTTTACTTTAAAATTGCATCATAGATCCATTTGAAGTACAAGATAGATCAATGGATTTTGATATAACTCCCCCAAAATTCCATTTACATCATTTCAGATACCACATTCTATCTTGTATTACTAATGACCCGTGTTGAGTTTTGATGTAGTATCAGGGTAGCTTACCCGTCCTTACCAGGAAAGGCTATCGTAATCCTCCCTGCAAAGTGTATGTGAGAGTCCAACAGTCTTTTATGAGCCTGACATTAAGGAGATGTGCAGATATATAAAAAATGCCATTCTTCTTACTAATTTTTTATTTTAGAAAATATAATTTTTTCACTAAAACCGTGTTATTATAACTTAAAAATCTCACATTACTTAAATCATGGCAAAAGTATAAATAGTGATGATGTACACATGGATAATTTTGGAGGAGGAATTATGTATATAATGCCAAGCTGCCAAAACAAAACACATTTTTCACTGATTATGAATGTTTGCTATTGTCATTAACAGACTCACTGATCCCTTGGTTTCGTTTGTTACTGAATTTTCTTTTTATGCTTTCTGATCTCTAAACACAGAAGAAGCTCCTCAAAAATGGACTGAAGGGTCCCAATTTGTTGGTTTCAAAATCGATGTAAAGTTGGAGGAGGGCGGGGGAGTGTCCTGACAACCCTGGTGCCGTGCCCTCCTCCTGGGAGCTGTGGGCTCGCATCCCAGGGGCTGTTTCTTACTGCAGGTGGGATGTTGCCAGCCCACTCCCTGTGATATCAGCTGCTCTGTGTCCCTCCTAAATTCACAGGTTGAAGTCCTGACCCCCAGCACCTGTGAAGTGACTGTATTTGGAGACAGGACATTTACAGAGGTAATTAAGTTAATACGAGGTCTATATGTGGACCCTAAGCAGTCTGACTGGTGTCCTTATAAGAAGAGGAGAAATGGACACAGACACACAAAGAGGGAAGACAGTGTGAAATCACTCCAAGAAGAGGCCATCCGCAAGCCAACGGGAGAGACCTCAGAAGAAATAACTCCACTGACACCCCGACCTTAGGCTTCTAGTCTGCAGAATCATGAGAAAGTGAACGTCTGTTATTTAACCACAGGTCCGTGGTGTCTGTCTCGGCAGCCATAGCAAACCAGTACACCCCCTTTCCTGCTCTCCATACCCGAGCGCCTCTGCACACCGAGCACCACATTCTACATAGCCCTTGGAATGTGGAATTTCCACAGTTTAGAGAGTTATGATCTAAATATATGGTTTAGATATTTATTCCCCTGATTTTGGAATAGAATTTAATCATATGAAACTAATAATAAGCATTAGGGAATAAACCACAAATAGCCTATTTATTATATATGTTAAATGCAATGTTACATTCTTATTTACCTTCTTTCTCCAAAGAATTAGAAAATGCTGAAAATCAAAAATGTGTATATATTATCTCCTGCACAGTAAGGACAGAAAGTAGAAGCCCTGGCTTAGGAGGAGATGGAAGATGACAGCAGATATCACCTGTGAGGAGAGCCACAGGAATTGGGCATAACTTAGAGCTCTGGATATTGGAAACAGAAGTAAGTGTAGAGTTGAAAAAAGTCTATCAAAAATCAACAGATTGCTATGACCTCATAGGGGTTATAAAGTATAGAAATACTGAAATTTAAAGTTTCAGTTTCTGAATTATTCCCACTAAATAAATAACCTTCAATTCAATATGTTTTAGAGTTTTCTTATGATAAATAAATCCAAAAAATGCACAAGCATTTTTTCAACCGACCACAGAGACCTCACTCTTGGATTTCAGTCAAATAAGACCACACCAGAAAGATCATGTGCCCCAGGTCAAGGTGCAGCCAAGGAAAGCCCACTATGCTATAGTATCCCAAACACAGATGTATTTGCTTGTCTAAAAAGGGCAATTTTTTTTCTTTAATTTGGTTCTCTTGAGATTGTTTCCTAGTGACTTCTCACATGTATGATTAACAACAACACTAACTTGATATCAATTTTGGCCTCCCAAGTCCACTCCCCCGTTCCCCTCTCCATCCATGGTAGCTCCATCCCTCCAGCTTCCTTGGAATCACTGTTGACAACACAATTCCTCTCCCACATTATGTCCAACCCCAGATGAAATTCTGTTGAATTTGCCTTGAAAATAAACCCACATGTGAGCACTTGTCTTTACCTCCACAGCTGCAATCCCGGACACCACGTCTCTGGGCAGGGTTGTTGCAATGGCCCCAGCCAACGTCTGCGGCTTCCACCATCATCTCCCCACCGTCTGTTCTCCATGCAGCAGCCAGAGAGTGCCTCGTAGAACGTGTCAGATCATGTGATTCCTCCACGTAAAACCACCCAGTGGTTTCCCATCTCATTCAAAGGACACTCCAAATTCTTTTCAATGACCTACAAAGCCCTTCCCAATTTCCTACCACCTCTCGCCCGGCATTAATTCCTGCCCTACTCATCCCCCTCACTGCATCAGCCAACTTGCTAGCCCTAAAATGAACAGCCTACTTCTAACTTAGACCTTTCTTGTTGTATCCCCACCCTGGCCTGGAATACTCTTTACTCCCCAAAATCTGTATACCTCATTCCCCCACCTCCTCCAAGTCTTAGCTTCAATGATGCTTTCCCAGTGAGGCCCCTCCCACTGCCACCATGTATCCCTGTTACCTTACTCTGTGCTTCCTAGCACACTATATAGAAACAACATACTGTATAAAATAACAATTTCTAACATCCTCTGGATTCTACTTATTTGCTATGTTTATACTCTGTCTTCACCCACTAGAATGTGAGCTCCACAAAAACAGGAAAATCTGTTTGTTTGCCAATGCATGTTCACGGTCTAAAACAATGCCTACACATAAAAGAGGCTGAATTTGTTAAACCTTTCTATAAACTTCTCAGATTCTGTTTTCAGCATAACAGAAGTTCTGTGGAGTAGAAATCAAATATTTTATTTGTTTTCTTTCCATAGCGCCTTTTCCATCATGCTTTCTGAAAAAATAGGAAACTCCAAACAGCCAAACACATCAATGGAAACTCGAATACTCATTCAATTATTCAGATGTTTGGTTTCTCTCAAATAAAAGTGACATAAAATGTGATTTTTAGAAACAATAGGACCCTGGGCAAATATCTTTCCTATCTCATGGTGTAAGTTCTTTGCTGCTTTTCAAAATACTCAGAATACTTTCTATTTTTATCTGCCTATACAAAGGCCAACATCCTGTAGATCGTAGACCATCATTGCTCCAGGAACCTTTGAGTAACTCAGTTCATGGCAACACCCTTACCTGAAACTTTGTGCTCTGGGGAATTGTGCTGTGTAAGCTATTTTGTAGGAAGGCAGTCTTTTTAGAGCAGCTATTTTAAGATGTAAATGACTAATGGGATTAACCCTCCTAGGGTTAGAGAATTTAAAAGAGAATTTATAAATCAAATTGAATGTCTACTAGTGTAATGTACAGGGAACAAACTTCTGATGTTCTTTTCCCATTCCTGACTTATTCCACACACAGAAGAACAAGACGTTCTAAAACAGCACCCATTCCTATAAGACTGCAAACCTCTGGAAGACACATAGCCAAGCCTCTGGATACTTAGACATTTACCTACTCTTTGATACCATTGCTGAACATGACCATACAATACGAAAAATGTCTCATGTTAATATTGAGCTTATTTTGGTGATGTTTATATTCATTGTCAAAACATCTCAGAAAAAAGTAAGACAATATATTCTGTGAGTTTGATGTTTGGTCTACACGTAAGTATGAGAGAAGAGAAAGAATGGGAAGGAAAAAGAAATCTGGTGTTTGATGTTATGTAAGCTAAACAGATTATGAATCATTAAATTGTTCACGATTAATCCCTTTATGATGACACATTTGTGTCACACATTCGTGTGACTAGCTGACTCTTTTAAAAGTTTTATAAGCATTTCTTACTGGCATGACTTTTCTGCATTCTAAACAATGACAAAGGCAAACAACAAAAAGACTCACATCTAACTATGCTTAGTTGTGTGTTACGGGCTGCACTGTGTCCCCCCGCCCCCTGTCCCCGCCCTGTAATTCATACAGTGAATTTCTGTACCTCAGACTGTGACCTTATTTGGAGATAGGGCATTTTAGAAGGTAGTTATTATAAATTACAGTGACTTCTGCAAGGTACGCCCTAATTCGTATGACTGATGTCCTTATAAGAAGAGGAAATTTGGACACATAAAAAGACATGAGACATGTGCGCACTCAGAGGCGAGATCACGTGAGGATGCAACAAGAAGGTGGGCACCTGCCAGCCGAGAAGAGAGGCCTCAGAACAAACCCGCCTTTCCGACACCTTGACTCTGACTTCTAGCCTCCAAAACTGTGAGGAAATTAACAGTTAATGCTCAAAAAAATTTCAATTAACCCAAAAGAAGGCAGGAAGAAGAAACAAGGAATCCGAAAATAGATGGAAAAAATAGAAAATAAATCACAACATAGACATAAACCCAATTATTTGAATAGTTACGTTAGATGTAAAGGAACTAAACGCTCCAACTTAAAGTCAAAGATTACCAGACTGTGGCGGAGGGAGGGGGAAGGAGCAAAACCAACTGTTTTCTGTCTGCGAGAGACACATTTTACCGTGGAAACATAGGTTAAAAGTACAATGATGGGAGTAGTCCACCAGGCAAACACCAAGCCTAGAAAATGTGTGCAAAGTAGCCAATAAAAGCCCCATTTAAACAAAAGAAGATCCAAAAATAAGAAGTAACAGCTTTCTCAGATGAGAAGAAATCAGTGAAAGAACTCCCAAAGTATGAAACATCAGAGGGAAGGACACCCCCAAAAGGGAACACCAGCTCGCTAGTAATGGATACCAAGCAAAATGAAAATATTGAAATGACAGATAAAGAATTCCAAATATGGATTGTAAGGAAGCTCAATGAAATCCAAGAGAAAATGGAAAACCAACTCAAAGAAACCAGAAGAACAATCAGGAGCCGAGGCAGTGTTTTTCCTGCATAGTTAGGAAGTTTTTCCAGTCTTATTTTTTTGGAAAGAAAAATCTTTCTTTTTTCCATTTTCTGCAATGGTTGCCTGTGAAGGATGGAGACTGATGGGAATGAGGGAGCTTTCTGGAGGGAAGAAAAATTCTGTATCTTGATCGAGTGTTGGTTAGGAGGGTGAATATATTTGTCATCAAAGTCATACATTCAACTTCATTTCACTTTATATAATTACTCTTCAATTAAAAAAGAGAAAAAGGCACTTAAAGACATATTAACCAAGAGCAACAAATAGATTTATTTAGACCTTGATTTAATTTTTTTTAACTAAATAAATAATTTTAAAATTAAAAAACCATAAATATTGGCATACATAAGAAAAAAGGAAATGCAAACCTTAGATATCTGATGACATCAAGAAACTTTTCTCATTTGCTTTAACTGAGTAATAGTATTTTTTTTTTTATTTTATCAGCTCTTAGAGAAAATTTTGAATATTTAATGGTGAAGTGATCTAATGTGTGGGGTTGGCTTCTGCACAAGACCAGGGAAGTTAGCAGTGGGTGGGAGTGTATGTGAAACCAGACTGGTCAAGGTTGATGACTGTTGAAGCTGGGAGATAAATACACTGGAGCTTAGTATACAATTCTGTCTTCTTTTTAGAGTTCTTTAGAATAAAAACATTAAAAATAACAAACAAATTAAAAACTTTCTGACTTTGTACATAGTTTTTTCTGAGTAAAAGTTCTTTTCACCCGGTCTCTCATTTAAAGTTTGACGAACTATTTCTCCTGCTTTGTATTCTGTCTCAAATGTCACTTCTTTGTGCCTCATATATTCTGTCACGTCCCCACTTTCCCCAAGCATAATTAGCACCTGCTCCCTAGTGGTTCCTATTACTCTGCATTAATGGGACCATGTTTCTCTTCAAACCAGTGCTTTTCTCAAAGTGAAGGAGCAACAACCCCAAAGCAATTCTTGAATCCAGAAAAAATAAGCTGAGTAATGTTTAACATAAATGAATCCCCATCTACATTATCAAGAAAAAACTTCTCGTAATAAATATCAGGTATCATTTATAAGCTTGATTTCAACAATGTTTAAGAACTTATCCATAAGACTCAAACTCACAGTTACCTAGTAGTCAAAAAATCTCAATAATTTAACCATATACTTTATGGGACAGATGCACACAGGCACACGCACACACACTCACACACATGCACACGCACACACACACACGCATGCACAGCGGTTAATAGATGTTAACGGCATGAATGGTGGGATTACCTGAGATCTTCAATGGCTTTTTCACATTCTTCCTCTCTCTGAATATGCAGTTTGCAACTATTATTAATTACTTTTATAATCGAAAGAACTTATTTTTTAAATCAAACAGATAATTATCTTTTAATCAGATGATGACAAGGATAAGAGTCTATTCATTAGGCTTGATAGGGAAGAGATTGAAATTCAGTTAAAACGAATCCATCAGATGTAATGGTCAATTTCACATCGCTAATGTTGGGACAGCTGTCACTCACTCTGTGCCTCCTCTGTGATGCAGTATGGAGTCCACAGCAGCACCTATGAAAAACTCTTGCCAGAAATGTTCAACCTGAATATAATCCACGTCTTAGATCTACGTTTCAATTAATAGGATACATAGTGGATAAAGAAACAAGTTAAATACCACCATGAGGAATCAGTCACCCAAATCCAGAAGGAGGTATTATTTCACAGGAAAGCTTTCAGGTCTCTTCCACATATCAATGTCAAGGAAAAAGAGAGAGGAATGGGGGGTTCACACCAAATGAGACGTAGAAAATTTGATTGTAAAAGTGCAAAAGACACTTCAAGGACAACTTAGGGAAAGGGGGTTGTGAATTGAATATTAGGATGCTATAAGGAATTAGTGTTCATTTTGTTAGATGTCACTACAGAATTATGACTATGTAGGCATGTGTTCTTGTGTTTCTGCAATGCAACCTGAACTATTCAAGGGTAAATGCCCTGCTGTCAATAGCTTAACATGTACAGCAAAAACAATGAGCCACAAATTAAATCTAGGTGATGGTATTATAATATTATGGTAGACTACAAAAGGGTTGTTGTTTCCCCAAAATATATCCACATCCCAATCCCTGGAACCTGTGAATGTGGCATTATGTGCCTCCAAAAGGGGTCTTTGAAGATGTATGTTAAGAACCTTGACATGAGATTATGTTGGATTATACAGGTCAGCCCTAAATGTAGTCACATGCATCCCTAAGAAAGGGAGGCAGAGGGACATTTGATACACACAGAGGAGAAAGTGACAGGAATATGGAGAAGAGAGATATTTAAAGATGTTGGCCTTGAAAATTAGAGTGCTGTGGCCACAGGCCAAGGAAAAGCAGCAGCCACCGGAAACTGGAAGAGGCTAGAAAAAAATTCTCCTCTCGAGTCTCAGCGGGGAACACAGTTCCAGTAACCAGAACTAGTAACACAGCCAAGTGATACTGATTTCAAACCTCCGACTTCTAGAACAATAAGAGAATCAATATCTCTTCTTTTAATCCACCATGTTTATGATAATTTGTTGCAGCAGCTACAGGAAACTGATAGATGTATTTATGAGGGTTTACTACAATTTTCTCTCTTTCTGAAACTTGAAAATTTTCATAATAAATTTTAAGTCTATAAATTTTCTTAGAGATCCAACTGTAATTGTGTTAAGGAGAAACAGTATTATTGAAAATTCTTTTAATGAGAAGATAAATATACACCCAAAACCAGGGATCGGTATCAGATCATTGCCTAGATGATCCAATATTAATGACATACAAAATTTAAAAATCATCCTTTTCTTCTTCCTGGTTTTTAAAACATCTTTCTTATTTGAGAAATATTAAATTGCTTTCTGTGCAAGCTGGTAAACCACATATTATATCACAGGGATAAAATATGTAGGAACTAACCTTTCAAGAACCAATTACACCCAAGTGATATGAAAAATGGCACTTAGAGGCTTTCTGATATTTTTCATATTGTGGTTTCCAAGTCGTTCTTAATTGTGTAAAGTGAATTTTTGTAAATTTCTTCTCCTCCGAAAAATATAACATAAGTTATCCAAACTTACTGTCATAATCAGTGTCTATTTTGGCAAAGGAAGATACTGACATGAAAAAAGAATTGTGGTTCGGGAAAGTATGGAAACCCCTTCAAGTGGTCTATCATATTTTGTATGAGCTTTCCTTTTTCTCATCACAAGATATTTTGGCTTGGAATTGACAACCTAGCAAGAGCAGATGAACTGTTATATCATCGCACACTAAAAGAAGAAGAACAAAACATGTCTAATTTATAATGAATTTTCAAATTAATTTCCTTTTTTAATGGTACTGGGTTTTGCAATGTGGATATACTGGTAAATGGTTTGCACAGATGTATATGAGTGATCCAATAGAATTTAGGAGCAGCCTGAAAAGGAAAATTATCCACTCACCCTTTTTAAGCCAACTTTTCTTTTTCTAAGAAAGAGCACATATTTTAATGTGTTTGTATATGAAATATTAATAGAATTATAGGTAGGGAATGTGGAATGAAGGAGCTGGAAGTGGAGTGAGGTTGTGGAAATATTTAAGGACGGCAGAAAATCCAAAATATAATTGAATTTGGAATGGAAATTTACTTCTACATTTTAATATATATATGTTCAAGGTTCTTGTGATTCATATTTGCACAGGATTACAAATCCACATTTCAAGGGCAACTAAGTCTTCAGTAGCTGGGAAAATATCCACCTTTCTCCACTTTCCTGTATATTCAACTTCTTTCCACTTTCCAGTCCATGTTGAGAAGAGTTAGCACATCTCTGAGACTGACACGGAATAAACCACTTCTCCTCCGAGGATCACAACCCTAGACCATCCCTTTATGAGCGAATATGAAGCGTAGGCAGAAGGTTGTGTTTCTGGATATGAGTAGCAAACTGACTGAATCTGTGCCAACAGTTCTGCTTGACTTGGGGTGCAGTGTACTTAAGGACCACTCATATGCAAGTTAAAATATACGTCAAATTCTAGAGTGAGCTCGAGTATGAGGATCAACATTTCTAAATCATTTTTTGGAATCGCCTTACACAAGAAAAATATTATAAACTGTCAGCAACAAAATCTTCATGTTCTTTTTCAATTTTGCTACCATGTCTGAATATTTTCTATAAATAGCCCCAGACTCATGTGATCAGGAACTTAAAGGAACTCTATGAAGTTGAGTTACATGATACTGAATACCAGACAGGTTCATGAATGAGAGTACTCAATCGTGTAAAGATATGAATTCTCTAGCAATGAATATTTGGACTAAATATAATTATAATCAAATTTCTAAAATGATTCTTTTAGAATTTAACACAATTATTGCAAAGTTTATTTGGAAGGGGATATTTTCAAATAATCAGAAAAATCCTAAAAAATAAACCAAAGAGAATAGCAAATTTTAAAATAATAATTCAAATGGTATGGTGATGATGCAGTGAAATAGTGATGGAAAAAAACACAGCCTAGATTAGAAGCTACCACATATGTAGATACAGCATATAATAAAGAAGGCATTGCAAATGGATGGGAGGAAAGACATTTATTATTTATAATGTTGGCAGAGCTCACTAGCCATTTGAAAAATAAATAAACAAATCTGCATTTTTACCTCATTTTTAACACTGAAATAAAATCCAGATAAAACAAACACTTCAAGGTAAACATTAAGATAAAGGAAGGAAAAAATGGAATATTTATATAATTTCAGCCCAGTAAAAGCTTCTTAAGCTCAAAGCAAAGGCTATAAAATAAAAGATAGATAGATAGATTATAATTATATGTAAAGGTATATAATATATAAATATATAATACTTTTTAAATGGAAAATTAATTCTCTGTGTCAAAAATTAACTAAACTTTTTTAAAAAGTGAAAGGAAAATTTGAATAAATATTTACAACACAGACAACAGGTAAATTTTTTTGATACCATAAAATTTTCTTTTAAGTCAATAAGGAAAGTTGCCTCATCTATTTTTAAGTGGGCAAGAAGTATATGGAGTCATTTCACAGAGGATACAACAGAAGCAGCCACTAATTATGTGAAAAACTAATCAAACTCACAAATAATTAAATTCAAATAACAATAAGAAATCATTTTTCAACTATCAAATTGGCAGTGGTTAAAAGATTAATAATACCCGGTGCTGGCAAGAATTTGGGAAAACAAGCTCTGTCTCGTGCTGCTAGTGGTAGTACAAAATTAGGCTAATTTTTTGGAAGAAAAAATGCAATATCTATTGAATTGTTTAATGTCTACATTTTTTACCTAACAATTTCACATCTAAAAATTTATCCCACTGAAAAACTCACAAAAATATGCAAAGGCGTATGAACAATAGCATTTTTTGCAGTATGGTTTATAATGGTGAAAACATTAGGAAGTAATTAAAATGTTATCAATAAAGGATAATTAAATCTATTGACACCGAAAGACATCCAAGACATATTGTTAAGTATAAAAAAGATGGCTGCCTAACTAGATAATCTATATGATATCATTTTGTTAAGAAATTATTTATATGCATATGAGACAGACGTGCACACAAATCCGAAGGAATATTCACCACTCTTAACGACCCCACTCTTAACAACAACGGCTTCTGAATATAAAAATTATGGAAGACATTTCGAGAAGAACTTGGGTGTAGAAATAGACAGTGTGAACTGGAAGAACCAATCCAGCGTGGTAAAAACAAACAGGTCAGGACAGAGGCACCACCCTAGTATGACTAAACAAAAGTAGGGAGCCCCCATAGCAGCGTGTGTCTCCCCCACCCTGCCCTCTTTGTGCGGCTCTGTCCTGCTGTCCCCTGAAAGGCTGAGCCCAGCACACCTCTGAGTGCTGGCTCCAGTCAGCGGGAGACATTGCAGGGAACTGGAGTGCAAGAGAGGAGTCTGGGTATTTCTTTCCCACTTCCTTGCTATTTTGGTGCTGTGTCTTGTCAAATTTTTTCAAAAAAATCAGATTTAGTAAGGAAAGATTCTATTCTAAAGAATTATTGTGAGGGGTGGGTGTGGACTATCGCACCAAGAGGAAGGCACCATTGCACGAGAGAAAGGTCTATCGTAAGCCAGCAAGTGTCTCAAGGGTTTGGCAAGATCTTTTCTTTTACAGCGAGGAGTATTAAGTCTAGAAAGAACAGGGGAATGGCGTGATCGGGTAAAGATCTGAGGATGTCCTCTGAGCCCAGCATTTCTTGGGAGGGACTGAATCCTGGCTCAGGCTGGGGCTGGGCTGATATTCGGGGACCTGGGGGGTTGATTAATGAGCATTCTGTTCCCATTGATCAGTGGGGACAAGTGTTTCAGTTAATCATTTATGAAGCCAACAGTGGAAATTTGGAGGGTCTGCGTCTGGCCTTGTCACAGATAAGCAAGGCAGGCAGGGGACAGGGGTGTCCTTGAGTCTTACCTCGGTCTCCAGGGAAGGAGGATGGTTCCCTGCAGTAAGCAGTTTCCCAGAACATACGGGGTGGAAGATGTCCTAACAGTTAGGACCTCTTGTGTTTTCCAGGTGGTCAGCCTCCAGCCATGCTGGCATTTCCCTGCAGCTCTAGCAGGCTTCTGGGCCCTCCTCTATACCTGTCACCTCACTGGAGTCACACCACCTCCTCCCTTTGCCTCCTCAGCCCGGAGGGGACGCCTTCCCACCTTGGACAGTCACTGGGTGCCTCGCCTGCCCCACCGGCTCTCTTAACTCACACTCCCAGAACCTGTTCTCAGTGTAAGTGGTGAAACCTCATCATTTGTTCTGAGTTTCATTCCATTTCCTGCTGTGACCCTGGTGGTTTGTAACAACCACTTACAAAATTGACACTGCTCTTCATTTTTTGACATCATGTTTCATTTTGATAGGGCAATGGGTGATAGGCTAAATAAAATACATGTTGAGGTGCCAATATGGAGAGATTGAAACTGAAGTCAATCAGTTTTATTTACTCTGGAAAACCCTCCAAAATGTATATCATGGTTAATACATTGTGAAAGGATCCTAATTACTTTTTGTTTAAATATAGTACTTAACCTTAATTTTCTTATTATCAAAAATATCAAAAAGCATTTATGAGGCACCTATAGGAGACACTAATAACTGAGAATTCTAAAAATGAATGAACATACAGCAAGGGAGGCCTTAGGAGTCTCTCAGTCCAGGGATTGCAGGCTTTTGTTGTTGTTGTTTAGTGGAGAACCCACTCCAGGCCAAAGCTGAGACAAGGAAGAAATTGGGAGCCATCTGACGGCTTAGCTTGTCTACCTCCTTCCCCTTTCTCTCCTGCCACAAAAGGGAAGAGGCCATTCTTTTATTTCTCTTACTCCATGCCTTCCTCCTTGTCTCCAGATACGCCTTCATGGCTTTTCTAAACAGCAAAGAAACATTCTATCAACCAAGGTCTTTTAAGTCCCATTGTTAATATCACAAATATAAAAATAAATGAGTTTGGAAAATCTACTCTTAAGATAACAGCCTGACTTACAAGGCTATTGTTTTCCTAAACAATTTTAAACTTAAGGGCTGAGAATCTCCTTAGTCTTTCCTTCTGTGTCCCTTTGGTAGTGAATTTCAGCCACCATTTAAGCAGAAGATGTTTCAAGTGAAGTGGACTCAGGTCTTCTAGTCACTACGGCAATAATGAGAGAAGAGTTCATTAAATGATTTCTAAAATACTACCTTCATTCTATAACCACATCACAGCACAACACCTGAATTTAAAACATCCTGACAGCAGTTACAATATGAGTAACTCAACCACAGGATAGAGGCCAGTAAAATACAAGATGCCAAAAGTTCATCCTCATGTGCAAGGAGTTATATCTTTTGTTGTAATCAATTAAGTTATGAGAAGAAGGTGAAGGACTAACACACAATGGAATCACAATCCTATTTACATAGCTGTCAATTACACTTACAGAACTATCCCGGATAAGGTTTGTGTGGTATTTTTGTATTGACACAGCAGCCATAAACCAACAAGAATTACCAACACTTAGTAGACATGAAACAGGTAGAAAACAAAGCCTCAAGAGACCTAACATTATATTGCAAGATAGTTCAGTAAACTTCAAAATGAGATAGATTTGTGGCCTTTGACCACAGCCTCAAAGGCATGGTGCAGAGTATATTCAATATCACTCTTAGAAAGCTTTTGCTTTCAAAGGGAGCACAGAATCACATCTCTCCACTTGTCTATATAGTTTATGCAACAGGAAATAAGAACATAAATAATAGAGCAATAAAAATTAAGTTTATTAAATTTTATAGTTGTGGCAAAGAGTTTCTGAATCTTAAGACTGGACTTTCATAATTGAAAGCAAGGCTGAAAATATTGTTTGCTTTGACACGAAGAAGAAACCAGTCTGAAGTCAGAAAAAAAAGAGAAGCATATACCGGGGGTACTATTTGTCCAAGCACTTGCTTAAAACTTCTGTCTTGTTTGACACTAAGGAGTGGTGAGATGGCCACATCCAGTTCTGAAATTTTCCCCTGCCCAAAGTGCCATCAATACATGACCTTCCCAAACCCCCTTACTTGCTAGAAACCAAGGAACAATTTTATCAAAGAATTTTTATCAGGTTCATTTTGAGTGATGGCCTTTCAGGTCTGCAAATACAACACAACAAGACAGAGCCAGATAATGGGACCGTGTGAATCATTAGGGTCAGGGACTGTGGATCTGTGAGCAACCTTATCATCAGAACATCGGCTTCTAAGTGATGATTCTCGGTAGAGGTTAGATACTGAACTATAAGATGGGATCCATCATCTTATAATGGGCTGCTCTGGTTGTCTATTGCTGTAAACAAGCCACTCAAAAACAGTTGCTTAAAACTATAATAGTCATTTATTTTGCTCTCCCATCTGGGGGTTGACTGGGCTCAGCCAGGCAGTTCTCACTCAAGGTCTCTTACCCAGCTACAGTCAGAAGATGCCTGGAGCTTGGGTGACCTTGAAGATTTCTTCATTTGCACTACTGGTGGGAAGACTCAAACAGCCTGGTGGTGGGGTAGTGGAGCTCCCTGGGTGTTCTTTCCTCTCCAGTTGTATGTTCTATTCACAGGGAGGCCTCAGGGGTGTCAGACTTCCTCCCAGAGTGGCTGTACCCATGCAAACTGGCAGAAGCCGTTTCTGAATTAGCCTCTGGAGGTCATGGTCATCACTTCCACAGATCTCATAGTGACAGATGTTTCCGAAAATGTACATACCTGTTTTTAAACCATCACACAGGGGGTTGAGAACACGACTATTGCCTCTGGGAAATCTGTCAAAGACAAAAATAAAAACTGCATGGTCTAGAGGGAAAGATTTTTTTCAAATACCAAGATGGATTTGTTGATAGATATCCAGGCACCAATAGAGAGGTACCTCGAAAGTTGACAATGCAAACTGAAGACAAAGACCTAGGAAGAGAGAAGGGAACCCGCACAAGGACACAATCCCAGCCTGTCCTATCTGACAGCTGCATTGATACCCCTGCAATGAGAAGTGTTTAGTTAGTACAAGATTCATAGGGCAATTATGCCATAAATTAGGTATAATTTTCTTCAAGTATTTGCACACGATTTAGCCCTTGAAAACCTCTATTTAGTACTGTATAGTTCATCTCAGAACACTAATTTAATTCTTTTCAACTAATCCTTTTGTTTTTCTTATAAACCTCAAGTTTAGAAGAAAAACTTAGTTGGCTATTATAATAAAAAATTTGCTCAACTTCATCACTATCCTACGGTCAAAGTTAAAAATACAGAGTAGAACCAAATCCTTAGAGAGTGGGGTTTAATTGAGGAGTATCTCCACAAATAAATGTCACCACTTTTACCAGCACATAGAATTTCAGGGAAGAAGAAACTCAAATAAACTTATGTATCTATCTTTTTAAAGTCTATAATGAACATCCAAGACATCAACTCTATCACCAAGTCATTAATTTCTCTATTTAATTTCAGCTATTACCTTCAAAATATTCTGATTCATAAATAACCCCCAAATGAAGAAAACTGAATTATAATCTGCAGCTATACTATCATTTGTGTATGATTAGAAATTGGGCAAAACACTTGCTCTTAACCAACTTCTGAATAAACAATCTGAGGGACTTGATAATTGTATATGCTTTTATCATTTAAAACTAGGATCACTAATAAAAGATTGAGAAAAAATTATGTAAAATGTTGAAGCCAGGTGAGTGGTTCTTTTCATTGCAAGATAACTCTTTTTACTTCATTAAACAATTAATTTGTCCACTACTCCCATTAACCATGACTGTCTAATTTTATAGATGGAAGAATGAAACTATTCATATGACTTGACGCCAACCTGGCCAGAGAATGTCATTCTTTTAGCAAAGATTAAAATATATTTGATTTCTGGTCTTGTAATAGACCATATCTTAATGCAAATGCATGAAGACTGCATCATTTGAAAATTGTTCCAATGCATTGAAGTTAATAATCTAATCACAGTTTGGTCATTATTATGAACTAACACTTGTCAGGTAATAGAACTAAATTTAAATAGAAATGCTTATGTATTTAATGGCTAATTTGGACGAATAAGGTTTTAACATTCAAAATTCATTTAACAAAAAAAAAACTATTGAGTAATTATGTTCATGAACATCACACTTTAATTTGAGAAACACATAAGAGAGTTTCCAACGTTGACAATTTTAGGAGCACATACTTTAAAAAGCCATCTGTTTTAATATACCTGCCCACTATTTGGTTGGTTCAGTTCTAATTTTCCTGCTATTTCACAGTATCTTTCAGTCCCCTGTTTTCCCAGGAACAAATTTGTGAGGCTCCTGAGTTCATTGGACCTTTGTCTCATCTACCCTTATGCCGATTTCTCACACACTAAGCCAGCCTGCACGTCAGCATAGCTCCAATCCAACCCCTCCTACCCCTGTGTTTCCTTCCTCCGCCGATATGAGAGGCAAAGGTTATTAAAATGCTGATTGTATCTGTTTCATATTGCGGGATAGGAGTCGATAAAAAGCGATGCTCCTTTCTGCTCCCGTATCACCAAGGGTCATAGCTCCAGTACGAGGGTCTTCGTGGAAGCAGCTGTGTTCTGGCACTCACTCGTACCAGTGGCCAGGAGCCCCCGCTGTAAAACTCTCAGGAATTTTACAAACAGGCTGTTAAACCATCGCTAGCTGGAAATTGGCCATGACTGGAATATTTACACCAGGGAAATCAGCAAACACTACAAACCAGGGCTTTGAAGGGGGAAGGAAGAGGAACCAGTTGTTAAACATTTACCAGCACATCACTATGTTGAAAAAAAGAAAAGAAAAAATTGCACTTAATTCTCACAACAACACTGTAAAATAGGCATTATTGTCGCCATTTTTTTTTCCCAGAGAAGCAAACTGAGGCTCAGAGAAGTAACTTGCCACAGTGTGAGCTACTGTCCGAAGGGTTTTAAAGCCTGTAGTGGTTGTCTTCCTCACCTTACTCACCTCCCATCTGCTCCACCTTTTCCCATAGGATTTTAGGATTAGATGAAATCTTAAATGTTGTCAGTCCTATCAGCCAGTCACTTGGATGTGCATTATAACAATCCCCAAAGTCACTGTCCTGCTTGTGTTTGAACACTTTCAGTGGCAGGAAATTCATGACCACAGACTAGTCAGAGTTTGAAATATTTGATTCCTAGAAAGTGCTTCTTTATTCTGAATAAAAAACTCCCTTTTGCCCCCAGCCATTGGTTCTTGTTTTACCCACATAAAATCTGAGAAAGTTAGAAGCTCTTTAGGTTTCTACGAACTGGCATCACTGGAGACCAAGAAAATAGAATGAAAATAAAATACATTTCATTTTGTCACAGTTTTGCATTTCGTCTTTGCTTGTATCCATCCATTCATCCATCCATGCTACAAACGTTTGTTGAGCAGCTATTCAGTGAAATTCACTGGACTCCGTGCTGGATGTACAAAGACGAGCAAGATAGTTCCTGGCCCTAAGAAGCCCACCAGCTGGACCCTTGTGGCTCAAAGTGTGGCCCTCAGACCAGCAGTGGCACTATGAGGGGCCTGTTAGAAATGCAGAACCTTAGGTCTCCCTCAGAACTCGGATCTCTCAGATCACAATCTGCATTGTAACAAGATCCCCAAGTGACCCAAGTGACTCTTTTGTACTTTAAATGTTGAGAAGTCTTGATCTCAACTGAAATAAATATTTTACTTCTCTAAAGCAATGTGGCTTTTATTATTCTTCATTATTTACATTTTAATGAAATATTTTTCTTAATATCTATGAAGCACCAACATAACTCTCTGGAGCTTTGTCTACATACTTCTCTTTTGGTTTTGAAGGATTTTAAAAAGGTAACAAAGTTGTATCACAAATGTTTCATTGTAAGGTCAGGTCATTTGTCAGAGTTCATGGATACTTTTTAATGACTACAATAAAAAGCATGCAACATGCTATGATTCCAATACATTATGCATGGATCATGTCGTATTTTCATAGCTGCCTTTGATTGCATGTTTATGTTTCTCTGCTGTCTGCATTCTGGGTTTATACATTCAATTTTCCTTTGACGGTGCCCTGCAGGGAAGGATACTACAGATGGAGAGATTCTATTCTTCATCACAGACAACATCAGCACTCACTTAAGGGCCCCACAGTAAGACCCGTCCAGAGTCGGGAGAGACCTGTTTTCTTTATTTCTCCTCATGAGTTACTAGACATATTTATCTCATCTTTGAAGAAATGGCCTTCGACCTAGGAGCTCATCCCTTAGGAGGTCAGAAGTCTTTTCAGTCTATGATACTTTACTTAATCCTAAAACAAGAAAAGAAACAAAAAAAACAACTATAAAAAATGCACATTGCAAAGCAAACAGGTTTTGAAGTGATATTTTAACTATAGCGACTTTGTGGACATTTTAAATGTACAGGTTTGATTGAAAACTTAAAACATCACAAGTTACCACCCTTTAGTGTACACACACTGCTGTTGTAACAAAGCACCTCTGCTTTCAAACTCCTGCAACGCACATATGGGATATCTACCACTAGTACCAATAACAGACCCTTTCTCCTAAGAAGGCATTTTTGTTGCTAAGGTGCACTATTTTTTTTTCTTATTCATAGTAATTTAATTATTTCCCAAGAGAACAACATATTAGAACATTGATTACAAAGAATCCTCAAAAAACAAGTCATATTAAAGGGCTAAAGTTTTAGCTCAATTTACATCCCAAACCACTTTTTTTGTTGTTTTTATTCTTTTCATTTTTATTTTCTTTACTCTTTTTAAGTTTTGAAATCACTAAAAACATAATTTACTAGTAATAATACCAAGCCCTTGCTTTGGATCTGTGTGTTAGTTCACTAAGGCTGTCATAAACAAAATACCACAAACTGGGTGGTGGCTTAAGCAACAGAAATTTATTGTCTCATGGTTCTAAGGCCTGGAAGTCCAAGATCAAGGTGCCAGCAGGGTGGGTTTCCTCCGAGGCCTCTCCCTTAGGCTTGCAGTGGCCACAGGCTCGCTGCCTCTTCTCACGGTTTTCCCTCTGTGCACATGCGCGTCCCTTGTGTCTCCTGCTCTTCTGGTGCGGTCACCAGTCATATTGGATCAGGGCCCTCCCTAATGACCGCATTTCAATTTGATCATATCTATAAAGAGACCTTGTCTCCAAATATGGTAACATCCTGAGATAACTGGGGTTTGGGACTTCAATATACGAATTTTGGGAAACACAATTCATCCCATAACCGTACGTGTCAGGCACTTCCTAATGCTTCACACAGAGTAGCTTGTTTTACTTCTCAGCCATTTGAGGCAGACACCCTGAGCACCCGCATCTTACAAGAAAGGATCTGAGCCCAGAGAGGCTAAGAAACCAGCAGCACAAAGACTCACCACTAATAGTAATTGGCAGGGCTAGGCGTCTGTCGCTGCCCTCAGTCACAGCGCCGTGCTGACCTTGTGTTTTATTCAGAGCATCAGCATGTTCATAAATGATTGAGCTGTGTTTGTGCTGAGGAGAACAATTCTATGTGCTCCTATATCAAACGACTCCAGAACACTGAGCTTTTTGTGGCCTCTTGCCAGTTTTGATTGTTTTTCTCTCTCCTCTCTCAATGTGGTCTGTTCTTGCTATTGTCCATACAGGAACCTGTTCAGAGTGTTCTGGAGCCAACCCCTTGGTCTTGCAAGTGCTGATTTGTACATCTCTTCCGTCCTCTACATTTAGTGACGTCACACTGGTTACCCGAAAGTGGCCATGGTACCTGGTGGGAGCATATACACAATAGAAATTGGCAAAGACTATGAATCAGAACTTTTTTGTTCTTTGGGGGGAGTCAGTTTTTCAGCACGTTATTGCCTACATCCTGCGCCTGGAGTACTTCCCCGTGTAATTTGCTCATAAGAAATACAATGACCTCTAAGAGATCCCCATGATGAATTCTTATCTTGAAAATGTGTTTATTTTAATGCACAAAATTTATGACAATTTTTTATTTTTCTTTATAGAGGTCATTTTTTCTTATGTCATCAGTTAGCAAAACATACAAATATTCATGGTACTAATGATCAAACATTCTGTGCTTATTCAATCCTGTTGCTAATAATGTTATATACAGGAAAACCAAAATAAGGCCATTAATATTACAAGTTTTTCATATAAAAATTTATGTTACACAAATGTATGTACCTAAGCACAAAAACATGGGAAATGTCAAATTCAATTAATATTTTTTGGCTTATCAAAAAATTACATCACTGAATACTTGCATAATATTAATACTAAGTCAATGATAACAGTATAAATTATTGGCATAAATTTTATATCACAAATCATAAATATAATGATTATATTTAAATATATTTATATATTATATTTATATTCAGTTTTTGTTTATATACATTGATTTCTCTATTAATAAAGTAGCACTGACATTTTTTTGAGTAAATATATGTTACTGGAGAAACAAATCACACCTGCCACCCAAGGAGTACCTTCTAAAAGGCACTGGAAAATAGACCCTCAAAGGTGCCTTTCAGCATTATTGGGCTACAGTTTATATCATTTTTATCTTTTGCATCTAGAGTTTCCCTTCATCTTGTCATCATAATTAGCCCTTGCTCCTCTCTCACCCCACGTTTCCTTGGTGCTCTGCAGCCCTCGTGCTCCTCCAGGGGAGATGAAGTGGTTTGGAATGGTCAAGGCTGCACTGGTTCCTCGTGCAGACCACCCTCTAAGCAGCGGCTTCACCAGCCCTACACTGTCTGCCCACACACTTCCTCAACACATGCTGGATTCAGAGTTACAGCATTTAATTAAAACATCCCTATAATACAATGTCTGAAAAAGAAAACTGATCTCAAACATCTGATTTCGTAACAAAAAGGGACTGAATTTCCAACTCTTTAGCTTGTGCTAGAGCATATTTCTTTAGAACCTACCAAATGGTGGGTCATTCCATTTTGGTGAAGGAGAGTAGGCAGGAAAGAAACTGCTTTTTACCTCTGCTATCCTCGGATGGTTACGCTGTCTCACGCCGTCTATTGAGGACCTACTTACTACCGTGTGCCAGATCCTGCAACAAGGGCTTTATCACACCGTCTCACTTGGTGCTCAGTACGCCCTCATGAGGCAGATATTAAATGTCCATCTCCTGGATGAAGAAACTGAAGCTCAAATGTCTTATGTGTTCAAATTCACCTCCCTAGTGAGCAGCAAAGCCAGGGTCCAAACCCAAGTTTCTCTCATTCCAGAGCCTGACCTCTCTCCCTCTATCAGCAACCTGTGATTCTGGATTCAGTGGTGGAATTTCAGAAGTGGGAGGCAGGAACTTTAAAGATCATGAAACACAAGATATTGGGTGTCCAGGAAAATCAGAAGTTTAGAGGTTAAAACTCCCTGAGGACACTATGAAACTAATCTCTTTCCTGGCACCTTTGAACAGACAGGGGGTTCCTGAGCTGCCATTACCCCACTGTGAATCTCTGCTCTGTGCTGCTTTTACTCATTCGTAAACAAGATTCATTCTTACCCCCAACCTGCTTCATGGGTGGTGCAGATGAAGTACATAATGTCTGCAAAGCGCTTTGAGCACATCAAAGACAGCACTGTATAAATACTGTATGATTATACACATTCCCATAGGAAGCATCTCCAGGACCCTTTGATCCATAAATATTTCATTGACTCAACCCAGCCAAAGCCATTTTAGACTCTGAAGCATCATAAGGTAATTGACCACAGAAAGAGTTCAAAAAGTAACACATTTTGCATCTCTATCACAGCTCCTTTCTTAACAGTTTACTTTCTACTTGTTCATTTTTTAAAATAATCTCATACCATTTCTTACAGTTTAAATTTTAGAGTAAGTATGTACCTGCACATAACTTCCAGTTCCATGCTATAATCAGAGAATAACATTGAACATGGATGCTAGCATATTTTTTTAAAAAAGAAAAAGAAAAAAAAACTCTTCTAATTTTTAGAAGAGCAAGAAACTCTAAAATACTCAGGTCTCTTTCCTCAAAGATAATGCTTAATACTCTTAGATCTATGGTTTTTTCTGCTTTTATGACTTTGGATTTAACTTCATTCCATTTCTAAGAGAGAGGCAACAAGTATATTTTCACATCACTTTCAAAAGGAATACATTTAAATATACAAGATCCCAAAGAGTCAAATTTTTTGTTACTGTCTTTAAATCATTATTGGGATGCCTTAATTTATTAGAAACAAATATAAAATATGTAATACTCAAGAAAAATTCACTTTATTTATTATAATTTCAGAACTCAAAAGCATCCCTGGGACAACTGACAGTTGGAGATATTTTTTTAGAGATGAATATTCTTCAGCAAAACCCATAAATGTTAGTGAACATATTTAAATGTAAATTATGTGAAAATTACTAAGTATTGAAGAAAAATTTCAGAATTTTGAATTAATAATATAATAATGGATCTAAAATATTCTAACAAAGAAAAACTTCTGCACTCCCAGGGAAAGAAAGCATAATTAAAAGCTACCCATTAGTTGGTTTAATTGTTTAATTTCAACCATTTTTCTGATTTCTACTCTGCTGACTCAAAAAATCAAAAAAACAACACAAGGAAGAGGAATTGAGAAGGATGAGTTATCATTCATTATCCTTTACCTAAAGGTTATATCAGTGGGAGGAAGAGTTCCCACTCAGCCTGGTAGCAGATGTTGGACTGAGGCTTGTAAAGACATGTTAATCATCATGATCATTAAAAAAACAAAAGGAAGAAACTCACATAACAAGCATATATTTGCATATGGTATTCTATTAGTCCAACATGGCCACTGAAAATACAGAATTACTTTTATCTTCCAACCTTAAAACCTGTGAAAATTTCTAGAAGAATATTTTATTCTTGGCACTCTTGCCCCCAGCCCTGTTGGTCTCCCATTGTATTCCAGCAATAACTGCTCTCTTTGCTTCCCAACCAGGACATCCTATTTATAAAAATTTAGTTATACTTCTGCTCATGGGTGAACCACCAAATTTGTTAACTACCAAAGGGATCATGTTCAAATCAGTGATAACATTTTAGGACATAGAAAAATTTTTACATTTCGTTCACAAGTTACCCAGAATTGAATGTAGGTATTCAATAGTATCCCGTAGTCCTGTGAAATATTGCTTCATCCAGGATATAGAAATGCTGCCTCATGTTCTCACAGTTCTCATCTTGGACCATGGCCAGTGTAAAGAAGAGTCATATGCTCCCCAAGACTTGCTCAGTATACACTAGACACATCAAATTTGTCTTTTTTATTAGCCTCCAAAACATATGCCTTCATTCATTATGCAAATAAATTATTGAGCACCTACTAAGTGGTGGGCAATGTTCTTGGCAATGGAGATAAAATACAGAACACAGAGCTATCTTCCTGGAGGAGGATAAAGTGTTCTCAAGTAAACAAATGATCACTAATATAAATTCAGAGTCATATCACATACTAGGAATTAAAACATGGTCAGAGAATATAGAGTGGGCTGAGGAAGTTATCAAGAAAGGGCTCCCCAATCCCTAAG
>VBSM01000605.1:7716200-7813376 GCA_008086735.1 Cheirogaleus medius | reverse complement strand
AAAAAAAAAAAGAAAGAACATTCCATGGTCAGGAATAGTGAAAGTCCCACTGAGACTCCAAGAGCATGATGAACGGAAAGAGTGAGGAAGGGGAGGAAGACCAGGATTAGATCTGCTGCGGCATTAAGGTGTGGGTTTTAACTTCAAGGTAAGGGACACCCTTTAGAAGCTGTGTGCAGGAAGTGACATGATGTATTTTACAATTTTGGAGGATGTGCTCTGTGTGACAAATAGATTGCCCAAGAACAGAGATTGGTGTAGGAAGACGAGAGACAGTGGCAGCCGGGAGTACAGGGTTGCAGTAAAAGTTGGGAGCTGTATTAACCTGGTCCTCTGAAAAACAGATGCCAAAATGGAATGAAATGGGCACGAATTGTATCATGGGAAATGCTTGTGTGGAAGGCAAAAGGGAGGGAGTTGGAAAAGACTGGAAGAGCAGTCAGATGGCCATACGAGTCTCCCCCAGCGAAGGGCTGGGTGGAAGCATCCTTGACTGCCCTGCAGTCCAAGGACAGCTCAGCAAAGCCAGCAAGGAGCCCCTGAGCAGAGTCTGCCGACAAGGAATGTCACATCTCCCAGGAATGGGCTGCTTTAGTGGCTCTGCGAACTCAGTCATTAGGTTGGGGCAGCCTTTGAAAGACATGGTCCCGGTCTTGGCAGAAACACAGCAAGGGATTGCAAAGCCTTGCTGAGGACCTCGTTTCAGTTACTCTCCCTGTCGAGGAGGTCTCTGAGATGCATGCTCCAGGCCACTGGGGGAGCGCTGACCAGAGCCGGCATATGTGGGGGAGAACACGAAGGCGAGACTTGGGACAGCTGTGTGTGGTGGGGAAGAGGATCATGTGAGGAAGGAATGATCCTAGGAGACCAATTGAGTTATGGTATCCATAGAGTAGGCTACTTCCCAGCAGAGACAAGACACAAAAAGCCGTCCTTATACTTCCAAGGAAAGATGCATTCAGTGAGAAAAACACAGTGTATCATCCACACAGTGGAGCACTATTCAGCAATAAAAAGGAACAAACTGCTGATATACGACGCGGCAACCTGGATGAACAGCTAACGGGTCACACTCAGTGCAAGAGGCCTGGCACGGAAGGCTGCACGCGATGTGGTGGCCTTTACCTCGCATCCCGAGCAGGGCAAGCCGTTGCCATGGCAATCGGATGGGAGGCTGCAGGAGCTGGGGCTGTGGGGAGAGGTCTGACTTCCAAAAGGTATGAAGGAACTTTTGAAAGGGTGATGGGCCCATTTTGTATCTTGATTTTGGTGGTGCTTCCACAATTGTATGCATTTGTCAAAACTCAAAGCATCTGACACATTTTCAGGGCCAGGGTTGGGGTTCAGTAAAATGACTGAATATAAATTTTACCTCAATAAACCTGACTTTTAAAAAAATGTGCAGAAGAGCATTGCTTAGTATGCTACCTTTTGGGTATATATTTGTGTTTTCTTAAATCATTATTTTTAAAAAAATCTCTAGAAGCATAGGTAAATGAATCACAGTGGTTATCTGTCAGGGGATGGAACTTTGTACATGAAAGAGAAGTGTGGGAGAAAGACAGCTACTGGTCACCTATACACCAAATAAAGTTCTAATAAATAAAATTATTAAATATTTTGAAAGAAAAAAGAAAGAGAGAACTCAAGGGGGGATACTAAGATTTGGACTAACAACATGGCAGTACAATTGGTGGAGAGGGGACTGCCCAGGAAGAAGTTGTAAGTTGCAAGTGTGGGTGGGCAGAGAGTAAAAATCAGGGTACCGTGTAGCACGTGATCTGTGCGAGCCGCCCAATGGGCTTCCAGGGGGAGAGATGAACAGGTTGGTGTCTGCGCCAGTCTCATGGCCAGGGGGGAGCTCTCCGGCAGGGGACGTGTGTCATTAGTGTATAGTGGGTGCTTTAAGCCTTGGGTCGGGATGGGCTCTTACAGGCAGGGAAAGCAAGGAAGGAAGAGCCCCCCAGGCATGCCCGCATGAAGCACTTGGAAAGAGGAATAGGAGTCCCTGAAGGGGACATAGAAGTGGCCAGTGAGGTAGGGGACAATGTGGGGAGAGGAATGTCCCAAAATTCAAGGGAAGATCCTGTTTTAAGAAGGAAAATCTGATCCAGCATGAAAGATGTACCTTTGATGTCAACTCAGAGGACTGAGACGTGACTGCTGGATTTGGCAAGATGCTCACGGGTGATTTTTGACAAGAGGTTAGAGAAGGGGGCAGGGACAGTGCTTGGCTGGAATGACTTTACTAAGAGGAAATGGGAAGTGGGGACTGGTGACAGCCAGTGTAGACACCCACCAGGAGCAATCCCTGTAACAGGACATTAGGTGAAGAAAGGGCCATTTGATTGACGTCATCACATGTCTGTACCGACAGGAATAACACAGCAGAGAGGGATTAGTTTGCCAAAAACTGAAATTGCCAATTTGAATGGAGTTGTTTCCAAGATGTTGTTTCATAAAATTCTATCCAAAATGGATGTGCACCCCTATATATTGCATGAAAGAAATACTCTGCAATGGCTTTAATTATAAATTTGTTATGGCCTAAAACAATACAACCTCAAGCTCTTTCAAAATAAATGATTCTGTAGAGAAGCAGCTATTAATTTTCAAATTCTCAATTTAATTAAGGTCATTACTGCTATTTCAATAATATAATTTTCATTTCCTTTTAATATACTTCCACATTTTCCTTCCTTTGAAATGTGATGACTTTTTATAGCATCCCCTCCAGTGTACACTGCGGTCACAGTGGATCCACAATGGCTGTCAAAACCCTTTACCTAAAACCAAAGGTATTCATTTTAGTGTAGCTTTTATAATAGTTATAAAAAAAAATCATTCTTCCAAGGAAGGAACACAAGAAATGTAAAAATAAGTAAAACATAATATCCTCCCATAGGAAATTGATATTCTAAAAATGGAAGTTAAAACATATACATAAATCACTACAATATGTTATGTGTTAAGTTCCATAAAAGAAGTGCAAACCACTGCAGGGACTCGGAGGAAGGAGAGATTAATTTCCAGCCAGTGTGACAGGGAAGATGTGGTGGTGGATGTTCCAGTGGAAGCAGAGTGCACTCCTCGGGTAGGGAACTGTGAGGAGGGTTATTTACAGAGGGACCTCTGCACACAGAGGTGTGGGTGTCAGAAACCACAACATAGCACCCTGGTGCTGCTGGTCGCAGCGGGAGCTGTTACCTCCCGAAGCTCAAAGGGAGAAATGACAGAGCAGTCACCAGTCCCAGGGAGGCCCACAGGAACAGAAGAACACCTGTAGAGAAGCAGCAAACTTTGGTCAAAGTAGGGAGTTCCCAGGAAATGACCTCCCCACGGGAAGCGAGTCCTAAATTCCCTGACTTCTGTCCCTCCCCTTCCAGGAGCCCCTGCTGGGGTTCTCAGGGGCTCCCCAACAGAGGCTGCAGTTCTGGGATCCCATCCACGAAGCCCAGGCCACGACACAGCATCCTAAGGCACAGACCTGGGTTTTGAAAAATGAATAAATAGGAATCAGGTGTGCTCGTCCAGGTGGACGTCATAACGAGAGCAGCTGTTGCCAAGTGTGAACAAGAATTACAGTTTCCCTTCAGCTTTGACTCCAAGCAGGGTTAGAGGTAAGAACGAGATAGGAGATAAAACCTAGAAGATCTGGGCAGGGCAATTAATACCGCACTCAGAGTTTGAGTTTGATTTTGCAAAAAATGAAGAATCACTTAAAGTACCTAATCCGACAGTGAAGCAGAGAGAAAAGCAGAGAGGCACGAGGCCAGAGGCAGGGAAACAGGGAGGCTCTGCCTGGAGAAAGTGCCAACATTCAGCCAACCGCATTTCTGTGTCTAATGCTCTCCATAGAACAATCTAATTAAAATCGTTTTTATCTGGGCAACAATCTAAATGATTTCCTAGACAACGAAAGCTTTAGAACATTTTCATTACTGTGAGCATGATGGACAAGACATGTTTTGAGGAAATAAAATGATGACACTGTTAGAATCAGCAAAATGCAGTGCAGAACCTGTCCAGACTTTGAATGTCCATTTTCACTCTAAAAATGGTGCAGCCACTGTGGAAAACAGTTTGGAAGCTACTCAAAAAGTGAAGCATAGAATTATCAGACACCCCAGCAAATCCATTTCTAATACACCCAAAAGATTTGAAAGCAGGGGCTCCAACAGATCTTTGCACACCCATGTTCGTAGTGACATTACTCACAATAGCCAAAGGGTGGAAGCCACCCAACTGTCCACCAGCAGATGAATGGATAAACGAATTGTGGCCTATTCATGCAGTGGACTATCATTCAGCCAAACAAAGGAATGAAATTTTGGTACATGCTACAACTTAGATAGGTCTTTGAAACATTACGATGAGTGAAATATGTCAGACACAGGACAAATGTTGGATTCCACTTACATGAGGTACCTAGAACAGGCAAATTCATAAAGGCAGAAAGTAGAATAGAGGTTAGCAGAGGCTGGGTGGGGAGATATTGTTTAATGGATATGGAGCTTCTGTTTGAAATGATAGAAAAGTTTTAAATATAGACATTGGTGAGGGTTCCTCAATACCGTGATGGTAGTTAATGCCAAAGAATCGTACAGATCCAAATAATTCTAGTGGTAAACATTATGTCATTTATATTTTGCCACAATTTTTTAAAAAATCAACTACTGACACACATAACAAGTATATAATTTGCATCAAGAAGAAAGATTCCCTGTGTTAAAGGATTTGTACTCAATTTCATTGCATTTTTTTAAATAGCCATACCTACCAATGAAGCATCTGGCAAGTCCAGACATCCAGTGTTCAGGCTGCAAATTCTGGAACTCCAGTAAAAACGTAGCAGGCGCGCGTGCACGCACACGGTGGAGGGGAGGTCTTCTTTCTTTGCCTGTTCTAAAGCTACTCTAAGAGACCAATTCACACAGAAGTAGAGACCTAGTTGTACAAACTGTGGTAATTTTATAAACCATACACTGTCTGAGCTTCCGTTAAGGAAATACTGTGATTTTAACGTTATACAAGAAAACCAAAGAGGGGTCATTCTAATGCAAATTGGTCATTCCAAGCCATTCACCAACAGAAAGCTTCTTGAATAGTGCAAAAGTTGAGTTGTTAATATGGTTTGTTTAGTTGCCTTTAGGTTTTTTGGGTTTTTTTTTTTTCCTTTTGGTTTGTTATACTTTAATCAGAGTAAAAAATAACAGGGGGAAAAAAGGAGGAAAAAACTAATGGTGTAGTTCAGAACTTTTAAAAGTATCTATTTTACATTACAAGACACTGGAAGGAACATTTCCAAGACGGGGAGTGGAACTAAGAGGAAGAATTTCATTGGGGGAGGGGGGAACACTGTGCCTTGAGTCTGAAGATAATCAGAATTCACTCCCCCAATAAGCAGAGACACAATTTAATAGAATAGCACCACTTAACCTGAATATTTTAAATCTTTTCTTAGTCTCATAGCAAGATTAATTCCCAACTGCACAAAGAAGAAATTTAGTACTTGCGCATTTAAAGACAAAAAATAAAATATTGATGGTATTGTTATGTCCAAGAAAGCCAATTTCTTCTATTGATAATTTTTCTTAAAAAATAATTTCAAATTTATTTTCTGTTTAGATAAACGAAAATCAAAAATGACTTTAATGTTTTATGGCAGCTTAAACAATGATAATGTTTGTTTACACCAAATAACCGGTGTGTCTTCGTGAGAAATGAGTGAGAATTTCAAAAAGAGATAAACGAATAAATATCTAATTTTCTTTTTAAAGAATGGCATTTGTAAAAAGTAACATTTCCTAATATTTATAAACATAAAATATTTTTCTAAACATTTCATATTTCAATTTGATTCACCATAAAACAAGTCTAAAAATATTAATATTAATCCTGTAGACTAGGATTTTTTATAACAATAAAATTTTCTGTCTTATTGTAAAGAAAAATATGGAAATTGTAATGTTTTCTTTAGAAGTGTTATCTTGTTATCGAAACCTAGGCTTTATCCTATAATAAAGTTTCATAACTGCCTATGGTTTTAAAATTGTCATTGACAAGGAAGAGTCTCAGGTTTGTGGGTAAATTTCCTTCTGTTCACATGGACTTTGTTCTCCATTTATTCAGCAATGAGCAGTCTCCTGTCCTTAGAAAACACAGTGAGCAGTTTGAGACTGTAGCTCATATCCAAATTCAAGGACCTCAAAGTGGAAAGATCATTAAGATCTCTGGCTGCAATATGAATGTCCTTCTCTCCAGGTGATCTGCGTGCCTACTCCAACCGTCCCGACTCTCACACTGGGCCAGGCAAGAGTACAAGGTGTCTTCTTATTCCTGAACACCTCAATTCCTGTGTTTTGATAGGACATCCTAAGTGATATCAAATGCATTATTCTAGATAATAATTTTTTTAGTGTTGAACTTCAGAATTCTACTCTGCATTCTTTTCCCATCTCCTTTTTGATTCTTAAATGATGAAATAAATCTCTTGAATGACATGTCATCATTACAGAAAAGACTATCTTTGCCATCAAAAGGGACTGACGAGATCTATGAGCCACAATGACAGGAAAGAGGACGCTATGAGACATCCTAGGGGGACCTGAAATGCAATCTCTTTCAGACAGTAATAATTTGGTCTTTGAATACAATGAAATCTAAATATTTGCAACAAAAATATTTTTTAAATGAAAAAATACATGAACCCTTTTTTTTTACATTTGTCTAATTTCTCAAACAAAATTAAATTTCAAGGACAATTATTAAAATGCATAAGTGAGATCATCTCTTCACTTAACACATAATTTTCTAGTTTACGTTTCTCTGAAGTTTTCCTCCATCACCCTGACCTATGTAATGACACAACTACCCCCTTCCAGAACAGAGATGGTTATTACACTGGAAACCATCACTGATTATAATTTAAGATGAGGTTACTCATATCCTTTTTTAATGACTACTAGGAGATTAAAATCAAACTTTTTAATTATTTTTCTTATCAATTAGTTATTTTATAGGTATTTATTTTAATTTTTTTTGAGTGGCATACATTTTTCATACATTCTAGGTGAATGTATGAAACCACCTTTATGTTCAGGTTTTTCATATATACACATTATTCCTATTGGAAGTCCAAGACTTTTTTTTTAATTGGCAAGCTGAAAGGTGTTATTAGTTCCAATCAAGTTTGTTGTTCTTCCTAAATATGCACACTAATTGCACTACGTACTTATTTCTTAACGCTTTCCATCAACTTTACAGATAAATATATAAATAAATTTTGGAGCTATCAACTTTTTTTACAATGTATCTTTGCCTCCCATATTTTAATATAAGATAGATGCAGCCCCAAATTTGCATTCATATTTATTTGCATTCATATTTTCTTTATATAATTGGAAATGTTACTTCTCAACCTACCTTCTAATTGTTCTCTCAAAATTATCTAAAATTATTTTATAGTTCACATAATTTATAATACTTATATATTTGTTATTTGTAGGAAAAAATGTAATAGTGTCATATTCATATCTTACTTAAAGCTAAGAGATTTTGAATATCCTTCAAAAGTACCATCAAATGCCCATTTCAATTTTGCCTACATATAAACAATACCAATAAACATCACCATAAAATCATAATATGATTTATATTCATTCATTTTTATTACTCCCTGAATTATTTTATATAGCTACCTTTAGTAAAAACATCAAAGTCAGAATGAATACAAAGACATAATAAGAAAAATTCCTTTCAATTTCCAGTGCTATGAAGAATCACTTCATTTTTATATGTCTCTCCAATTAAGCTGAAATAATATCCTCTACTTATCTTCAACTTAAATTGACTATCCCCTATAGGGCATTTTCAGATTCTGAAACATAAATCTAAATGGTGGGGGAAAAAAGAAAGCCACATGCATAACTACAAAGTCAACAAACTAGTTATCTTCCATACAATTTAAAAGGAGAAATCTTTAAAGAAAACTAACGTATTCTTCACATTTAACATTACTATGATCTCTCACCCTCTCACCCTTTTCTTTCTCTAGAGCATCCAGGCACTGCTAAGATTTTAAAGCAGCCTCTTCAGGCTGAATCTCTATCCCAGCACATTTCGAGGAGTAATTCTGTAATTCTCTTCCAGGGCTCAGCATGCACAGTGGATTTAGTACCATCTCAGTGGGAATGTTCTTTCATTGAGCTGGTTGCATTCGGAGATTTTGCATAAGACTTTAAATTAGAGTTAAAGAGAAATATTCCCTCTAAACTGATATTTGAGATGGACTTTCCAAAGTTACTACTCTTTTAAAAATGACTTTACAAAATAAGACATGCCTTGAAGAAACTTAACTATATAGCCAGAGCTACACAAAACTCAGAATCTTCACTCTTTATCGTCAATATACATAACAAATTTTACCAAAAATATGTCAAGAACAGGAAAATCTTATTAGTGAGAGGGCTATTTACCTTTAGAGGATATTTGAAACTCGAACACCCACGATGTTGACAGAAGGGTTATTTAAAATTCGGAGTGTGAGGAAGATAAACAGAACACGGAAGAATCGGGGAAATTGGGCTGCACGTGCTTGTCTTCATTTATTAAAATGTTTTTGGTGCTGTGAAGTCATATCTTTTAGATTCATTAAATGTTGTCTTATGGCCTGTCTAGGAGGCGTGGCATTCAAAGAAAAACATGAGAGTATTCATATTTTCAGAGAATCAGAAGGGCAAGTTTGTAACACTTTTTTAGTTCAATAAGTTTAGAATAAAGAAAACAACTAAAATTAAAAAAAAAAAAAAACCACACATGCAATTGACCATGGTCTCTACAATCCATTCAAGGTTTCTACTATTGGAGCTGATGTATACAGGGAGCCAATATCTGAATACTATTTACTTCCTCCAGGTGTCTACCATTGCCATTTTGAAAATTTAAGCCTAAAGAAGGGAAGCTTTACTTAATGTTTATACTAATCAGAAATCATATCTGTAAATTCAATCCTCCATGGATTTTCTCCTCTCTCACATATATTGTTCATTCTCTCTCTCAATTATAGCTTCTATCCTATGATTATATTTAAGCTCATGTTACCCCATTCATTAAAAATAAGAACAACAAAAGGCCAACAAGGCTTTTAAATTCCTTGGGTTATAGTGGAAACGGATAAAATTGAAGGCTCTGGAATAGGGGGATTGCGTGGCTGAGGAACAAGGATAAGAAGGCAGTTCTCCACCCTGTCTCTTTTGTACCTTGGGAACCAAGTGAATGTATTGCCTATTTAAGAAGTAAATGAGTATTTCTATGAGCACATTCTTAGACCCCACCCTAGACCTATTGAAAGAGAATCTCTAAGGTAGGGCCTTGGAATCTTCCTTTTAACAAGCTCACAGGGTGAATCTGATGTATATATAAATAAGCAAAAAGTATTGCAGACTATAAACACAGGCGGCCCGGTCCTGACAGAGCCCTATGTGTCAGCTAAGACAAAGAATGCTGAAAAACTACCTGCTTCGGAAAGGAACCTCCCTCACCAGCCTGCGCTGATGTCTGAAATTCTGTTGTTAGACATCCTGTCTTCAGTATGGTCTTGTAAAACTGACGCCAAAGGGGTGGAGAGAGAACACTTGCCTTCACCAAACTCACCCCTCAATCTGCTCTTGCAGAGCTACCTAATCCGCACAAAGTCTCCCTTTAACAAAACAGGCCATACACACCCTCCGAGATGTCACCGCCCTTGCATGGCCCTGCAGTCTGTTCCGAAGACGAAATGATTTCCCTGAAGTCACCACTGATTCTTCAGTAGCCACGTGCAGTGGCCTTTCCTCATTCCTGGGTCTGCTGAGTCCCTCTTTCCTGAAACTCCCTTTTTTCAGGAATTATGTAGTTTTGTGCTGTCCCAGTTCTCCTCTTTCTTTAATGTTTGCTTCTTTATTGTCCCTAGAACTCTTCTGCCCCATTCCCTGCAAGTCACTCCTGGGACCTCCTCTTTACATCCCACCTTTTTAGTTTTTAATTGTCACTTTCACACAATCATCTCGCGGGTAAGTATTTCCCACCCTGTGCTCTCTCTCCTAAGATCCAGACCCGCTGTTCCTGCTCCCCAGGCATGTCACCTGGTCACGGCCAAGTCCGCAGCTCCAGAAATGAACAATCTCCTTCCAGCATTTCTGCTCATGGGCCACCATTGTCCCAGGCAGTGGAGTCCATGTTTTGGAACCTTATTCGATCCCTGACCTTTCCCTCTCATGCTGACTCCAAATATTTATAATTCTGTGTATTTATCCTCAGCAAAGTCTTTCCAGTAATGTTCTCCTTTCTATTTTCACTTTCCATGCTGGGTTCAGCTGTATTACTTTCTAGCCTCGATTGCTATAATAATTGCCTTTTAATTGGTCTGATCCTCAGTGTTTCCTAATCTTAATTTTCCTGAGAACAGTATATTTTTATTTGTGTGCTCTTTGCTGTTTACTGTTGCTAGTTAACATTTTAGAGCACCAACCATATGCCAGGCACTTGTCTAAATATTTTGTAAATATAAACTCATTTAATACTCATGACAGCCATTATTTTAAGGGTAAAAGAACTAAGATACCTAAAAGTTACACGACTTTCTTCAGGGCACATTTCTACTGTATGGTGGATCAAAGACTCAAAGGTAGGCAGGCTGAGTCAAGAGCCATAATCTCAATGACCTTGCTATGTCACCTTTCAGCATTAGTTTAATATTCATCAATACAGATTTAACCCAGTTGCTTTGTGATCAAAAACTTTTGATGTGTCCTTACTAAATATTGAAATTATTAAAAATCTGTAATCAGGAACTTAAAGCTGAATTCTTATGTGGCCTTAATTTTATAGCTGTATCTCCCATTATGCTCTTCCACACATACTAAATAGTCTGAACAATAAATAATATAGATTATTTGCTGGTTTCAAGATTTTAATTTAGATTTTTTCTTTTTTTATTTCAGCTTTTCTCTATACCTACCAAAATTTTGGCAGAAGTCTGTCTAATGGGCTAAAATTTTAATAGATGCAGAAAAAAGCAATATTCAAACCAGAGGTAATAAAGACTATTATTAAGTGAGAAGACATTTATCTTCTCACTTAAAACAACTAGTAAACTAGGAACATATATATGAAACAATGATTTTCAAGACATTGGTCATTAGACAACAAAGGACAGTGATGCCAGAGGACACGAGTGAGGGGAGGCAGGTTATCTCTTAAAGAAAGTTTCCAGGATGAGTCACAGGAAGGACCAAGCCAGACCAAGCCTGGGAGTCCCTAAGTGCTGAGGCGACAGAATTGGAAGTCTGGAGATGACATGGGAGCTAGAGTTTTAGGGTAGAACATCCCTGAACTATAGGGCAATTTCAGGAGCCTTAATAAAGTCCAACTGGAGTCACCATGGAAAGAGGAGAGAGAGAAGAGAATAAAAAAATAATTGCCCAAAACTTTTCACATTTGATAAAAACTATATACCCACACATCCAAAAAGTTCAGCAAACCCCAAGCATAAAAAATAAATAAATAAGTAAATAAAAAGACAAAAAAGGGGAGAAAACTACACAAACCTGTCAAAATCAAATTGCCCAAAACAAATGAAAAAGAAAAATTCTTAAAAGCTGCCAAAGAAAAAAGACACATTGTGTGCAAAGAAAGACGAGAATCATAGTAGATTTCTCATTGGTAATAATGTCAGTTCAAAGACAATGGAGCTACATCTTTAATGAAAGAATAAACTACTCAAATAATGAATGATAATAAACTGTTTAAAGCAAATAACAACAATGCATTGAGGTGTTATAATGTATGTAGAAATAAAATGTGCTATTACAATAGCACAAACATCAAGATGGAATAAATGGATGTATTAATAGTTACAAGGTTCTTATACAAGAAGATTATGAATAAGTTAAAAATACTTTATAAACAATAAATCAACCACAAAAAAATCATAACAAAGAGTTATAGGTTATAACTGAAAAAGGAGACAAAATGGAACTGCCAAAAATACAAAATTGATCCAAAAGAAGGCAGGAAACGAGAGAAAAAAACACAAAGAACAAATAAGACAAATAGAAAACCAAAGTAAGATGATAGATTTAAACCCGATAAAAGCAGTAACCACATTAAATATTGATGGTCTAAACACACCAATTAAAAGAATAATTGTTAAATTAGATAAAAAAGCAAAATCTAACTAAAGGCTGCCTTCAACAAACTCACATTAAATATAAAACACAAGTGGGTTAAAATGAAAAGATAGAAAAAGATATACCATGCTAACGCTATCAAAATAAAGCTTGATTGACTATATTAATATCAGACAAAGCAAAGTATGAGAGTCTTTTCTTAATTAATTTTATATTTAGTGAAAACTACAAATCCACACATCCAAGAAGATTAACAAACAAAAGGCATATCAAATTCAAATTGTTCAAAACCCATGGAAAATAGCAATTCTTATTCTACATCAAAATCAGCTAGTGTACACACCATCAGAAAGCACACTTTTAATCAAAAATGTGGGGGCAGAGAGGATAGAAATGGCACAGGAGCTACCAATGGTTCAGTACAGAAACAAATGGGAGAGGTAAGGCTTGAGAGGGCCAAGTAGCCCTGTGCCAAGCAAAAGAGCTACGTTGTTACCCCTGAATCCAGTGTGGAGCTATTGAAAAGTTCTGTGCAGGGAAGTAGCGTGAACAAATTTTAAAGGAAAGACAGCTTGTTCAGGCAGATTTGTAGGATATGGTAAGGTAAGGTAAGGTAACAGGATAATAGAACAGAGGGTATAGTAGTAGCTGAGGGGTGGGAAGAAGAAGTTCAAAGGGCAGATAGGGATGTGACCAGGGAGAAAACTATTATAATAACCCAGATCTGATGATCCTTAGAACTATTAGATTATTGTCTACTTTTCAACTGCACAGAGAGCATCTGGAAGCTAAGAAACTTCTTTTCGTCTTTCTGCCTCCAACATCAGCACAAAGCTTGCCATAAAAAATTTTAGGACAAGTGAATGAATGAATCTGATCACAGTCTCATATTTTTACTTTTTTATTAATAAGTCAGAGATGCTAATATATAATTCTAGAACCTTCTCATATATAATGTTTGGAGAAAATGATATATTCGATCAAATGTTAGTTATATCCTTTCTTAAACACTGCTCAAATTGTATGTATAATCATAAATATATTGCATATATAATTACAATAAGATCACAAATTATATTAATATGAGTCAAGAATAAAGCAATTGGATCTATTCATGTCTTTTGAAAACAGTATCTTAATTGTATTGTTTTTTGGGGGAAATACTCACAGCCCCTAGTAAACAGTAAAAAATGCACACCTTACAGAGAACAAAAAGTGGAAAAAGAAAGAAAACTTTGATACTAATTTTGATTTCAGATAAAAATTAACCACTGGTAACATTCCTAACATTCCCATATTTTACTAAATTTCTTTTCATCTCTACTAATATTGAAAATAATTTTTTAAAATGAAGCTTCAACAGAAATTAAAACATGTTAACTAAAATTTGGAGATGTTCATGTTATGTTAAAATGCTTACATTTTTATTACTTCCTAATATAATTTTTTCCCTTTCTAACTTCAAAGTTTTTTTTTCAATCGTTTTACTGTTTTTCATCCAATTATCTAAAAGTGTGCTAAAAATAATATTTTTAAGCAGAAATAAATAAATCCTTAAGCAGTGGTAGAGATCTGCACATGATTAAAGATTGTCTAGCAAAGGAAAAAGCAAGCTTTGGATAAAAAACCTGGTTGTGTGAGTTAATTAGATGGCCTGGGTTACTCTCTTAGACTCAGTTTCCATATATACAAAATGGGGATGTATTAGACATCAATTATGTTTGACTCTAAATAGTCTCAGCCCTACCTCTTACTCCAGCTAAAGAAAACGATTCTGCCCTGCTCCCACAATTCTGCCCTGCTTTGAGAAGGCACCAGGGGACAGTGCCTCATCTCAGGCCTATGCCAGGGAGTCTCTCACACCTCTGTGAGTGGTGTCCCTGGGAACACACTCAAACAGGTTTAAAGGGAATGGGTGGGGCCATCAGGATGGAAGCTGATGGATAAACATTTCCCCCTTTTGTCCACCCCAGAAGATAGCTCTTGGATGCATTTCTGAAGGCTTTGCAGACAGCCTCATGTTCAGGCTGGGCAACTCCAAAATGCAACCTTGCGTTGGCTTTCCCCCACCCCTGCTTCTCTCCCCAAGGCCTTTCTCCTGCTCTCTGAGGTTATTTATTTGCCACAGGCTTTGCTTTCAAAGAAACCAAGCTAAGGCAGGCAGTAAGGATGCCACTAACCTCACAGATGGGTAATGATTTATGTCAGTCATTGCTGTAAGTGCTTTGCATAGACGAACACATTTAACCCTCCCATTTAAGCCCTGGGAGGTAGCTACTGCAATCGTCTCTATGTTAAGAGAAGGAAACCGAGGCATAGAGAAGCTAGGCACCTTGTTCAAGATCACACAGCTCCCAAGTGGCTCCAGAGGCCACCACGTGTCCTGTGCTCTCAGCCACTAAAGCACACAGTAGGTGCTAGGTATGTGGTGGCTTAAGCTTTTTAAGGTGCTATTGCAGACTTATCCCTGGCTTTGAAGGTTGGAAAATTATGAAGGATAAGAAGGAATGAAGAGCAGCCAGGACCATGGATCAGCTCCCATGATAAGTCGGTATTGGAGCTGGCTTTGATCTCTAAGGGATGAGACTAAAAGATGGACTGTGTTGCGTAGGCACCGGGAGGCAGCAGTTCACCATCCGCACCGGCATATCAAAAACGGCAGTGAACTAAATTGATTTAGCTGCTCAGATTTCCTGCTTAAATTCCACTTATCCTATTGACTTTAAACATAGCCCTTTGCTTTAAATATAGATTTTTCCCATTATCGATTCCCTCAAGGCAACTCCCATTAACAGATGTCTGTCTAGCTCATGTGCACGGAAGCTTGATATCCAAAATCCCCTTATCACACGAGATTGCAGCCTTTTTCCCCAACTTAAAGGCAACTGATATCCAGGTACAAGAAATAAAGATAGAGCCAAGCAACTCAAACTCGTGGCCGCAGATCCTGGCTGTGTAAGCAAGATACTGTTCTCCTGACACGAAGGAAGATAAGAAAGACTTCTGGGGTAGCCACGTTTCAGCATCGCTGGGCTCTTCCTTCAGAACTCTCCGCCTCCTGCTCACTGAGGAGCCCCAGGTATCTAGAAACTGGCTGTTAACAAACCCTGGGAAGTGGGAAAAGAGGGGTTGTTAGGGAATAAGGTTTAGTATCAGTCTTCTTCCAGTCTCAAAATCAAAACATCAAACTGTCATTTTAGAATTTACAGGGCCTATAAAACTGAGCTCAGGCGTTTTCCTAATCTGAGCACGCTCAGATCTAACCCTGGAGGGCAGACTCACTTTCTGGGACTTAATGTGGGCTCTAACTTTTTTTAAAAAAAATTTACATTAAAAAGGAAATACATTGCATTTCCTCTTAAAAGAAGCAAATCAGAATGACAAAAATTCGATTTCGTGTCAGGCCTTTAAAGTTATCACCCAAGATTATAAAAACTTAACACTGGGTAAAGAAAAACAAAGATTCACGGAGCATAAGAAGTCAGCTGTGAGTTTATAGGATTTCTAATGTAAAAATGCTGCTTTTGATTTGTAAACAGAGAAGTCCTATAAAATGTTTGGCATTGAGAAAAGAGGAAATAGTGAGGGGTTTTTGTAACTATAAACAAGGCTTATTTTATTTTTTAAAAGGCTGGATGTTCTAATATAGTTTGTGGATATCTCGGCCAGAATATCTCTGCCTTTCCCAGCCCTGACTTCAAGAGCTGAAGCTTGAAGACCCCCAAAGCTTTCTGAAAAACTTACTCAGCCAAGCAAATCCAACTAGCAAAGCTCAATATAAGGGCTGTTTCTTAAAGACTGTACCATTTCTTTAAAACTACATCAATTTTATTAAGAGGAAAAACATCTTCTAAATAATATAAAGGAATAGGTGAGAATGTAGATTAATGAACCAGAATGAAAAAGTACTGCCCTGTTAGCAGGAAAAGCAATTTTACCAATAAAGCCCAATGAATCTGGTCATGACCTCTATATTACTTTTAAGTTCATTTTCTTAAAAAAAAATGATCAAAATTTCAACTTGAATGATTTTTGCAGCTGCTATTGCTTACTGTTTCCTGAAATCTGGAATTCTACTTTTTGGAAAAAGATAATTTCTGAAGGATCTTTTTCAGAAGTTTATAGTATATCCCCCTTGGAAATTTCTTTGTGGCACCAATAAAATATTACCAAATAACTCAGAAGTGACACAATAAGTGCATATTTATCCCTGGAAGAAATATATACATTAAAACTTAAAAATAAGCTAAAAAATATCAAGCATTAGAATTTTATTATAAACACATCTCAATTTATCTTGAGCTTGAGAAACATTCTGTAGAGTCTATTTATGCAACAAATATATTAATACTTGCCATGACTACCACCAAAAATCTTAGAAAACTTTTGCCATGACATTTACAATCTCCATTTTAGTAAAAATCAAAATAAATAAACAAGACCAAACAAAAATTTCTCACAATTTACCTAATTCTTTACTGATAGCTAAAAGAAGAAAGCATGCTAAAGAAAACACTTTTAGTGGACCGACCTAATAATTTTCACTACACAGTTGCTATTTTAATTTAATTCATGGGGAAATCAACTTAGAGTGCAAAAAGGTTAGTCACTTATGAAGTCTGAACTGTTCCAACATCATTAGCATGTCATTACTGTCAGGTAAAACAATTACTCTGAACACGTGCTCTAAACCTTATTTACACTATATGAAGGCAATTAAATCTGTGTTTAGCTTGCTTTCTGGTAGTTCTGTGAACAGGTAAAATGCAACAGAATGCAGTGATCTTATTTTATAATATAACCCTAATGATAACCAAAGACTGTCCTAGCCCCAACTTGAGATGTTATTTTGTAAAATTAGTATATATACTATGAATATGTTTTAAAATAATAAATTAAATTTCATACAAAAAAATATTTCAGAATGTAATGCTGTATTACTTTTGCCAAGAATAATGGGTAATTATGAGAATGCTATAGAAATATGCATGATATCTGCTCTAATCAAAGCCACTTAAATCCAGGCAAGCTTTGTTGTTGCATATAAAAACCAAGCCTAGTATTAGCTGCAGCGAATGACAACCAAGAAGTAGGCCAACAAAAATATTAAGTTGTCCAAGAATCTTAATTCTTACTGCTTCTTTATAAATGTCTTGCATTAGATTAAAAAGATTACCAAAAGATGACAAGCATTCTATTTCTTTGTTTTACCTAAACTCTAGCTTTAAGAAATAATAAAAATAGGAATGATTAAAAAACTAGTTATAAAAAATGTTCAGATCCAAATTCTGAGTCCATTTGAAAGCATAATATATTTATTGGCTTAGAGAAATCCATACCTAGATTTGGTTTATTTGTTTCTTTTGTTTTGAAATGTTTGGGTTTATTTAGAAATGAAGGTTTTATTTTCTAAGATGATCTGATAGTTTCGAGTATAGAATTTATGTACATTTTATAAACTTAGATTGGCTTCTTATTAATGTCAGTTAAATTAACCAACATTTTACACGGCAGAAAAAAAAATGGGGGTGAGAAAATAACAAAAACAATGATTAGACTGTTTTGACCTGTAAATTATTTAACAGATATTCATACCTAGATTTTATAAGTTGGTGTTTTGTGCCTTTTGTTGAAAGGCAATTAAAGCTCACATACAAGTTGCCTAGTAAAAGGAAATTAGGCTGAAGCAGTCAATGTTTGGGTTTGTTCTATCAAATGGCATACCATTCTACACTGTTTCTTTGAACATACTTAACAGATAGTTTATACATTTATCAGATGGAAAAGTACAGACATTATTAATAACAATAAAAATTATAAGCTATACCTAATTAAACACTAAGCATTAAAGTTACTTTGCTAACATGTGTGATGTGTGTATTCTACTAATACTCTACTTTTTAAATTTATATAGCGTTAACTTAATATAATCAATATATGATTAATTAGTAAATATATAGAATGTATGATGTTCAGAGAATGAAAGAAAGGTGATTTTGCTTCTTTATTTTAATATAATTTTTGATCTAGATTCTAGAAATAGTAAAAGGATGAGCTGAAGAGAAATGAAAACTGTAAGAAATAACAGAGTTTGATAAAAATGATAAATTAGATCAGTTTCATTAGTATAATATTGATGGTAACATTTGATTCAAATATTAGACCTAATGATTCAATTAGGTCTAATGTGGATTTTTTACTTGCATAATTTTTTAAAAAAATTATCTTCATCTTAGCAAGTGTAACATCAAATACCTTTCAATAAAGTGTAATGCTGTTAAAATGTTATCTGTAATCAATTGCATAATTCCTTAAAAAATATTATGAAATTGAGAATATTAACTTTATATTTTGAAATGCTTAAACTTAAAAGTTGACCAATAAATAAACAGAGTAATATAAAATAAGAAATAAAAAGATAATATTTTATTTTAACTCCAAAGTCGTAGTTTCTTAGGACATGAGAAAATTTTAATCTGAATCTTAAGTATTCTTTAAAAAATTAATTATTTAAGATTTTTAATAATCTATGGTTTGTAAAGAGTGATAGGGTTTTTAGACTTTAAGAATTCTTACTCTAGAAAAAAAAAAAAAAATCCAGTCCTACTTTCCACAAATGCCAATGTTGTATGATAGTACTAACAGAGCTTGCCAGGTAAAATTAATAATATCATTGTATTATTTTCTAATTGAAATGGGCACAAACAAGTAAAATAAAAGCCAAAAATAATGAGAGAAATCTGCCACTACTAATTGATTCTGGCTTCTACCCATTTTCAAATGTCTCAGGTTAAGAAACAAACAATCTTTTAGTTTCCAACAAAAATATATTTTTTATTTCTTTCTTTTATTAGTCACCAAATTAAGGTATCAGACCCAGCATCTGGGAAGAGTTCAACCAATCAAGTTCTTGGAAACCGATAGGAAATGTTTATTTTTAAAAGCTTTTTATCAATCTAAAATTTTGAGAACTGATGATGGCTTTTTCTTTGGATTATCTATTTTTAAAAATGTGAAGGATTCCAACATGTAATACTGTTAATGTCAATTAATTAAATAATTTCAAATAAGTTGTTCTTATTAAAGTTCCCTAAAAGAGTAGTATGTCCCCCTAGTAGTTGTGAAATGTTTGGATAAACATTTGCTATGTGAAGTTGAGTGTCTTTTTCTTTTACTGCCTTAACACTATTTCAAGTTAATTAGTCCATATGACTAATTGCAAACACACAAACAGACCCTGTTGTTTTAAACTTGTTTGCATAGATTAAAATGAGAATGGATCTCTTGGTGTTCTGCAGTACACAAACCACCCAAGAGTATATGGCAGACCTGTTTAATGGTATATTTAGTCATTTTACAATTATTATTTCTAGCAAAATCTTTATGTAATGGCTAAGTCCCTTCTTGCCAGGACCATACTTCAGACATATTACCTATATTGTTACATGCCACAAAAGAGAACATGGGGCTCATAAGCAGCAGAGGCCGAATAAATGCCTCAGCGAGATTCCAAAAGCATTAGTCATTTGACAGCTTCTGCTTGTTCGCAACAAAGCAAGGGCAAGCTCAATACCTTCTGATACACTGAAGGACAGGCACAGACAAAAGACTGATAGTAGGGTCTGATATTTAAGAACAAATGACAACTCTTAAAATGTGCTATAGCTTTCAAATGCTCAAGAAAATATGAAAGTAATTTTCAAAGCCCATTCCTTGATGTTTCTTTTTTAAAAGAAACATCATCTCTGGAGCCTTTGCTTAAAGAAGTGTGTAATCACTCTTTTTAATTCACTGTGATTTCACCTCAAAAGGGATACCCAAGTTTTCTTTACCCTAGGTTGGCTCTTACTTCAAACCAGAGGAAGACAAAAAAAAAAAGAGAGAGAGAGAGAGAAGAGAGTTGTCAGTTTGAAGGGCTCTTCCCAAATGCTTGGAACTTCAGGGATATTTACCCATACTAAACTATACTTTTTTAAAAAAGAAATTGATGGCCCTTATCTGCCACAGGATAAGTCAGAAGAATTTTGGTTTAAATAGTGTAACATAGATCATTTGCAGCTCTGACTGGCATGTGAAATAACCCAGGCACAAAATGTGTATACTTCAAAATTATTCCTGTTCATCTGCAGTCTCTACTATCTCTACAGTGAACATGCACTGCTTTTTAAAATAATAAGGAAAGTTGCCTTTATTTAAAAAAAAAGAATAAATTATATAATGTGTTTGGAGATTAAAATCTGAGGATCAGCATTAATTTCGGGTCCAAAGAGGAGAGATCCTGATTAATATAATGTAACTACAAGAAGAAGAAAAATACCTTAGAAACCATTGTGCTAATTGATAAGTGCACTGCTAAATGAAAGAATGGAAAGGGGTTTAGCAACAAGGGCAGCCAGGGCAGTTCACACTCCAAAGCTGGTGAGCCTGTCCAACTAATCTGCCTCATTTGTTTTCACAGCTTTGCTAGGAACATTTGCAGGGATGGCCCGACACTCCCCGCAGAGCCTGAGAGCGAGTGGCAAGCCAAGATACCAGCAGCACAATGTTTCACCTGCGCTGCCAGATACTCAGACAGAAAAAACACACAACAGTTTGTCAAAACAGCCATCAGCGATGCAAGCCCATTTTTCCCTCCCGCGGCCCCGGCCCCGGCTGCCAACATGCAGAGCCAGGTTTATCTAAGGGCTGGAGAGGTCCTCTTTTACATTCCCAGCGAGGCAGGGGTGATGTGACACATGAAGGGGCTGGGAGGGCTCCCCGGGGAGCCCAGGCTCTACCTGGAAAAGGCTTGCTAGACACAGTCACTAGGTTCCCACAGCCTGCAGCCTGAGTCAGCACCTGGACGGCAAAATGACTCAGACACAAGGAAGCCATCCGGACGAGGGAGGGGCACCCAGCTTCACGGGGAGAGCTGGGTTTTTAACAGCCCACTACACACACACACACACACACACACACACACACACACAAAATTGCATGAGTCACATGATTAAAAAAATACAGGGTGCAATAAACCTAAGGCAGAGTTGGCCTGCCTTTGTCTTCCCTTTGTCATTGTGCAAAGCGTGCGTCAGGATTGCCTTTGTTGGGTTTCCAATTCATTGCCAGCAGAAGCCCATGTGATAAGAACTTTTTGATTAAGCTCTACATCTTTGGCACATATCAGCAATGCCTAATTATGAAAGATCTAATAATATGTTCCTTGTGTTTCTCTGACAACCACATGCATCTCCAGTCAGCATCCCTGGCGCTATTGGAAGTAGTGAAAGATACTGACACTACAAATGATTGCACAGGGAGAGGAGGGGGCATTCCTTAAATCTGCCACACAGAACGGAAGCTGATGTCTTCATTAGACTCATACCTAGTGAAAGAGAAAACAGGTTATACACGAAAGCACTTTGTTTAAAGCACATTTTTTTTTTGGTCAGGAAAAAAATTTAAGTGTTGCTTGGCAATTAAAATAAGCAGAATAAGGTATCTTTTAATTAACATTTTTCAAATGGTAGAGGATGTTCAAATGTTGCTACTGTAAGATTTTCTGCCTCATTTTCTGTCTTTTTTAGATTATATTTATTATATATATATATTTCTAAAAATACACTAGGTGAGAGTTTAACAGGCAGAGGAAAGCATATCAGGGCTCTATACAAATGGAAATAGGCTCTCTCACGCAATACCTGAATAATGGTGGCAAAATCTATATCAAAGGAGTTGGGACCTGTGCAGCCCCTCCCTTTGTGGGCACTTTGTGTGATCCCTGACTCTGCTAGAGGTGCCACCTTGAACAAATAATGTTCGCTCATCCCCACTCCCCACCCTACAAGCTGCCTGAAACGTACATGAAAGGGGGCTTTCCGAGAGAGATTTACCATATACATTTGACACTTGATCAAAGCGCATGCATTTGCCTCCCTGAAACAGAAGTGAAAGACACCAAAAAGCTGTCACTGTACCAGGGGGCTTCATTCTCAGCCTTCTGGGGAAACAATTATGCAATTCTGTTCCCTGACATGCTTCAAAATACACTTTTCAGAAAATAATCATGGATTCTTGTGCAGAATTAGTAGGGTGCCCGAGAAACTGTTTTGTTTATGCTCTCTGACTCACAGCACTCACAAACTTGATCAATTATTGCAAATACATGAATGAAGAGGTGGCTCCATCTCCATCCACTCAAGACCTCACCGGCAGCTTCTCACCTAAGAGCCTTACTAGCACCTTCACTTATTCCAAGACATTTGCAATACAGGTTATTTCTGAATTTTTCTCTAAAAGGATTCAACAATAGAGGAATTTATCCAGGTTCATTTTCCCTATGTAGAAGTCATTCTGTGAATGCTTTTTCTAGCTCTCCACCAGTCTCATGGTTGTATCTCTTTATCCTTTTGACTTAGACTTTTTAAAAGTATCAATCCTATGTCTCTATTGTTATATACTTTCGAGACCTGATGACATCAAATTGATTTTTTAAAATTATTTTTCCTGGATTGAACAAACAGCTGGATGCTTTGTGTATGTTATCATCGTCATGCCTGAGCTTTCCTTGAAAAAATCCAATTTCTCATTTTTCTCTAGATAGGTCAAATATTTTTATTAAAAATCAACCTTTAAATCCCTAAAACTTTTCCAAAGTTAATGCATCACCAGGAAGTGAAAGGTTTCCGTTTTCCTTTGTAGGATCGCAGTCCATTAACTGCAGAGTCCTGTCTGCCCACCCACCCAGCGCATGCTACCACCTCGGCATGGCAGAGCAGAAATCACTTTGACTGATCAAGAAGAGGTGACCCCATCTCTAAAACAGTTTTCAAAGACTTAGCTAATCATTAGAAATGGCCTAAGATGTGCAGCTAATCTCATCATTCCAATTTCCTGGTTGCTCTGTTTTTCTCTGCCAGATAACACTTTATCAGACTGGAATGGAACCTCACTCTGATCTGGAATAGGGCATTCAACGAAATATATACATACCTTTGATAGCTTCCTTTTTGGAAAGTGAGGGAGTTAGTTTAATTGATAAAGTACCAAAAAACGAAACTGGAGTCCTAAAGTCTAGACACAGTTTAAGCCGCCAAACTGTAACCGAATAGGCTTAGTTTTGACAATCATGTTAACATAAACAACTGGAAAAATTTGCTGTCATGGTCTTTCCTTAACTAAGTATATAAAGCAAGAGAAAAGGAAAAAATACAATTAGGAAGTGCTTACCAGCATCCTTAAAAGCACTTCTGAAACAATGTCTCAAAAATTAAAATTTTTAATTAAATTTAAGTTAATTTTAAAAATAAATAATTTAGTATATGCATAAAATTTTAATTCTTCTATTTGAGTTTTTAAAATTAGTTCTTATATTTAAAATTTATATATATATATATATTCTTTAAGATCTCTCTTTTAAAAAAAGCAAGATACAAGTTGAGTATCCCTAATTCATAAATTTGAAATCCAAAATGCCCTAAAATCTGAAATTTTTTGAGCACTGATTCTCAAAGGAGTGGTTCATTGGAACATTTCAGATTTGGATTTTCAAATGAGGGATACTGAACAGGTAAGTATAATGCAAATATTCCAAAATCCAAAAAATTCCCAAATTCAAAACACTTCTGGTCCCGAGCATTTTGGATAAAGGATAATCAACCTGTATAGGTAAGAGGACTACTAGAAGACTTATGAATGTTACAAGCTCCTGACTATCAGAAAGACTGAGATCAGGGCTGTAAGTACAAAAACAAAAAAAGTAAAAAAGTAAAATTAATAACCAATTTGGAAGACAGTTTGGTGGTTTCTTACAAAGCTAAACATACTCTTACCATATGATCCAATAATCATGTTCCTTAGTATTTACCTAGATGAGTTGAAACTTTATGTCCACACCAAACTTGAACAGGAATGTTTATAGCTGTTGCATTCATAATTGCCAAAATGTGGAAGCAACCAAGACACCCTGCAGTAGGTAAGTGGATAAATAAGTCGGGGTATGTGCATGCAATGAAATATTACTTAGCAATAGAAAGAAATGAGCTATCAAGCCACCAAAAGACATGGAGAAACTTTAAATGCACAATGTTGAGTGAGCCAGGCGCGATGGCTCACACCTGTAATCCTAGCACTCTGGGAGGCCAAGGCGGGCGGATCGTTTGAGCTCAGGAGTTCGAGACCAGCCTGAGCAAGAGCGAGACCCTGTCTCTACCAAAAATAGAAAGAAATTAGCTGGATAGCTAAAAATATATAGAAAAATTAGCCAGGCATGGTGGCACATGCCTGTAGTCCCAGCTACTTGGGAGGCTGAGGCAGAAAGATTGCTTGAGCCCAGGAGTTTGAAGTTACTATGAGCTAGGCTGATACCATGGCACTCTAGCCTGGGCAACATAGCAAGACTCTGTCCTCAAAAAAAAAAGAAAAGAAAAAAATATTACTTAGCAATAAAAAGAAATGAGCTATCAAGCCACAAAAAGACATGGAGAAACTTTAAATGCACAATGTTGAGTGAAAGAAGCCAATCTGAAAAGCCTAGATACTATATGACTCCAATACATGACATTCTGAAAAAAGCAAAACTATGCAGACAGTTAAAAAAATCATTTTCCCAGGGCTCAAGGTGGGTAGGATGAAGGATGAATAGGTGAAGTGCAGAGGTTTTTAGGGCAGTGAAACTCTTCAGTATGATACTGTACTGGTGGGTACACGATATTATATATTCGCCCATACTCATAGAATGTACATGCAAAGAGTGAGCACTAATGTAACTATGTATTTGTGCTAATACTAATGGATCAATATTGGCTCACTAATCATAACAAGAGTGCCACACTAATGCCAGATGTTAATAAAAGGGCCAATGGGGTTGGGGGTGAGTGAGTGTATGTGGGACCTAAGCACTTTCCATTTGATTTTTCTATAAACCCAAAGCTGTTCTAAAAATATAGTCTATTCATTTTTGTTAAAATAATAGTCTTAAAAATACATGCTAATAATGAAAGGTACCATTGAAAGTGTTGCACTCCACATACACGCCTTCAAGAGCTCAGCATTTCTTAGTATTTTTAATTCAGATTGGAGATTAGAGTAACTACTAATTCTTTTCCTTCACCAATAAACTAATTATTAGTACTGGGAGATAAATAACTCAGATCCCAAAACTTCTTCAGTTTGATAACCTATAAAAGGGAAAACGTGTTTCAATATCCTACTTCACTTTACCAGTCTAACCCCAGCAAAATGAGATTCCTTCCACTTGCCCCTCCTAAATCAGTTCTACTTTAACAGGTTATTACTTTGTAGACACAACCTTACTAAGAATGCTCTTAACCTCATCATTCTATTCAATGATGGATTATTATCCATCTCTCTAACACTGACCTCTTGTTACCCTTAATCAGTATGTTCCACACTGTCCAATCTGCTGCTAGAACATTAACAACCGAAGCAGGGCAGGAACTTCCAGTGGCTCTTACTTGGAAGCCAGGGTTCTGCAGAGGGACCTAAGGGGCTGCCTCTTTGGATGCGTGTTCCACTCCCAGCTGCCATCCCAAGTTGGAAAGGAAAAAGGAAAAGTGCTCAGGACAGCTCCTATTTTTTATGTTTTCCATATTAAAGTTCCAAGTAAAACTCTCTTGAAAAAAAAAGGGGGGGGGGCTTTGCTGCCAAAATGCTTTTCTTAAAAAACCCACTGATACAGACCATATTATCTGCTTTATTAGAATGAAATTAATTGAATTTCCCTTTAATTTGCTGTTGAAATGGCTCATTCTGCTAGTAAGGAAAATTGCTTCTTTAAAACAAAATGCACTGATAGCTGAAATTACAGCTAGTAGCTACCACCTAGCAAGAAGTGTCACAGCAGCAGTGGGGCAGGTCAAGCAGCAGATACTGACCCAGAACAAGACTGAGGAGATGGGAACCTGGTGACTGGGAAGACGGGAGGATTTCCACATTATTTAAAATTAGCCTGTGGCAGGAAAGAAACTGTGTGCTGTGGTTTGAATATGTCTTCCAGAACGTGTGAGTTAGAAACTTATTCCCTGATGGAACGGTGTTGGGAGGTGAAGCCCAGTGAGAGGTGGCTAGGCTGTGAGAGCGGAGCAAATGAATGAATGTCATTGTCCCAAAGTCTCATTGAGGGAGTGGGTTTGTTATTAAAGAGGGAGTTTTTCTGGTGTCTCTCTCTCTCTCTCTCTCTCTCTCTCTTCTCTTCCCCTTCCGACATGGGACGAGGATGATGCAGCAAGGAGGCCCTCACCAGATGCCACCTCCTCCATCTTGGACTTCCCAGGCTCCAGACTGTGAGAAATAAAATTTGGTTCATTATAAATCACCCAGTCTCAGGTATTCTGTTACAGCAGCAAAAGTGAAATAAGACACTGTAAATAGAGGGGACTTATTAGCAGATATTTATACATCTCAGTGGGAAGAATTTGCTGGACAGAATGACAATCTTCATTCCCCAGGCATGTTTGTATTCCTAGTGATACAATCTGAGCACGCTACCCAAAGACACAAAGCCCCTCCAGTCTGCTGGTAGCAGATAGAATGGTTCGAGCCTGCATCCCACAGAACAGAAAGAGGTAAATACGTGCATGTGCACATGGATACACAACGCTAACAAGGGCCACCTTTCTAGTTTGTTTGGAAATAAATGTTTTTCTGTTTGCTTTTTCTTCATTTCTTTGTTTTTCATCAGTTGTGAGTCAGTCCAATAAGTTGCTCCTAGGTCTGGCTCCACTGCGTGACTGCTGGCCACACCTCCTTCTTTCCACAAACTCACACAAGGCTTCTCTGTGTACTAGAAAGGACTTTTGTTGAAGACCTGGGATAACAGAAGGTAATTACCACACAGGCAGAGAAAGATATAAAACTGAAGGCAAACTAGAAATGCACTCCCCATTCTCCACCCCACCCCACGGAATTTCTCACTGGCCATCTGCTCAGTGGCAGACAGTTCTCGGTCCCCAGGTCCCGTTAGCCATTCCCTCCTCCTCCTCCTTTTCAGAGCCTGTGCTTCCTTCCCAAAGTGACTGCAGCCAGCTCAAAATCTCTAGGCACTCGATACGGTGAGGATCATTAAGCTCTGGCATCCTTACTGTTGCTCCTGGGACAATTTGTTGCTCCAAAATTTAGGGCTAATAGTTCCTCACCATAGGGTTGTAAGAAATAAATGAAAATAATTTTTAAAAAACTTTTAGTGCTAAACACCGAATATATTAATAGCACGTACTTTTTAGCACAGTGCATGCCACTCAATACCCAATGAACAATTGATATCACAATTCCCTTCCTTATCTTGCTGAATGGGTCGTGATAGACATTACCGTACACACCAGTATTCAGTTCTTTCTTTAAGACACTCACGATCGCACTTTCCAGTCTTCTGCAAATAGGCAGGACCACAGGATCAGTCATGGCCCGTGGAGAGAGTGCAAACGATGATGCGCTCCATCCTGGGATGAAGCTGGAAGTGCCTGCACATCTCCCTCCTGCTCTCCCCTCCCTGCCCTGGCTGAGGGGTGTGGTGCTGTCTCGGTGCTCCTGAAACTGAGTCAGTCTAAACTGATGGGTCACCACAGGAAGACAGCTGCCCTGACGAGTTATCCAGAACCACACAGAACACAGAGTGAAGGAAAAACACACTTTGTGGTGTATGCATCTGAGATTTGGCATTTCTCATTACTGAAGCACAACCAGCAGACACATCAGGAATAGGCTGTGTCGTGGACTGAATTGTGTTACCCCTATCCCCACAATTCATATGTTGAAGCCCAAGCTCCATTGTGTCTATTTGGATATAGGGTTTTTACGGAGGTAATTAAGGTCTTAGTCCAATAGGATTGGTGTCCTTAGAAGAAGAGGAAGAGACACCAGGGCTTCACATGCCTGGAGAAAAGGCCATGTGAGGACACAGAGAAGGAGACACACAGAGAAGGCACCATCTGCAAGCCAAGGAGAGAGGCCTCAGGAGAAATCAACCCTGCTGACATCTTGATCTTGGACTTCCAGCCTCCAGAACTGTGAGCAAACAAATTTCTGTTGTTTAAGCCACCAAGTCTGTGCTATTTTGTTACGGCAGCCCAAGCCACTAATATGGCTTCAGAAAGCCGATGGTTCTAGATTTCAGTCTGTGATGAACTAAAACCTGGGAAAGAAAAATTAGAAGACCAAAAAGAGAAGCACGTTTCCCATCTACAGTGTTGTAGGGCCAAACGCATGACTAACAATGAAGGGAGATGTTTTCTAAAAGGCTGAGACTGCCACCAGCCCTAGCCAGTGGGTCACTCTGCTGGACCTTTGGCCATGACCTGCACAGTTTGATTTGGGGTCCAACCCAAACCCCCCAAGTGAACCTCACTCCCAATCAAGACTCATAGTCCCATGAGAAAGTCTAGAAAGAGAGTCAAGAAAAGCAGCTACAAACAAAGCTATTTTTATTTGGAAGGAGACAAAAGAACTATGACTAATGCTTTCTAGGATGTCTTGTCTCTTTAACCTCCTTCTTGTTTATTATTCATGTTAATCCCTGTCTACTCTCCCCCAGTTACCCACAGCAAGGACAGACCTCCGTGTGCTTGTAAGAGAGACCTCTTAGCACAGAAAGGGAAACTTATCTCCTCCTCCACTGCAGACACGGAGGGGGAGGAATTCAGATACGAAGAAGGCAGTCAAGGGGAGAGAAGGATTGTCACATCCCTGAGGCCTTGGGAGAAATGGTTAAACAAAAGTGGCCTCCAGGTTTTAAGAATGAGGAAGGAATGTCTGAATCCGGTTGTAGACCCAAAATCCGAGGGGCAATTACCTGGGAAGCAGGCTGCAGAACAGGGCAATTTCAGACGTGATTAGCTGAGCAGAAGACTCATAGCAGGATTTGATAACGTGTTGTCAGAGGGAATTTAGTATGAAGTCAGAGAAAAGAAAAAGTCTCAAGGATGTTAACATCATGTTAAAATTCACCAAGACTTAGGAAAATGCTGACATTCTAATTAGGGTCTTTGAATAAGATAGGACATGCTGAAAAAGGAATCATTGAAACCAAAAAAGTATTGATCTGGTACATCAGGCAAAGTTGCAGCAACAGAAGGCTCAGTAACAAAAGATCTATCTGAAGAAGGTTTAGTGGAGAGAGGTTTGGAAGGTGTAGGCAGGATTCAAGGCAACATCCAGGGATGCTGGAACTTCCAAGGGTTAACAAAATGGGGGCATCACCACCCCACGCCTGAAGAGGCGAGGAGAGAGGACAGTGCAGCAGGGTATGGCAAGAGTTGGACCGGGAAGACAACGGCGGGCGGGGTGGGAGCTCCTTCTCTCTTTCCCCTGAACTCGATGGCCGTGACCTCAGGCTCAGTGCCCCCAGGACCTCGAGGTGGCCCAGCAGCAGTGCCGGGTGAGAGCTGTGTGGTGGGTGCTGTCCATCCCGTGCAGGGAATATGGGGGCGAGTTGTCTGCAGCCAACTTGTGAAGCGACAGGAAAACCGAGAAGACTTTCAAGAAACCGCCAGTCTGCTTTGGCCATCACCATGTGCTGGCAAAGCTAAACAGTATCAGTGATACCGTGTTTCCCCGAAAATAAGACCTACCCATAAAATAAGCCCTAGCAGGATTTCTAAGCATTTGCGCAATATAAGCCCTACCCTGAAAATAAGACCTAGTGATGGGCGTGGCTATACAGCGGATCTGCACAATCCATGCATTTCGTCGAGGAGCGCTAAAGAAGTGAGCAGCCCTTCTCATCTGCCCCATGAGAGCTCTATTGCTCCACATGAGAGATTGGGGCCAATGGTTCTAAAGGAAATAGAGTCACAAGAAATTCAGGATAGAATTCAGGGTTTGGAGAGTTATGATGATGTTCCAGAAGAAGACGACTTAGCTATATTTGAATACATATAGATTGTTGTACTGTACTTAAAAAAAATAACACATCCCCTGAAAATAAGCCCTAGGGTGTCTTCTTGAGGAAAAATAAATATAAGACCCTGTCTTATTTTCGGGGAAACACGGTAGTCACACTCCACCCAGAAAAAATCTTTTCTTCTACAAGCACTAAGCTGTTACTCTAATGACTTCGAAGTTTTAGTAATATATGTTGTAAGCTTCAAATTAACACATTTTATTACTTAACATTTAATAAACAAAGTGTCAGAGAAAGCCTGGTTATGGCTGGCCCCAGTACACCTGGAATCAGGACCACATGGCAATTTCAGGAGGAAATTCCTGAAAATTTGAAATTGTTTGAGTTCGCTTCAGCCACAGCTCCTGTTCCCAATCCCTGATGTATTAAACATTCCAGCATTTAGACAGTGGCTTTGAAGTGAATAATCATAGCTTAGCAACTGTGGTGATGAGAGAGACAGAGATACTTCAGTTCTGTCGGTCTGCAAGAACAGCTAGGGAGAAAGAGAGAGTTTAATATCTATAACAGTGAAATAGGACAAACTCAAGGTATGATGTTTTTGTTTGACAAATGCAATCTTTAGTTCCTACATGAACTATTTCACAGAAATTAAATACTCCCTTTAAAGTAAAAACTTTTAAAAATCATTAGCCTCTTCAACCTAAAGAACAAATCAAGAGAATAATAATTATACAATTATACAATTGTATTATGATTATTATACAATTATGACAAAAAAATTTGTCCAATATGTGTGGGGGGCGGTTAAAACGGATCTGCCCCTTGTGTAAAATTCACCCAGTGCCCCAGAACTCCTGGCGGACTTGCCCTGGTCTCCTGCACCAAAGATCCAGCCTCAGGTGGAGGCTTTCACTAGCACAGGTGAGGTGAGCGGCCCACCTGATTGGCTTACAGCAGCCAGGACACACCCCCATATGGGGACAGGCGTGTCTCCCACGCCCCCGCAGACCAGGAGGAGTACTGGTTTGAGGGAGGAAGAGAGCAGAGCTCCTGGGGCAGAACAGTGGTTGGTGTGAGCTGTGGTCATTTTATGCCACTGTTTAAAAATTTATTCTAAACTTTATTTGATTCACTATCTATTATTTGCATATGTTTATTGTTTTAAATGATACATTGATGCCTACCTGGGTCTAGACTTGGTGCTAGAGTATAGGTAACAAAGGATCTCTCCACTCGTGTCTGGTGTTCAGCGTCATGGTGGCCCTGCAGGTCCCCGGGAAGCAGGAGCAGGTGCTCACTGGAGGCGGCAGCTCCAGCCCTGCATGTCAGTGTGGCAGGTAGAGCTTTAGTACATCACAGGTACTTGCATTACTACAATCAAGAAAAAGTGAGGTTAAGGGGTCAAAAGGACTTCTCCAGGTCCCCTGTGAAACACCCCCACTAACTCCGGGAAATAGGATGTTGGGATTTGGGGAGGGAGGGGTTTGGGATACTGTACTGCTTCTGGAGGGGCACAAGTTTATGAACCTGAATCTTTGCTATCTTGGGACTTCATTAATACCCCCAGGCTCCTGAGACCTGTGAAGAACTCGGTTACAGAAGAAAATGTGCATATATATACATATATGAGTATGTCCGGAAAGTATTCAGCCATTATTAATGTCATATATAATATTATATGGCTGGATACTTTCTGTACATCCCTCTTATATTTTATACATATGTGTATAGATATAAATGTACATAACAAATGGAATATGTATGATTTAATCTTGGTGACCTCAGTTCAGAAAGCCTCCATTCTTTCTCTCTGGTAGTAGATGTGTTTTTTGGTTTGAACACCAAATGAGGCATATCATCACCAATGGATAGCAGTGGATTCACAGGGCAATTACTACTAAAGAAATGAGTAAATCTGTCTGAGTCTAAAAGAGAGGAAAAAATAATTGAATTTTGGAAAATTTGGGAGAGTTAAGAAGAGTACTTAAACAAAGTGACTCTTAGAAAAGTAAGCAGTTTATTTAATTAATATTTCCTCCTTCTTATCTGGCCTATCTTTATCATCAAAAAGATAGATGTTTAGGAAATGACTTCATACACACATATCAGTTAAGAACAGAATATCTGCTAGCCACAGTGGGGCAGGCCTGTAATCCCAGCACTTTGGGAGGCTGAGGTGGGAGGATCACTAGAGGCCAGGAATTCAAGACCAGCCTGAGCAACATAGGGAGACACTGTCTGTACAAAAATTTTTAAAAATTAGCTAAGCATGGTAGCATGCACCTGTAGTCCCAGCTACTGGGGGAAGTTGATGTGGGAGGATCGCTTGAGCCGTGGTTGGAGGTTGCAGTGAGCTATGATTGCACCACTGTGCTCTAGCCTGGGCAACAGAGTGAGACCCTGTCTCAAATAAATAAATACATACATACATACATACATACATACATAAAAACAGAACAGAATACCTGACTAACAATAACCTCAACAAACAGGTTTAGATAAGTAGAGATCAGTGGCCACTGGCCTTTGTTCAGCAGCTTGGCTAGTGTCTCTCTCACTTCTTAGACCTTTTCCTAATGATTGTTGCTTCAGAATCACAAAATGGCTGCTGCACTTCCAGCCATCAAGTCCAAATGCTAGCTAAGAAGAAAGGTGAAAGATAAAGGGCTTTCTTTTCTTAGGGCTTCTACTATTTATCAGGGAGGAAATATTCCCCCCAGAGACTTTCTCCTGCATCTCATTGGCCCACAACTATATCTCAAGGCTTTGCCTAACTATGAGAGAGACCAGAAAATCAAATATTTAGCTGCAAGATTCTATACACCTTATTTCCTGAGTTGTAAAAAAACAAACAAAAAAAATCACTTACTTCTTTTCTTCCACTCCCGTTTTTTCATACCTGAATGATTGACTTAATAGATTCATTAGCAGAAACCAAATAACTTACATGCAGCCCTCTTAGGCTTTGAGACATGAGTAGCCCAGGACTCAGGATGGGAGTCGATCCCTTCAATCTAGAGGACGTTTCAGACATGGTCCTGTCATCTGATGGCAGATTCTGGATTTTGGAGGCCTGTTTTGTGATTCTGGATTCTGGGTCCTGGTTTTTTTTATGCACTAACTGGATTATCCTCTAAGCCTCAGTTTTCTCTCTATGAATGAGGAACAATTGCTCTTCTTTGTCCTATCAGAATATTGGGAGATTCAAAGAAAATATTTCAAAATGGTTGTGAAAACCTGAAAACATATCTTACCCTCCATGTTAAATTAGTTCCAAAACTAGAGTCAAAAAACGTAGGTGTAGAGGTATGCAGCTCACCACTTCTCCTGGGGCCTGCCTCAGTCAATTCCAATTTCCTTAAAAAAAAAATAGACCACAAATCCTCACCTTTATCTTCAGGTACATTTGTCACTTTGTGGACACAGCCTCTGCAGCTCATCTACGTTAGTTGTCCCTTGTCCTTTGGCTGGGTCAAACCCCAAGACAATTTACTCTGCAGATGAAACACTTTGTTTTCATAAATGAAACCATTGACTGATTTCACATGGCTAGAAACAGCCTAGACTTTGGGTGCCAAGTTGTGCCATCGTTCATGTCTGAACAGGTTTAGTGACACAATCAGGATTCAGTGCTTCCAGAAATATACTCCTATATAGTAAGATAACTGCATTTCCATCAGAATATCATGAATATTAGGTGAGATAAATATACTGTCAAATGTAATGACATCCTCCTCCCAGCTCTCTCATAAAGAAGTATTGAGAACACATAATTGCCCTCAAAAGATGTCTATTTTATGATAATCATTACCTAAATATTACACACCAGAGACTTGTACTATTAAAGAGGGCTGGAATTACTTATGAAATATTAGCTGTTTTACTTAAGCTCTTTGGACCTAATTCATAAAAATTAATTCATGGTTTATAAGAATGATCTCTATTCCTTAATAGAATACTTATGTAATTTATTAAATTCTTTAATCTCGTCACCCTGATCATGTACATTTCAATTCTAGTCCTTGAGAAAGAAAAAAGACCACTTTCAGCAAATAGAACATTGAAGCTTGCAGCTAGGACTCACAACTCAAAAAATCATGAAGAAACATACAGAATGTGGAGAAAAAAATGAAATCAGGTCAACCCAGATATAGCTGCTTTTCAAATGTATTCACAACCATTTGGGGGTAAACCTAAGAAAATGTTAATTTATGAGGAATTTCTCTGAGAATGTATGGATTCTTTCTGATGTTGGAAGCATGATTTCTATGGTGTTCGTGGTACATCCCAGATTTTCCTAGAATTGCTTCTCCACTAAATTCTCAGTATCTGTAAAATGTTTTCCAGAAGTAGCTTTAGACCCCAGGGACCCATAGTAGCCTGTGGGTCTATGCATGCCCATAAGCTTTGCACAAGAGTCTTCAAAAAACAATATTGTAAAATCATTTTTATAATTTCCCACAATAGCAATTAAGTAACTGGTCAGTGTAATGATGTACATCTGTCTTTTCCTCTGGACTGTGGCACCCATGAAGGCAGGCAGGGCTTTCGTCTGTCTGGTTGGTCTTTATGTCCTCTGAGCTAAGCACAGTGCCTGCCACATGATACGATTTCAGTCAGTCTCTTTAAGTTGAACGCCAGCATATTTTACTAAATTTACTGTGGTCCAACGAAGGTAATTATTATCAATTCAAGCAACAATGTATTTATTGGTTTTCCACTAAAAATAAAGTCTTATAAAAATGAGAAAAAATAATACCTTACATATGCTTGCATTAACCCTATGAGTAATTAGGATAGATTTTTCCCTCTGTATGTTATAAATAAGGCTACTGAGATTCCAGGAAATGAATGTAAACAAATCACACGATAGTTGGAAAGGTAGCATAGCATCAGCACATGTGGGTTCTCTGTCCAACTTCCACTTTTTACTTTGATCAAGTTATTGTTGGTGTCTTTGTTAGAGAAATTATCAGGAACAAGATAACCTTGAAGTTCCTTTCTAGTTAAATTACTCTCTGCTACAGAATATTCTCCTAAAAGATATTCAAAGAAAGAAAAAGTCAGAGTGTGCCTGGTGTCTCCAGGAGGTTGCATTTGGTCTCATGGAGCAGATTCTGATTGCAGGAGTGGAAACAAATGGCAAGTTATTTTCTTACATAGCATCCAGTCCAGGGGTGGGCAGCCCAGCTGGCCCTGCTGCTCACCAGTGAGCCAGGCACTTTCCTGCCTCATCCTCAGAGAGAGGCTGTCATCCACTTCCAGGCATTGGAATATATTCCACTTGGAAGGGGAAAAGGGAAAAGGCTCTTGCTAGTTGAGTCTGTCACATTAATCAGTATCACAAAAGCTTTTACTCCAAAGACTTCCACCTAAATCTCACTGAGGTCTCAGAACTGGTCATAGGTCACCTCCAGCTAAAAGGAGTGTGGATTTATAAGTGTTTTTAGTGGGCATGTTAGCCTCCTGAATAAGAGTGTGGTTTTCTTCCAAAGGAAGAAAGATAGACTAGGCATTGGCTGGCATCCAACAGGATCTGCCACATGCAGTGCAGTGATGGAGTTTCTGTAGCATAGAATTTTTCAAATTCACTGTGTAACTGCAGACATACATGCCCGAAAGACACATATAAAACAGTTCATAGAAGGACTATTGCTAATAGGCAAATTTGGAAACAATCCAACAGGCCAATATTACCCTGACAACAAAACCAGACAAAAAGAGTACAAGAAAAGAAAACTACAATATGTCTCATGAACAAAGGGGCAAAATATTAGCCAATCAAATAAAACAATATATAAAAAGAATATTACCACAACCAAGTGGAGTTTATCCCAGGAATGCAAGGTTGGCTCAATATTTGAAAAAGCAATCAAACGTAAAAGAACCAAAAAAATGAAAGAAAAAGAAAGAAACAAAGAAAATCAATGCAATCTACCATATTAACAGTCTAAAGAGAAAGAACATGATCATATCAATTGATGAGGGAAAACATGCAGTCAATTCTTTGTATCCAAAGGGAAATATGCTATTCACAGAATGCAGAACCCTAGTCACAAAGGCTGAATTTTTGACTTTTCCTATCCTTGGGTTCTTCAGGGCCAACTGTGGGACTTGCACATCCTTGGATTTTGGTATTCGAGGGGGTCCTGGAACTAAAACCCTGAGGATACCAAGGGATGGTCACATTTGACAAAACTCCACATCCTTTTACAATTTAAAAAGGAAAAAAAAAAAAAAAAAAAAAAAAAAAAAAAACTCCTTGCAGACCAGGAATAGAAAGGAACATCTGAAAAAGGGTGCCTACCAAAAACAAAACAAAACACACACAAAAAAAATTTTAAAAACCCAAAACTTTAGCTAATGTTGTACTTCATGTTGAAAGACCAAATCCTTTCTCCCTAAGATTGGGAACAGGGCAAGGATGTGCTATTCAGCATCATCGTGGAAGTCTTACTCAGCCCAGTAAGGTAAGAAAAAGAAACGCAAGGCATAAAGATTGAAAAGGGAGAAATAAAACTACCCATATTTGCAGATGATATGATTTTCTTCAAAAACATTCCAAGGAACCAAAGAAAAAAGAAAGCCTCCTGAGAGCTAGTGAGTGAATTTTGCAAGATTGCAGCATACGAGGTCAACACACAAAAAATCAACTGTATTTCTGTATACTGACAATGAAAAACTGGAAACCAAAATTTCAAAGTGTAATACCATTTATAAAGATCCAATTTCATATAAAATTAATCATACACTTACCATAGGATCTAGAAATTCCACTCCTGGGTATTTATCCTAAAGATTTTAAAACTACTTTTCACACGGAAATATGAACACCAATGTTTACAGTAGGTCTAATCATAATCACCAACAACTGAAAGCCACCCAGATATTCTCCAGGAAGCAACAGGCTTTTGTAGATCCATACAATGAAGCACTACTGGGCAATCCGAAGTAACAAACTGTCGATACACACAACTTGGATGAAGCTCAAAGTCATTGGCCTGAGTAAAAGAAGCCAGTCTCAGAAGATTACACAGTGTATTATCGCATTTATATGACATTCTCAAAAGGACAAAACTGTACAGTGGTGCCACCTGAATGATCAGTGACTGCCCGCAGTTAGGGTGTGTAACCACAAATCCGTAGCACGGAAGAATTTTGCAAGGTGGGTAGTGTTCTGTATCCTGATTATGGTGATGGTGACCCAAATCCATACATGTTCTAAAACCTACAGACCAAAACCTGAAAGGTCTATTTTTCAATATATTAACTTAAAAAATAAAATTTCAAAAATCAGCCATAGATGCCAGTTGAAAGGAGCCATAGCACACACTGGGAGAAGCAAGCACTATGATGCCTAAGCGAAGACACTGCTGTGAGACTTGAATATTTAAAATACTCATAACAGAGGCAGCTCTCCCATCCTTCCCACCATTTCTTCCCAGCCAGCAAATACAATCTGCTGTTAAATCAATGATTCCAGCATTTCACCAGTAGCAATGAATAGATTTGCCTTAAAAATATTCTTAATAATTGACTCATTCAATTTAGCTCTGTGCACATTCTTCCCTGAGAGTAGTAACATTTTAAGCTATTAATATTTGTTTACACCTTACCGGGAAGAGATTTAAATGATTATTCTTACTAGCTACCAAAATAATAATAAACTTTTTGAAGAAATATTTAAAATGAGCCCAGGATCTGTTGCAGAGGAGAATGAGGTGAGAAGAACACTTGGCTCCCAAAGGCCTGTTGGGGGAAGAGCTGGGACAACAAGGGAACCCAGGGCCTGTGGCACTCGCCTAGCGAGTCTCACTCCAACAAGTTACCCCCGAGACCAAGTGAATGACCAGTGGTCTCCAGGCTGGGCTGAACATTGGCCAACATGGCCAGTCATCGACTAGATTTCTCCCAAACACCAAACAGTAGCCTCAGCCACATTTCCTTTTATCAGAATAATCTGCCTTTGTCAGAATAATCAACAGATTAGCAGAGAAATTCAGCCACTGGGCTGAGCAAAACTAGACTTCTCTTCCAAAAATTGAACAGAAAGAAAAAAGACAAGGAGTAGCCTGAAGTTTCCCCATGTTCTCCCTTATTCTGCTATTCTTACAGGTTAGCAGAACTCAGAGAAAGGGAGGAAGATTGCGATCAGATGTTGTTTAATATACACAACATGAGTAGTGTGCTTACAGATAATTTGGATTTTGCCATAAGATCCATCTTGTCTTCCTTTTATTTTTCATGGCTTTTCTTCCAATTAGAAAAGCAATATGTTCTTGGTGAGAAAAAGAAATATAAAATTTTAACAAAGAGTTGAAATCTCACTTAATCTTTACCATACACCTATCTTTCACCTTCAAGGTATACAGTACAAGTCTGAGGATATTTTCTCTAAAATTGTTTGGCAGATACAATATATGAAAATATATTCTTAAAGAAAAATGGGATCTTTACTGCTCTGAAAGTCATTTAAAAATTTTACCTTAAATTTTTAAAACAATGTCAATATATGGAAGTCTATGTCTTATGCAAAGGACTGTATATAGTATCCCAGTATACATTTTTAGTGTAATTATGCAATAATAGATATTTGGTTTGATTCTACCTTTTACCATTATAGACAATTACTGCAACTTGTGATATGTTATATATTCCTATTTATGCAGTTGTACAAGACTTTCTATAAATCATTCCTACAACTGGAATAGCTTATATTAGATTACTCTTCAAATTACTCTCCAAAATCCTGTACTAATTTGCATACTTATCAATAGTATATAAGAGTATTTCCCCAAAGCCCCAATAGAAAATGATCACATTTGTAGATTAATATTTTTATTTTCAACTGAAAATATGTCATTTGTACTGACTTGGATTTCATGAAGGTTAGCATTTTTAACAATGTGTACTTTTTTATTTCTAATTTTTTTACAGTATAAGTCTGCTCATATCATTTGTCCATTTTTTGTTGGTGTGTTTTATCATACACTTTTAAAACCTCTTTGCATGTCATAAATAGTAATTGTTCCCCATCATGTTTCAATGTTTTTTCCCGTTTATCTTTTTTGACAAAATGTAAATTTTTTGTTGAGTCTAGTTAATCAATTCTTTTATGGCTTCACATTTTGATGTCTCATGATTAAAATGTATTTTTCTTACTCAGTTATGTTTTCCAAGAACAACTGTGAACACCGTCTTCTGTGGTCTGTGCCTCTTGGAATGAGCACATCTAGCAAATCCTCAATTCCCCTGACATAGGTACAACCATTTCCAGGACCCAGAGCACAACATAAGCAAATTGTGTTGGTAGCGTCATATATATATATTTATTTATTTATCTTAGAGTTTGAATGTTATTTGTTCCAGAAGGGCTTCCAGCTCCTCCCAGGGAGTCTCAGACTTCACGCTGGCTCATCTGAAGGCCTCCAGAGTAGATGAGAAAGATGTTTCCACAATTTAAGCCGATGTAATTATTAGACTCTGATATTAATAGGTCAAGTAAACAGAATGCGTACTCGTTCCACTTGCACACTATCTCATGTATGATCCTCTCCTCTGCTCTACAAAGCTCACCAAATAGACTTTTTAACCAGCTGGAGACCATTTCATGTCTTGGTGTAGAATTCCACAGCCTCTGGAACAGCCAAGGATAGCAGGTGCAAAAAACGAAGCTTAGTTTACATGTGGACATATGGGGAGTGTGTGTGTCTGTGTGTAGGTGTGTGTGCTATGTATGTGTATGTGTATGTGTATGGTATATACATATGTGGGTCTTTGTATATTATTAACCCATCTCTTATTTTCAGCAAGCTTTTAGTTGTGAGAAGATCCTTGGTTAAGGTCATCATTCATCAGAGAACAGGGTAATTTGAATGGGAATATGGAGTCATTGATCACCATCGTACAAAACTTCTTTTATGTGCCATAGTAAGGGAGTTTTTTGGGATTTTTTGTTTTGTTTTGTTTCTTGGTAGTAGCATAATCAAAGTCCTGCTTCTTGAAAGCCAGCCTGCATCTGCTTGTGTTCACACATAGCAGTGGAAGTCACATCCGCCATTATGGCTTTAAAGAGCTCTACAGGAAAGGAGCTTAAAGTTCACAGGTCAAAGGGTCCAGATTTTAAACAAAGTTTAGCTTTTTCTTTCTGCTTCAGCCTAGCAGGGGGTGTCCTTCCCATGGGAGGTTTGTTTTTTTTAAGAATAGCCATAGTAACTGGGCTGCCTAGTAGAGAATTAGTAAAAATCTCCCCAGGAAGTGTTAATTTAGTGCAAACGATTGTGTCCTGGATGGGTGGACCACAGTACAAACTTCTCCCCCTTCTCTCATTCTTCAAGAAGAGACACAGTAGGGTTCAGGGAAAAAAAATAATTTACGATGAGCATGTATCACATAAAAACACTTTGTAGTTGTTATTTTTAAAGTCCCGAGCTTTCAAGAGGAAACGCTTGTTTTTCTTAGGAAAGATTAACAGTAAGATGCCAGGCCTGTGATGGCCAAAGAGAACATTCTAAGGAATTACATAGTCACTTCTCAACACTTAGGGGGAAGCAGAGGACTTCTCTGCGTTTATTTGGAAAAGAATGCTAAGAGCAAAGAAATTGAAGTTGTTTGAGGTAATATTAGAAAATTGTTTATTTAAAGAAGGGAAAACATTGCAAATGTGTGATGGTATTATTTTGATCTTTAGTAAGAAAAAATAGTGATCAACAATAAAGAAATATGAATAAAAGAAAAGGCTGTATACCTAATAAGTTTGAACCCATTTAATGTGTAGCTTAAACTAAAGCTATTAGTGAATTTAATGGTGGCTCTAGCTACTGATAAGTTACTATGAATACCAAGTATATTCCATTAGCTGTGATAATTCTGGGTTAGACCCCTGTATTCATTGGAATAATTTTAGTTTACCTTTTAAGAATATCCATTTAGAGTCTAGATATTAATCCTGTATACATTTAAATGATTTAATATGTAACTAAAACAAATGCATATTAATCTCTCACACTAAATGTTTTTCCATAAATAGACAATGATAGCAGATTGAAATGTGCATGGAGCCAGATCTGAATATCTTTCAAAGAGTTGAGCAAATGGCAGATGACAACCTTGAAACATGGAGGAAAAAAATACTTTCCACTTTCTGTAATTGTTGGTGTGAATCACATTTGAGATACTTTTTATTTAAGATACTTTTCTGCATGTTACTGGGTTGTCTGAATTTGAAAGTATCAATATCAGTAAATACTGGGAATGTCTTTGGCCAGAGCAGCAAACGGACTGGTCAGTAGGAAATAAACAAGGGCATGTTGAAGGGGTCTCTGGTTACTTCTTCTGGTTGGCACCTGAAACCAAAGGGTCTTTTCCTTCAAAGCAAAGGAAGGACTGTGAGGCTCGCAGGAGGGTGTGTGTGAGAACCGTCATTCAGAGAACTCATTTCCTCTCTGTGCCAAACCACTTAGCCTGTCATCTCCCAAGGGCTGCCCTGAGATGTAGGTTCTTCCTGCCTCTCCCAAGTTGGTGAAGATGAACAATGGGAGGACAATTTCTAAAATAAGGAGGTGGGCAGCTCCGCCAGATTCCCACGTACACGTTCCTGCTGACAGTGGCGGTGGCTCAGCCTGCAGAGTGTGCACCACAAACCCATGCACACGCACCGCTGTTTCTATGCAGAAAATCAGTGTTCATGATCCAATTTCAGCAAAAGAGAATAATTTTGGTATTTTCTGACGCTACCAATTGAGAGTCAATTCAATATAGATGCGAAAAAAGAAAAAAAAAAAAAAAAAGACCTGCAAAGAGAGAGCGTTGTCTCTTAGGAGAATAATTCAGGATACAGAAGCTCTGCTAAGAATGGGCTTTGAAGCGAAATAGCTGTGCAAAGAGAATCTCTCTAAGTCAGGCTGAAGATGTGCCAATCCTCAGGCTTAGAGGGAAGGAAACCCAGCTAACGGGTCACAGCACCATTGAGAACCCAGGGCTCAACACAAATTTTGTTTCTTATCCAATATCCATTATGTGGTCTTAAGGTTGTCAGTTATGGCTTATTTTAGGTAAGATTTCAGAATGTTACCATCATGTGTAAATGAAATAACAGAACCAGTTAATAACAAAACCACACGCTTTTTGATAACTAATAAAACAATACCAAATACTAAGAAAACAGGCAAATTTCACTTTAAAAATTGACACATATTCCTTGCCTACTTCTCACAATGCCAGAAATACTCTCTTAATTAATACCAAAGGATAGGAAATCAATTTGTATCTTAATGATTTTAAAGTATAATTCATAAAGGGCCAGTAGCTATGTCTAGGCAAAGATAACAGTAATAAATGTATTAGTTCTTCTTATTATAAAAAATATTAGTTCTTGCCGTGATCATAACTAACTGTTCTAACTTGTAGTCTTTCAAAGATATTTCAAAGCTACACTTCAGAGTTAAATATTTCATAGTATTTCTATTTCATATTAACTTAATCAGCAAAAAAACCATTCCACAACACTGTCCCAGCTAAATAAATGATAGAAACATGTAAACAGCCACAAATAACATAAGTTCACTGAAAAACAAAAACTCTCACCAGATTCTCAAGCACACCTCCTGCGGTTAAAGGACAGCTGTGTTGTCTGAGGACTCTACGGGGCCATAAGCCCTCCAGGCAGCCAGTAAGGAGATTTCCAGATCTCCCTTCTTGTGGTTCCTGACTCTCCCTCCCTGCTCTGCCCTTTTGTTTTCAGCTCTCAAATCCCAGCCTCTGGTTATTATCCTCTTTCTCCTGAGTCGAAGGTAAATCAAAGATCGTATTGTATACCTGTGAAACCCCACTGACAAAAGAAAATGGAGAGGGTCATCTGTTCTCTCCCACTTGCCATTAAGAACTCCATTCGCATTGTAAACGTGCAGAGTTGGGGTGGCGATCACAGGTGAACACGCATTTCCCATTCAGTAGGAAAAGAGAATGTTGCTTGTGGTATAATTTGGACCAGCATCAACGCCGTTGGCTTGCTGTATGTATCGGTGCTAGAAAACCACACAGCAGCACCCACACCTGCCAGTGGGCTATCTTTTTCACTCATCTGCCTATTTTTGAGGTGTTACATTTCTTGACAATACCAAATCAATAAACCTAATTTGCAGCGACACACCAACATTACAGCATTTTATATCACACTTCCAAGAAGCAGCAGTCTAAAATCTTGACAATCTAAACTACATACCAACTCCTGACATTTAGATCTTTTCCAGTAAAAAATATAATAAGTATTTTATATAAAACAGTTTCTGTCTTCCCTACTTCTGGCAACAGCACCATCATTTCTAACAGTCGCTTAGGCTTAACGCTTTGTAGCTGTCACCTGAGATTCTCTCTTCTCCCGAAGCCGCTATCTCTCCTGGCACCAAGGCTGTGATGTCTTCAGAACGCCTTTCACCTTCATCCACTCCATTCCGTTTCCAGCGGCTCCCAAATATTCCCGCCCACAAGCATCCCCGTCTCCTCTGAATTTCTCCTGCCTACTTTCCAAACCTAATCTGTGCATTTAAATGTATCCTTCCTATCTTTTTATTATTCATTCATACACCTAGATATACATGTATAGATATACAAGCACTCAAATACATATACACATTCGTATTTTCTATATGCAGTTGCTATCATCTATGAATATTGTGATGTGCCTTGCTTCTTTATACACTACCGTGAATGTTGGAGATCTGTCCCTGTGGCACTTGTGGGGTAATGGGTGGCTATTTATTTTTTGTATAAAAAATAAAATCTGTATTTTTCAAATTTTTTATAAAAATCACATACAGACTTTGTAATGACATGTGAAAAATATATAATTTGAAAATCACAAAAGCAAGCAAACAGAAGAAATGTGAACATGAGGGATCATGTCCTCAACTCTCTAGCTGGGAAAAAAAGGTAATTGCAATGATTCTAGAAATAGATAAATGGAGAGCACAAAACTGTATCTTCTGCAAAATTTAAAGATTTTTGTAAAAAAAACTTAAAACAGCTTATCTGAAACAATAATCATATTTTTGCTCAAAATACATTTAAGCACCTACTGAGTTCAAAGGACTCAGATGCCCAAGTGCAGGAATGAATCAGCTTGACTCCCTGATCCAGAGTGACAGTTTTCATAGACGTTTGCAGTAGTGATCTGATGCGAATTTGGGTTTCTTTCCTTGAAGCTCTCATTACCAAAAAAAAAAAAAAAAAAAGATATCTTGAAAGAATGTCATTTGTTGACAAGGCTAACCTATTAACCACAGTGTGATAGACAAGAGTCTATTATTATGCAACATATTTAGTTAGTTGTTTGATTATAATATTAAAAAATGATACCTTAGGTGCTTTTGAATTGTTAAAACATTTTCATAAAGATTCCCTCTCAATAGCCCTGGCAGGTAGTTAGGCATCTGCATTCTGTAGGCAGGAAAACAACCTTGAGGTGGTTGTGCATTTGGCCTTAACCCACCCCTCCAGCAAGACAGCAAAGGAAATCGCCCGGCTTCTAATCCGAATCAAGACAAAAGATGAAACTTCTTTTTGACAAAAAAGATTCAGTCCTGGTCCCAGAACAAATTTGAACATTAGAACTACATTATAAATAAGTTGCACGGTGAGAGCCTGGTGTACAGTCAACTGTATTTCGCAGCCAAGATCATGTTAGCACACACTGAGTGTTCTGTTCTGTGTTTTCCACGACTATCCTGGGTAACTATGAACCAGGAAAGAAATTCGTTCAAGCACGTTCCATTTGACAAGCACAAATATATTTATTCAATTGCCTATATTCTAAAATTATCCAAGCAACACCACCAGCACATAAATAAAAGAAACCAAGTTGGTAACAAAAAGTAAGTTCAGGTGAATTCGTGTTCAAAAAATACTGATTTTAATATCTGATCAAATGCTGAGAATGAGCAGGGGTAGGGGACACACACACACACACAAAAGGACCATCTGTTCCTTATTTAAGCCATCCTTAGACAAGAATATATTACTTTTCAGGGTGAAAAATATTGTTCTTTCCAGAGGAATAGGAATGTGATATAAACAATGAGATGAGATAAAGCTGTTTGTATCAAAGGGTGAATCAGATTATAACACTGAAAAATAGTACACATTTCCTGTTATTGCTGCTATAAGTAAAATGGTATTTGAAAGACAAATTACCATGTTACTATTCTTGAAAATCCTAGGCTGTCCTGTAAGTAATGACATCTTGGGAGGCATGAGACTAACCAAGTGCAGACATATCTCGATCTACATAATTTAAGGCGGAAAAAATTAATCGTTTCTCCTTCAAGAAAGAGAATACTTTTTCCTTTAAAACCTAAAGAATCTAGAAAAGCTTATATTTAAGACAAACAAAAACTGCAAATAGAATAGGGAAGATCTGAGTGGCGAATATGCGCCCCGTTGGACTATAAGTCCAGCTGAGCTCTAAAGGCAACGTTCTGGGTCACACACAGCAGGCAGGGAAACAGAGGCGGTCCCCAGATTTGAAGAGCTTGCAGCAGTTTTCAAGCCCCAAGAGACCTCACAACTGCAGCTTTAACAAGACTGAGGGCAGCAAGGATTCACATCCTCACCAGTGGCAGGTGGCAAAGCACACTTCCACTGTGGATCTCACACACGAAGTTGGCATTCTGCACCCATCCCATGACCGGCTCCAGCACGTGGGCCTGTGTGCTCATGGCAGCCACCCTGGGTCTCTGCATGAGTAGACACCAAGCATTGTCTCAGCAAGAGCTCACGAATAGGCCCCCACTCTCTCATTTGGAGCTTACCTGATCTTACCTCTTAGCAACACTCTCATCCCCCAAAGGAGACACCCAATTGTGGCAATAAGCCTGGCATGTCTGCCCCACTGTAAGGTCTGGTAAGAAGCTGATTAGACCCCCTGCCTCACTTGCTGGAAACTGGAGAAGCATCTATGTCTCAAGCTCAACATGACAACCAAGCAGCCAAAGCCATTTTGAATGGCAGCCAAAGAACCTACCCATTAATTACTGTGTCTGCTTGCCCCTAACCCAAGGGGTGTCCAGTGCTTACACAGTAATGAGGGGCTTCCAGCGCTTACACAGAAAAGTCCCAGGCAAACCAGGACTGTTGGCCACTCTACAAGTGTTGTCTCTGGGCCATGGCCAGGGACTCAAGGTCCTTTCATCACCTCACCTGTAGGTTCTGCTTCTGAGGGTCTTTTCTGGCCAGATCTGTGATGGCTTTTCTGCAGTGGGAGATGAGGCTGCTCCCAGAAGCCCTGGGAATCTCCCAAGTGACTGCCATAGTGAACAGCAGCTGATATGGTTTTTGTTTGAAAGTAGCTCATCTCTCCTTGTGTATGCGGTGACTGGTTTGGATGGTTACAGTTGCTCTGCAGCACACTCTTAAAGAAGAAAAGCCCAACCACATGTTCTAGAGGTCTAGATCTTGGTCTTGATCAGTGCTTCTCAGCCTGGTCAGTTTTGCCTTAAGGAGACAGTATGGCAATGTCGGGAGACACTTTGGGTCATCACAGTGGGAGGGGATGCTCGTGACATCTCCTGGGTAGAGACCAAGGGTACCACCACAATCCCACAATGCGCAGGAGAGCCCCACAGCAAAGAATTACCCAGCCCGGAATCCCAGTGGCACAGAGCTTGAGAAACCCTTGTCTGTATTAACCCCAGAACATGATTACCCTAAAAAGCTACGCAGGAGTTGGCTCAGATAGAGCCTCATTCATGTGACCAGAGGCCTCCCAAGGACCCTAAGCTGACATACTTCCTGAATGTCTCTGTGTGGCAGAGCATGCCCATTTTTGCCAAAATGGACGGTGTGGGTGAAGTTCCTCTCTGGCCCTTTCCTCCTTCCTTCTTCACTCTTCCTCTTTCCTAACAAGCCTGACCCACCACCCACCTCTCCCTACCAGGACTCTGTGTCTACCTCAACTGTCCCGAAGCAGGTAGCAGAGGGATTCTCCCTTTTCACAGGTGCTGCGTTCCAAAGGAGCTGTAAGGAGAAGACGGAGACCTGAACTCAAGAGGCAGGGAAGGGGATTCCGAGAGCAGTAATCCCCCCGGACTCCGCTCAGCCCCCACCCCAGGAGCCAGCCCTGATGCCACTGCCTTTTACTAAGGAATCCCTGACTCAGGGCCCGCCAGGTGCAGCTTGGGTCAGGCAGGGGACACCACTGACCGGGGACGCAGCCTTCACCCTGTGGCTGCAGAGTCTCTAGGTCTCCCTCTTTTCAGAAACCAACAAAAGGCAAACACTAATTCATGGAGGAGCCCCACACCTGACATTTGCCTGTCTTTAAGGCCATTATCTAGGACCCAAGCGAGAGATGTCAGGAGAAAAGGTGAGGAAATTGCGTGCTAGAGCGGAGAAGCAGGTAGGCAAGGTTTCAAGAGCACCAAAAAGGGTTTCTGGGGTTTCTTTTCTCTTAGTGACAAGGCTGAGCAGCACAAAAGTGCTTTCTAGTCAAAGGTAGGATATGGAAGATAATATATCCTGCTGAACCTATAGGGATAATTGAGAGATAATTAAAAATATAATGACCCAAATTAGGACTGAGAAAACACATTGCCATTAACCTCCTTGCCCTGAAAGAAGGTGCCCTGAGAGTTTGTGGTCAGGTTCACCATTTATTTAAGACTCCATGTCCAGCACGTGTCCCTACCCTACTGGAAAATCAGCTCCTTATGGACTGAACGGGACAGACATCAGGTCTGACTAGCCAGTACCACCCTGCAGAAATCCTACAGCCCTGCAGAAATGCCCTAGCCAAGGGGACTTGTCTGCTCTATCCCAGGTTATCAAGGCACATGAGAGATCACAGCATGAAGCGACAGAAGTGCAATGCCCACACGACTAGTCTGGTGGATCTAACACCTTACAGCATCAGTTTGCTTCTTACACTAGCTCTTACAGTGTTCATTTCAGAGACATATTACAGAGAGGAGTGGAGACATAAGTATCTGTCTTTGGTCCTTCCCCATTTCCTTTCCCAGGCTGTCTCCCTTGCTCAGCCTCCGAACCTTCTCCAACAAGGACAGCAGAGGTATCGAGAGGGTGTCACACGTCTCCCTAGTGGATTCTTCCCGCCTCTCTTTGTTGAGAATTGCCCCTGGGTAGCTGCCGTTGCTGGCGGGGGGCGGGTTGCCAGGTCCCAGTGCAGCGCTGAGCACAGAGATCAGCACCATCGCACAGGGCATCTGCAAGGCGTCCCGTAATCGCTGTGGTTAGTCTGTGTCACGTGTGTCTCTGACCTTTCAACATCTCTTCCTCCCTCCAACCCTCGCTATCTAACTTCATTCCTCTTTTTCTGCTTCTCTGGGAGACGGTGCGGCATGGGGGAGACTGAGCATGGAAACACGTGCATCTACAATCACCCAACTCGGGTCTGAATGACGGGCTTGACTACTGCTGCAGACTGGATGTTTATGTCTTCCCAGAATTCTCGTGTTGAAACCTAATACCCGAAGTGATGCCATCAAGCGGCCTTCCGGAGGCAAGTAGATCCTGAGGGCGAAGCCCTCGTAAAGGGAGGAGTGCCCTTACAGAAGAGGCCCCAGAGAGACCCCTTGCCCATCCCACCAGGTGAGGACACAGCGAGAACTGGCCACCTGCAAACCAGAGAGTGGCCTCACCAGGACCCAACCGTGCTGGCACCCTGACCTCGCACTTCCAGCCTCCAGAAGTGTGAGAAGTAAGTTTATGCTGTTTATTTACTCTAAGGTATTCTGTCATAGCTGCCTAGACAACTGTCACTAATTGTGTAAACTTGCGTGAATGTTTAACCTCTTAGTCCACATGTGGAAAATGGTGACAATAGCACTGTGTGTTCCCCACATTATTATTAGGATTAAATGAAATAATGGTTCTATGGTGTTTCGTACTTGATCAACGCTTGTTAAATAGTTGGGTCTCTTTTTTTTTTCCTCTTCCTTTCTGCTTTTTCTCTTCCCCTCTTCCTATTGAAATAGGAGGCAGGAGAGAAAGCAAACAAATAAGCAAAAGTCACGGAAGAATCACAGAATGTCAGACCCAGAAAAAACCTGAAAAATCACCCAGTTCAATCTCCTCACTTTATGGATGGGGGCTGGGGGGCTCAGAGCAGTGACACCTGCCCAAGACCACACCGAACGTGAGTGGGGGCTCCTGACCCAAGGCCCTTCCTCCAAGCTTCCACCACCACACCCGCTACGGAGAAACCAAGCAGATGGAAGGCGAGGAGGCGCGTGGTTGCCATTTCTGTATTACGTCCAATCCATATTTCATTTAGAAAATGTATTCCTAGAAATTTTTTTTAAACCAGATTTATTTTGATTGAAATTCTTCAAAACAGGATCACTATGTTTCTAATTGGTATTAAGTTCAAATTTTGAACATATTTGGCCCAATGTTGCTACTCCCCACCAAAATATCAAAAGTATCGAATGTCTACATTTTCTGTTTGGAAAGACACAAGGATCTGTCCATACGCTGGTCTGGCCTGCGCAGCTCCTGCCTCAGCACTAGATGCAGCCCAGCGCCGTCCTCAGCTGCCGCCAGGCACCCAGCTCTCCTGCTCCACTGCAACGTGGACCCCGTTGGTCAGTCACCAGGGCCCTTTTCTCCGTGATTCCACAGTATAATTTGGTAAAATTATCTGTGCTATCATAAGGGCTAGAATGGAAGGTACCTGCTATGGCTTGAATGTGTGCCCCGTCCCAAACTCATGCTGATATCAAATTGCCATTGTAACAGGACTCCGAGGTGGGACTTTTAAGAGGTGATTAGGCTGTGAAGGCTCCACCCTCACAGGGGGCTTGGGGCCGGCATGAAGGGGCACGTTTGGCCCCCTCGTGCTCTCTCTTTCACCCTCTCGCTTCCCACCATGGGATGATGCAGCAAGGAGGCCCTTGGTATTGCCGAATGCCAACACCTTGATATGAGACTTCCCAGACTTCAAATCTGTAAGACGATAAATGTCTGTTCACTGCACGTTACCCTGTCTCAGGTGTTCTGTTAGAGCAGCACAAAATGGGGACACGGCCCAACTCACTCCCCACAAACATGTGCTGTTCCAAATAAAACATGCAATTTAGCAATGACCCTCCAGAGACAATGTCCTCCCTCTATTTCTTATAGAGAGGCTTTTCTGGTAGAAGAGGAGGATATGTGTGTTGGGGCGTGGGGTAGGCTTTGTTCGGTCCCAATGTCCCAACTATGAGGCCCTTCTGTCTGCAGCAACTTGGTCACCGTCTACCCGCTCCTGAGTCAGGCCCTGTGGTCATGAATTCTTTTTCCAAATAACTATTCATAAAAATAAGCATGCATGACTAACCTTGAGACAGATCCAGTGACGCAAGTTTATGTGACTTATCTCATCTACCCGGCGTGTCATCTTGACGCTAAAAGGGGGGATTTTCACCACCAATTCCCAGGACAAAGAATTTAGAACAGTGAACATTTATGTATGGGTGGCCCTGTGATGTCTCTGACAACACCCCTTCCCACCCTTTGTTGTCTCCTCAAGACTCAAATTCTCAGACTCAAAAAGACAGCATTGGTTCTGCATGCTTCCTGACCTTGGAGAACCTGCAATGCCACAGTCTCACATGGGTTCAGGGCACCTCTGCATCCTCATAAGTACAGTTCTGAGAATTATTTTGATATGTGTTATGCAAAGAGTGAAGTAATTTATTGCTGTACGTTATCAACTGAGCCAGTCAAAATATGCATGCGTTCATTCATTCATTTTTTTAAATCATTCATAACACAGGTGTATAGGATCGTTTATGGATTTTGGAGTCACAAAGAACATAGTTAGAATCTTAACTTGGCCACTTACCAGGTTAATATTCTGATCCTAGGAAAGCTACTTAACAATCTAACTCTCAGTAGCATCTCTTGTAAACACTGGGTGGGTTGTAAAGATAATGCAGGCATGTGCCTAGAACAAAGCCGCAGAACAGAGGTGAGTGCCTTGCCATGGAATTGCAACACAATGGTGTCAGTCAGCAAAGTTTCATCAGATCAAGGTACGGACCACCACAAATTATGCATAATGCTGGCATTTGATGTATACAAATTCATATTTTTCTTGCATGAAACTCTCCTCTTAATCTGTGCTTTGCTCATGTCCAACTTTTTGGCATTTTCCTGAGTCCCCGAACCTCAGGGCTCTTTCTGGTTTCCCACTTAATGTTGCACTAACCATTTCAGCCCCTCCACAGGCTTGGCAGAAACAGTCAAACCAGGAGCTGAAACCATCATCCCATTCCCATCCACACACAAGTCCTGTGCGTCGGAGCTTACAGGGAAAAGAGTTGCTTTGGGCTGCAGACGATACTTGGCAGCAGCTAAACCAGGCAGTGCAATATTCACCCACAATATTCACAATTTGTGGAACTTGATAAATTTAAAAGATTGTTTACTTCCACCTTTCTCATTTTCAAGAAGAAATGAGGCCCAGAGAAGTTAGGGGACTTGCCAGGGTTACACAGCCACTTAGGAAGCTCTATCCTCACCCCATTACACAAATAGAGTCACTTGGGATACCCCGAAATCATCCCTGCACTTCAAAAGATTAAGTGCTTGTATAGACAATATCACATGTTCCTCTACAGCAATGTAATGGTTTCCTGATGATATATGATAGGTCCCAGATTATCACTAAAAGGCATTTTAAACTTTGACAACTGACACTATTTGGAAGCCAACAGCAGCTTTTGGAATTGGAGTTTAGTTAGCACATGCCCAGCTGAAAGCCACAAAGTGACACACTCCAGTGACTTCTGAAGTGTCTCTGTGACCAGCAGCCCCCGTGACTGCATGGCTCAGGATTTGAAGAAAGAAGCATCAAAGAGTATGCCTCTATCCATGTGTACCCTGAAATCCAATATCTCCTGTTAGGAAAAGATTACATATATATGGTTAAAAATAAACTCAAATAGAACAAGAGGGTGGTGCATTGGTCAGGATTCTCCAGCACAACAAAACCAATAGGATGTATATCTAAATATGGAGAAAGAGATTTATTTTAAAGAATTGGCTCATGAGACTGTGGGGGCTGGCAAGCCTGACATCTGCAGAGAAGCCAGCAGGCTGGAAATCCAGGTAGGAGTTGGCAGCATAAAAACGCTCAGGCAGGGTGTTTATGTTGCAGTCTTGGGGCAAAATTCCTTCTTCTCCAGGAAATCTCAGTGTTTGTTAAGGGCTTCAACTGATTGGATGAGGCCTAGATTGCAAAGGGTCATCTGCTTTACTTAGAGTCAACTGATTGTAATTGTTAATCGCATCTAAAAAATACCTTCACGGCAATATCTAGACTAGTGTTTGACCAAACAGCTGGGCTCCACAGCTGCACCAAATGTACATATAAACTTCACCATCCCAGCATAAACAACAGTCAGGGCCCCGCACCCCACCCCAGACCCTCTCTTCCTATCCCCAGAGGTGAGCGCTGCAAATGGCCAAAGCCATTCTTGCAGGGAAGGGCACTGGGTCTGTTTGTTATCAAAATGTTTAAGTTTGCAAAAAAGCACTGGGCTCTCTCTATTCTTAACATTTATGGAGTCTGCTCTGTGTGGTGCCCTCTGTCCAGCACTTTGCATGCATTCCCTTGTCTAAGTCCTTTCAGCAGCCCTGACACGTCGGTACTATTATTATCATCCTTTTTACAGACGAGTCAGTGGAGGAACAGAGAGAAATATTAATATCTTTTCTGCTGAACATATCTGATGACAAGAAAGCTTCAATCTGTTTAGGGAAAAACAGAAGAATTTGAACCATTTTGATTGAGAAATGGGAGGCAGGAACAACTTCAGAAAAGTTTCAAAGGCGTCCTTGACACTGTGATTTAAAGCCCTGTGTTCTAGAACCCCTGAGTGACGCCGGAGGGACCTAATCCAGGGCCGTGTTTTATTCAGCTCCCCATATAGATGGCAATATTCCTTATTTTAAATTATTTATTATTTTGTGTTCCCAATTAAGCTATAATGTGACAGGCAAGCTATTTTACAAGGCAATAAAAAAAATAATCATGCTCCCCAGTGAGTAAACTACAAGGCCAAAAGGTGAGTTGTTTATTTCAGCGAGAGAACCGTGTCGCCACACTGAAGAATAGTGGGCACGTCCTGTTATTGCCACTACAAGTAAGAACAGCTATAGAAAAGAACGAGATAAACTGGTTACCAGCCTCCTTGAAAGCACCTATTTTTAGAATAATGACAAAACTGTCTGTGTTTGCATAAGGAGCAAAAATGATTGATAGATGGGATGGAAGGAGCCAAGTCCTGCCCCCAAATTAGGGCCTCAGGGACAGGGAGGTGCTGAAAGGTTCAGAAGCAGAAAGACTCTCCCTCCGGGTGTATGAGCGGCAGGAAAATATAATAGTAGATTAACCTGACTTGAGGGTCCCATCTTAACATGCTGAATAAAACATATCTTAAATTCAAATTAGCCCGTCTATGGAAAACTGAAACGATATTAGGAGCCCTGCCTTGTCCTTATGGTGGTTTATGGGAAGCCCGGGTGGCTACATATGGCCACCAGACGGGAGCTGGTCTTCAAAACAAAAACAAAATAAACCAAAAAGGCTTCACCCTCAAACAAAGCCAGCATAACCTACCCGCTGAGAGGCTCCCCGCATGTCAGCTGGAAGTAGCTGGTGACAAGTGGGCCCTGGGCGAGAGGGGAGGGGCTGGGGGCGTGTGCTGTCACAGCCAGTTCCATCTCCCCCTGGTGGGTGGCACAGGGCCCTTGTGGGCTGTGGGTTTGTGTGTCTGGGATGTTGCAAGAAACAGGAAGGAGAGAAGAAGAAAGACGAGGCATATGGAGTTTCCACTGATTTAGCCAAGTCCACGACACAGGAGAGAAGTGCCTTCCTTCAGAGCTTCCAGTGCAACCTCCGTGAGAGAGGACCTTGTCCATCTTGCAGTATTCACACAGCGTCCCCTGCTTACAAGAACCGCGCCAACCACAGAAGGTGCTCTGTACCATTTGTTGAATGCAAGAATCGGTCAGTGACTGATGGAATCTATGAGACTTGTGTTGATTAGCTTCAAAAGAAAGGAGGTCTAGCTCCTCCATCTATGAAGTAATTCAGTCTTTTGAAAAGGAATTCAAAAAGAACTTTCCCTAATACGTATAAGAGAAACACATTGGGATGTCCTCCCGGCTTTCTCTTCGAAAACTCTCACCTCTCACTAGTTCTCCTTTTTTTTTTAATTTCTTCTCACATTATTATCTTTTGTTCATGCCTTCCCTACCTTTAGACTTCCTTGCTCCAACGCCAGCTCATGACTTTCTTTAGTCTTTGTACTCATGGATCCCCACGTAGAGCACGATCTCCCTCTGGCCAGTAGATCTCCCGAAACCCTGGCACATATTAGGGCAGCAGTGAATAGAGCTGGTCACGAGGAAGGACTGTCAGCTGAGGAAGTGGATGCAGTAGACAGGCTCTGTCCATTTGCAGGGACTAGATATGAGCTCAGTATTCCCTGGGCGTCGAAATGTATTGCTGCACAAATATATAGTGGGGTGGAGGGTCCACCAAGCCAGCAGCCAGCAATTCTCTGTGTGCACATGCTGTTCCTCACATCCAGGGCTGGGACCTTTTCCTCCTGCTTGTATTTTGACTTCTCAACTTGCTTTGATCAGTGAAATGTGGCAGAAGCCATGTTGCACCTGTTCCAAGCCTCGCTTTTAAGCGTCTGCGTCATCCTTCTTCAAGGCAATCGCCACTCGAGACGTCTGACTCCCAGCAGTTTCCCACCGGCGAGCTGGCCACATAGAGATGGTCACAGGGAGAGAGAGGGCCCCTGAGGAGCCAGACGTGTGAGTGAGGCCTTGGGATCCTCTAGCTCAGCCCCACAGTCGCCTGAGAGCAGTGAGTGTGGGCCCAGCTGACAACACATGGGGCAGAATCTCTGATGCTGCCTGAGTTCCTGACCCATAGAATCCAGAGACATCACATCACTTTAAACCACTATGCAACAATAGATAAAACACACAGGAAGGTTTAGAAAAAAAAGTTTCGGAGAGAAAGCAACCCCACAGCCACATAACCCGGGCTTATGGAATCTGAGGCGCAAAACTCCAGCGGGTCTGCGTGGGTCATGCTCCCTGAACAAGGACCAAGTTGTTCGGTCACTCTGGGGTCGGAGTTCTAAGACCTGGCACCTCATGGGCTGCTGGTCAGCGTAGGGGTGGCCAACTCTGGATCACAGGCAAGCCCTGGGCTCTGTCGCTTAAAGATACGATGGCTGGGCACAAGGTTACCTATGTTTGGGAAACAACTGTGACTTTGACAGACTTCCGCAATCAGGGATTCTTATGCAAACAGCACATTTCCTCTAGAACATCCCACCTCTTAAGTCTCCCAGGGCTATAAGGAGTGCCCTGGGCTTCAGGAGGGGCAATGTTGAGAGCTGTGAGGGGGCCAAAGGTCCTGCTTCCCCATGTAGAGTGGACACACGTCACTTTACAGCAAGGCCACATGGACAGGCACAACACAACCACCTCCAACAACACAGAACAGTGGCTTTTATGTGCAAAAGAGAGTTTTGGCTTTTCTACAATTGGAGGCTTGGCTATTACCATGGAGCATTTTCCTCCAGCTCCAGTAAATTTCTGGATTCAATTTGTGAGTTTGGATATGGATGTGAATATTTTTCTGTCACAGGGAAAACAAAGAGAATTACTTGGAATCGCTGAGACTCAAAAAGGAATCTCTTTACCAATATGCAATGCAAATAAGAACCAAGAAATAACACCTAGTCTTTGGAGCTTCGTTTACAACTAATGCTTTGGGATTTTTTTTTTTTTTGACTTGGAGTTTCTCCTTGGAAGAGGCTATGCTTCCTGGGTGCTTCCCTAGGATGCGTCTCATGTCTGCTGTGCCTCTTGTCTGTGACCCACCCCTACGGCTATGACTGCCTAAAGACACACGTGGAGAAGGAAATGCTCTTGCAAGGTGTAGACACCAGCTTCAGGTAATTAATACATGGCAGGGTGATATACTTTCCAGTGGGCATTCTCTGGCTAAAAAGTCGGTTCATGGTATTAAAAATTGAATAATCATGCGGAAACTGCTACCGATTCTTTATGGGCATCCCCCATGTCCTCCGGTCACTCCATGAAGCTTAGTGTTTAGAGATTGGTGATTTCACATACTTTCCTGGGAATAAAATAGAAGAAATTCACTCCCACCTCCAGAAAATGTGGCTTTTCCCAGATGGAACTTATTGTACAAAGCTGCGTAAAAGTAAAAGAAACTTTTGGTGAATTCAATTTAATGTTTACAAAGTATATTTATTAAACAGACTTTTTCCTATTGAAAATTTCCATTGTGGTCCTGGAAAAAGATCAAGGTCAGTTCTTATTCAATAAGGTTATTTGATGCAAACTTCCATGTCAGTCAGCCAAATATGGTCACAAGGCATTCAGCGTGGAAGGAACTGCCCTCGCCCCACACAGAACTGTGAACTCAGTGAACTTCATCTCCGGCACCTCCAAGTTCCCTTTCTCAGCCCATTTCATCCCTCCCTGGGGCTTCAATATTTTGTTCACAAGGAGGTCATCCCTGTGTCCACTAGCTAGCCACTCTCGTCATGCCAGAAAGGCACAGCAGTCCTTTACAACAGAGTGAATTTAAGCTAGGGATTTTTTTTTTTCCAATCATGGAGTGAAGTTTTCTCCCCACTAAAAGGAAGGCATTGGGGGTAGAGTTTCCCAAGCACCCAGCACTGCATCCCAGCAGCTGTTGCCAAGTCATCTCAGATGAAGGCTAGTCCCAACGTAGAGAATTTTACAGGGTGTTCCTCAGAAACGGTGCTTCCCAAACAACGAACCGTGACCCCCTTGGAACTTCAGAGCTTACATCTATTTTCTTAAAGGACACTGAGAAAGAATATGGTTTCCACTATTAGGGAGGGAGGTGTGATCTAGGACTTTTCATTTTCACATTAAAAGAAGAGATTTTTACTTGAAAATGTTGTGAAGCAGTGCAATTAAAGAAAAACAAAAAATATCACTGCTCCATCAAGGAACTGGGAGTCTACTAGAGAATTAGTTCAGAAGAAAAATGGTAAAATAAAACATGCAAGACTTTGAAATAACACTGGAAATAGATATTATACATGTATACAGTGTTTATACACACACACACACACACACACACACGGATTTCCTGCATGTTTTCTGAACCAAATAGAAAGAGGGAGGTTAGTTGGGAAGTTCTATGGAGAAGCTAGTGTTTGAATGGATATTTTTAATTTTCTGAGTGTCATTTCATTCATTCATTCATTCATTCATTTCACAAAAGCACCATCCCAGCCAGTGCGAGGATGAGGAAGTACCTCTGACAGGTAAAGACAGCCACTGCCCTGAAGATGTGTTCAGTGCAGTGTGAGGGAGCAGACATCAGAATTGATAATCTCATCTCTCTGGCATGATCCGTTCTACTAGACCAGGGTGCAAACGTGTTGTGACACTCACATCATTTCCAACTAAACACGTGAGCATCCGCACATGCTCTTAACCACAAAGCCTAGCGTTGTTGCCCCTCCTGTGTGGTGAGCCCCCAGCCGGGGACCCCAGGGTTACCGGATCTCTCTTATTTCACACTCATGCATTATATATCTCGCCACACCAGTTGTTCTTCCCCAAAGCATGAATCCAGATCCAGATGGTTGGGCCCATGCCTGGCTCCAGCTTCAGGCAAAATGGTGACAGTTTTTTTTAAATTAAGCTAGCTCAGTACCTCCCACCTTCCTGGGGTGAGGGAGGGTGGCCGGGTTTTCTCTCTTGCCTGCAGAACTGATGGGGGCTGCCTGGGGCCACTCCAGCATCTCTCACTTTGAAAAGAGGGACTGGCCATTGTGTAGAGATCTCTGTTTCTTCTCTCCCAAAATGTCCTTGTGTTCCTTATAAAAATCCCTGCCTCCTTCCCCAGTATTATAGATTCCAAAGGGAAGAACAGCCCTGGTGAAGACGGGAAAAACATGAAAAGATGATTCAGGAGTCAGCTCCCCCTCACTTGCCCAATCAGGGGTTACTTGAGTGACTTCCACATGGTCAAGGGAAGGAAGTCAAATGATGTCTTTCCCATAGTTAGAAAAATCTGTTTCACAGTGACCTGCTGCCCACTCCCAGATTTTCAGGAGATAAGTGATTTTTTTTTAATTCCATCTCAGCAGCATGTTACATACACAAATGATTAAGTAATTGTAATTGTGATCAGTGTTACACAGAAAAAGTGATATGAATGCATAAAACAGGGGAATCCACACCAGTGTGCCAGTGGGGGTAGGAAATATGGGTGCAGGAGAGGGTTTTCCATACAGGAAAGAAACCCAGGTTAAGGCTCAATGGGGGAGTAGACATTAGCAAGGTGCGTGCAGGGGCAGGTGTGCACGGAGAACCACAGCGAGGAGCTAGACTATTCAGAAAACCAGAACACAAAGATGAAATGACGCAAGATCAGGCAGGAGCATGCAGCCTGGCCAGAGCCTGGAGTTACACAGGGACTTACTTAACACAGGCTGAGGGGATCGTGCGTTTGTAGATTGCGAAAAGGAGGATGCACAAAGCCCATCACTAGCACAACTTGGAAGCACAAGGTCACAAAGCTGGGACAAGGACTCTGTTGGCCATGGTAGTAGAAATCTAAAAGAAGTATTACAGGGTGACCAAAATCCTGGTTTTCCCAGGACAGTCCTGATTTATATTTACTGTCATTTCTCCTTTCACTATGGAAAAGGTCCTGGCTTACTACTCTTAAATCGTTAATGATAATAATTTTATGATGATAAAGATAATAAAATGCACACATAGAGACAGAGGAGAGAAAGACTAAAAAAATGTTGCAAAATGTTAAAAAATCGTTGAATTTGGGTTTATTAGTTTCCTGTTGTTGCTGTAACAAATCAACACATATGTAATGGTTTAAAGCAACGCCAATGCATTAGCATAAGATTCCAGAGGTCAGAAGTCTGAAGTCAGCTTCAGTGGACTACAGCAAGGGTCAGCAGGCCCAGGTCCTTCTGGAGACTCAGGAGAGAATCCATTTTCTTGCCTTTTCAGCATCTAGCAGCCCCCACATTCCTTGGCTTGTGGCCTCTTCCTCCATCTTCAAAGTGCATCACTCCAGTCTCAGCCTCTGCTGTCACATGACCCTCTCCTCTTCTGTCATCAAATCCCTCTCTGCCTCTCTCTTTTATGGACACTTGTAACTACATTTAGAGCCCACCCTGGAAATCAAGGGTCATTCTCCCATCTCAAGACTTTCAGCACAATAACATCTGCACAGTCCCTTTTGTTGTGTAAGGGACATTCACAGGTTCTAGGGATTAGAACCCTGCGCACCTTTAGGGACCATTATCCATTTATGCTCTGAGTAAAGGAAATACACAAGTTCTTCATACTGATGTATGTTCTGTAAGTTTGAAATTATTTTAAAATAAAATGTTTTAAAAGATGGACAGGTTTGGAAGATAAATTATATGGTCATCCCAATAAAAGGCATAAAAGGCCTTTTATCCAGCCTCTTCAATCCTCTTCTCTCTTGACTTCATGAAAAATACTCATTAGATCTTTATGCTGAGATGCACATGCACTTGCTTAATTTTATTTTAAAGGCGAATGCTAACACATTAAGATCTCCACTGCTATCTTTTTTAAAGACTGAGAAAAATCCTTAAGAAAAGTTTCCCAGCAGTGAAATTTATAAATTTAACATTGTCAGAGAAGGCAAGCTTCTACACTTTTACAAAGACTCCAATAATTAAAGAGCCAAGAAAGAGTCTCAAGAGTTTTTTTTTTTTTATTTAAACATTCTTTTCTCCACAGTGAAGGAACAATCCAATGCAATTATAAATGTCTCTTTGCATCTGTTCTTGGGTCCCTGCACATTGCCACGTATTTATGCATGCCTGCGATTTGAGATTCTTTAACACTGTTATTTCAATAACTCAAGACTCTTTTGTCATCCCTAAGCTCTTGTCCTCTCACATCTACATGGGAGGAAGCCTTTCCTTCCTCCCAGGCTGTCTCCTTTAACACAGATTGTTCATGCACTAGACCTACTGAACTCACTCCTGTCATTACTATCAGTCCTGCTAGGAACCTTTAGCATAGCCTTTCCGTAGGGGAAAGACTGTGGCATGAACCACCTTCCGAAGAGCTAAGGAGCACGTCTGCATCAGGATTCTGCCACCTGCCACGTCCCCCCAGCACAACCAGTGCTTGGATGAGTAGGAATGACAAACAAAGTGATGTTCCCCACTGTAGATAACCAGAGAAGGCTCAGAAACTGCCCCAGGGTTGAGCTCAAGGTGCAGTCATAAGAGCCCCAGCTGAGCCAGCTTCTCAGGCAGGTATAAACAAGAATTCACGTTTGGGGAAAACAACTCCATTCTGGTCACTAACAGGGCAAACACAATAAGACGTCTGAAAACCAATACAAAGCAATTTCCTGAGGAAAATGAGTTGAATTACAAAAGAAAAGATGAGGAGAAGAGGGGACGTTGACAAACTGCCGCGTTATTTTTCGTTCGGGCTTAAACTTTGAAAGAATCACTGTACACATAAATATGGGATATTAAATGTAGCATACTAAAGATGCCTTGTGACTTGTTTCTTTATAATATTTCATAAAAGAAGGACGTCCTGAGCATTTTTGCTCCAGCTATTTTCCCTGAACAAGAACTTCTCTTGAATGTTTGGCTTCTCGTCTTGGACAGAGCAGCAGACTGCGATCTGTGAGCTGTTTTCCTCGACACACACAGAACCGCCTCACCTCAGCGCAAAGGTCATTCGCTTCCCTGAACTGTGGCCTCATCCACACGTTTCCTTTTCCATGATCCTCTCTAAAATCAGGTGGGAAAAAAATGATACATATTAGAGTATTTGAATATTTTTATCTGCTCTTTCCACTACTTCATAACAACTCTGCTGATTTAGCTGCTGATTTAAAAGCACCTAGGTGTGGCCAGCCGCGCTTTAGACGTGTTCTTGCTGGCATTTTAAGATGAACCCAGTACCAGGAAAGACGAGGTCGCCATTAGCGCGAGTGAGCTGTCGGCGGAAGAGAACGAAGTTAGCAGTGCCCTCTCCCTTTGTGCGGACATCCCCACTGGAAACCCTGTCATCGTGTTATAGAATTATTTTATAGGAGTACAGAGGAGGTTCATTTCTTGAGCCGTCAGCACATCTTCCTCCTAGTCTAGGTTTAAGGAACGTTCAGGTAAGCAGTGTGATTTTAACCTTCTGTCCCCTTTAGCCCTCACCTCCTCTCAGATCAAAATCACAACCCGGCCCTGCTGACAGGTTTTCTTATTAATCCCCACTGACCTGCAGGGCATTCCGGCAAGGTACCTACAAGCTGGAGGTGGCTGTGGCTTTATCTGATTGTGCGTGGAGACAGGTTATGACGGCATCCTCTCTAACTCCAGTTCCTTCCAAACCCCAGGAGAGGCGACTGGAACCCCTCCAGGGGTGGGGAACCCGGGGCCTTAGGGCCACGTTTGGCTGCCTACGTCCTTAAGTAAATGCGGCTTTTTGACTGAATCCAAATTTTACAGAACAAATCCTTTTATTAAAAGGGATGCAGCAGAGAAAGATGAAGCTTTTCTTGCCTCCTCTGGTGCTTAAAAAAGAACAATCTTGAAATCAGATGATTTCACCCCACCCCTGCCGGAAACTCTCATTCTTGTCTGTCCTCCTGTTTTCAAACTAAAACAAGCTGGATTTCCTCCTCCTCCCCACCCTCTCCCCTTTCTTCTTCCTTTCCTCCTCCCTTTCTCCCACTCCTTCTTTCTCTTCTTCACACACAAAAAGAAGAAGACCTTTAGATTAATTAGTGGGAAAAGGGCAGCTATGTTTTTATAGATGCACGTGAATATTGAGCTCATAGTGTGTGTTACCCACAATATCTTATAGGACATTCATTTTCCATTAAGATATTAATGTTCAACAGCAAAGGGGCTCTTGCCAAACCAGCTTAAGCTGATCTGAAGAGGTGGTGGGATTTAAACTCCTCGTCCCTGTAGTGAGGTTAGAATAGGGGGTGGATGTGCAGCACAGGCCTGGGCGCATTGTTCCTGGAGACTATTTGTGGGGGTTCTTCTGGCTACATCCAGTGACGGTCCACGTACATCTCTAAAGACATGAAAAGCAGGTTGTGCATTTTAACCGGTGAGAGCTGCTGAAAGCAATGCTCAATGACAAAATACAAGCAAATACTACTCAAAACACGTAGTGAACTTACCACCATTAAACAAGTGATTTTCAAACTCAGTTTTAAAGTAGCCACCCCATCGGGCCCTCTTCTTTTATTTTTCTTTTAATTTTATTATTTTAGAGATGGGGTCTCACCCTGTCGCCCAGGCTGGAGTGCGGTGGCGAGATCACAGCTCACTGCAGCCTCGAACTCCTAACCTCAGGTGATCCTCCAGACTCAGCCTCCTGAGTAGCTGGGACTACAGGTGCAAGCCACCATGCCTGGCTAGCCCTCTCCTTTATATGCACGTCCAACCTCATGAAATTCAAATAGCTCTTGCTCAATCTGTACCAAGTTTAGAGCTCTGTACCCACACATTCAGTATTAATTACCAAGCAAAACTTATAATAATAACACCAGCATTTGTTAAATCCTTTTTTTGCTAGTACCTAAGAGTACTCTAGCTACACAATCTAATCTTGTTCTTGTAATGGCCCCCTAAAGTGGACACATTGTCACCTTCATTTCACAGATGGAGAACACAGCTCATAAGAGGAAAGCAAAATTTGAACCTCAGTCTTTTTTGGAAAAACTCCATAACCTTGAATTTGTATAATGTCTCATCTCTAGTGTATTATTTTCCTAGGGCTGCCATAACAAAGTAGCACAGGCTGGGTGGCTTAACAAGCATGTGTTCTCTTACAGTTCTAGAGATGAAGAGTCTGCAGGGCTGGTTCCCTCGGAGGCCAGAAAGAGACTCTGCCCCGTGCCTTGCTCCCAGCTCCTGGTGGCTTGCTGGCAATATTTGCCTTTCCTTGTGTTGAAGAAGTTTCATCCCTATCTCTGCCTTGATGTTTACATGGTGTTTTCCCTATGTGTATGTCTGTGTCCAAATGTCCCCTTTTTATGAAGACACCAGTCATGTTGGATTAGAGACTCCCCCTACTCCAGTATGACCTCATCATAACTACTTACATCTTGCAAGAACCTTGTTTCCAAATCTAGTCACATCCTAAAATACTGGGAGTTAGGACTTCAACATATGAAGTGAGGGGGACACAATTCAACCCATAATGTGCACCAGCCTTTCCTCTCCCTTGGAGACACTCCCAGAGAGTAGTCCACGTCACTGAGGAACTTCTTAGCATCTTCCCAACTACCCACCACCCCGCTATACCCTGAAGGGCCCCTAGGCCTGTCCGCCTAAGCAGGATTCATTTTGTGCCCTCCACCCCAAACTCTCCCCCAGGCGTTAAGACTTGCTTTTCACAGCTGTCCTGTCTGATAATCTGCAGTGGTTGTTATTGAGACAGCCTAGAGGCAAACTCGTCCTGCCTGATTTCTTAACTGCAAAGAGTGAACACCTAACTGCCAAACTGGGAGAGAGGAGGAAGTTGGCAGTGTTACTGGCACTTTTAACCCATCGACCACCTACATGTAGGCCACCACCTACATGTAGCACCAGCTTCCAGCCATGAACTCCTGCCCATCTCTACTTTTTCTAACTTGGACATTGTATCTGGTGCAACTGCTGTATTGAAATCATTTTGCAAGTCCTCCCTGGTGCCTGAAAGATGCTGAGCTTTCCTATAAGTCAGTCAAATACTCCTTCAGAACCCACCTGCCTTGAGAATTGGTCATCCCTTAAAATTCACCGCCGTGAGCTATTCCTGATATGTGCTATGCTCCTTTTGAGACTGTAGATTGTAAGGCCCTTATAGGACCCTCTTGACAACTCTGGTTCAGGCCCTCAAGTCATGGCAACAATGGCTAAAGAAGCTAATGCATGAAGGTCCACAAAAGAACATGTGCTGCTTTAGAAAGGCGGGCTTTTCTGCATGCTTTGACAGGGGGAACTGGACAGCTTGGCATTTTCTATTTCTAAGTGACTCGCTTTGGGGACAAGCTCTGACCAGCAACTCCACATTCAGGACTCACAGAGGCCAGGACATTCTAATTCTCAAACAGAATTTTAGCCTTAGCACTTAAGGCTAAGTGCTACTAAATAAAATCACTCCCTTTATGGTACAAAATGTCAGGGTCACCAAGTAAAATTGTGAAATTTTCTGTCTAGTCCATTCCTGCTGCTTTAACAAAATACCTTAGACTGGGTAATTTATAAACAACAGAAATTTGTTGCTCACGGTTCTATAGTCTGGGAAGTCCAAGATCAAGGTGCTGGAGCAGATTCCGGGTGTGGTGAGGGCCCATTCCTGATAGATGGCATCGTCTGCTATCTTCACATGGTGAAAGGGCCAAATCACCAGGCAGTTCCCTGAAGCCTTTTTTACAAGGGGACTAATCCTATCAATGAGGGCTTTGCCCTCCTAAAACCCTACTCTTAATACTATTGCATTGAGAATTAAGTTTCAACATGAATTTTGGAGGGAAACAAGCATTCAAAGCATAGCAATTTTTATTTAATCACCCAAGATTGTTCTAGGAAATAGAATATAATTATTTAAAATATATCATATTGGTGACCTTTGGTAGTGGTGAGGGGAGGGATGAGAGAAAAGCATACCTTAACTGTGTATTTATCTTTGAAATTTCTATAAGTTGTTAAGAATGAATCCGTTGTGTTTCTTGATATTTAATTTGTCCTTCCAATGCTATTTAACATATTGATTTTAAAATAGCACATCCTTCTTGAAATGTTCTTTTAGAGCTTATGCTATTTTTAAAATGTGACACCCAGACATCACAAACATAAATGTAATGTTAATGCTCACTGCAAACTCCAGACTGCTCAATCAGAGACAGTCATAGATATTTAAGCAATTCTCTGTAATATCTAATCAACCTGATCTCTCTTGCTGTTTGGTTCATCCAGAAATTCACAGAACAAGCCCCTTCGCACAGTTCACACAGGCCATCACAGATTGCCTCGTCGGAAACTCGGTTCATGATTTTGTTTCTCTCTGTGTCACCCTGCAATCCCCAGGGTTCACCAGAGTCATTGGTTACCTTGCTTCTTGTTTCTTAGGATCTAAATCACTACAACAAATGGTCCATGTGCAGGTGTATCAAAAGAGTCGGCAAAGCAGGGCCATGCCCTTTTAAAATACAAAAGAAATTCCAAGGATGGCAATGCACACCCTTTCTAATTAATGTTATAATAAAATGGTATGTTTGCCATTTATTTTCCTATAAGCACACATTCACATATATACATACACGTGATTAAATTGCATGTCAGCTCATGTTCTGTCTGTCCACACTATGGAACATTCTTCTCATTGAAATATCCACAGACTATGATTGGGGTGCCATTTCCCCCAACACCAGCATTCCAGCAACACTCCACTATAGATCTGCCCATGGTGCCCTCTCATATATATGTAGACCTATATACATAATTATTATATTTAAATTCATCCATGCGTACACTTTGGATCATTCAAAACAAAATATGCTTGAAGTAAAGTCACCTTAATAGTAAAAAATCAAATTGATAAAAGGCAAAGTTAATAACCTGACTCATGGCTATCAAAAGACAGTAGTATTCTTTTAGCAAATGTGCCTTTTTCAGTGGCCTGAGATAATTTCTAAGTGCTTATTACCCACCTGAGCATGCAAATTTTAAATACCTTGTTCTATTATATTCATTGTATTACATCAATTCTTTCAGCAATTTCCTTGTAAAATTAGATTTGTGCTTCTGTTCTCTCCTGTAAAGCACTGAACCAAAGAACTGTGGTAATCTCTATTGCCTTTCATGCCAGATTTAACCTTATGATACATGTGTTAAATACAGATTAACATCTCGTCGCTGAGAAACTTACATTTAGTAGACCGGCCAAAGTTTCATTAAAATATAAATCAATATACAATTCGTGAAAGAAAACCAGCCAGGTAGAGAGTCTGTGTTCTTCTTTCTAGGAAAATATATCACTCCTGCTCCGCCACTGCACACATGGGTGACGTGAGCATTTATTCAGCACAATGAACCAAATGGATTTTCCTAAAGTTATGGAAATGAACAAAATGGACTTTTCCAGGCCCACAAATCTCAATTTTGCAACTGATTCTTCAAAATGAACCTAGGAAAGCTGACCTAATTCTGGTGATCTCGGAGGCTCTATTTCAGAGGATGGTGCCTTAGATTCACTTCGGGGTTGCTTTAAAACCTGCTCCAAGAACTGGGGATACAATTTCATCAGGAAACTAATTCCCCTCAGGAGTCTGCCTCGTGGCAAAATGAAAACTTACTATATATTTTGGGCCAGATGGGCAGTCCTATGATTGCATAGTAGCAATTAGATAAACCCTTTATTATTTCCTAGAGCAGAGTCAATGCAATTTCAACCAGGCGAGGTTCCACCCGGCTCCCCCCACTGGATGGCAGAGACTCTGGCAAAACCCCAGGAAGTGAGAGCAACAGTCAATCGGGAACAGGGACAGAAGAGGCACTAAAACTGCCATTTCTACCAAAATAACAGACACACAAAGATATAATCAATATGTTGAAAGAAGTAAAAAAAAAAAAAAAAAGGAGAAAATGACATATTTTTAAAAGTCACATAACAAACTCTAAGTCCTCTCTACTCTCTTTGCATTATTGTGTTTTTCATACTCCTCGTCATATAAAAATAACTCCTCTTTCATTATTTCAGTGTCCCTTGGAGATCTAAGCTATCATTTTTTTCTGTAACTAATGTTCTGTTCTTAACACTAGGAAATATAATTCTTAGATTCAAGGGCAGAAATTGACTTTACATGTAAGTCAGGCTATCTAAGAAATCTTCTCTGTGGTTACTAATAGGCTGATGTGGCTCTTATTTCTTATTTTTCCTACAAAATAAAAATTATTACATTTAATTATGTCAGAATAATTGAGAAGCAAACTACCATATTTAGAGTAAAATGCATTGGAATAATTGTTTCAGGTTCAAGTTCTATCTACAGAATACCTTTTCTTCCTGGGTAATCCCAGGACAGTTTTGTTCTATCTTAACCCAAATTGCTAATGGGATGATTTTTCCCCCCACTGAATTAACAATTCTTTTGATGCTGATATGTGCCAAAAAACATATTTATAAATACAAGATTAATCACTTTGACAATAATAATATTTTTACCTAATTGGAAATACCATTTCAGCAACATTTTTATTGCTGGGTATATGAAATAACTATGCATTTAGCTGGAAAAGTCTGGCTCTAAAAATGTGGTATTCTAAGATAAATCATTTCTGGATATGGTCTCCATAGAGACCAGTTTCTGAGCCCTAGGAAAGTATTACCCATAAAGGAAGGACCACAGAAATAGTTCTGTGATGTTGATATCTTGAAATTATATGAAAGAATTTCCTAACATTTTAAATGTGATGGTGGTGCAAGTTGAAATAATAGATCCAAACCCTATAGAAATATGTTCAGCTCCCTCAGTATTTTGTTATGCAGATAAATGTGATGAAGTTGAAATGCTGCCTGTGAATGACCTTCATGTTGCGGTGTCCCATGTCCTACGATGTTAAAGAAATTCATATTCCCAACTGTAAATGGTGAAGGCATGCAGAAGTGTGCAAAATAGCCTAAGAACATGTAAAGCTTTGGGGTCAGGTGAGATAGCAAAGATTTCCCTCCTTGATCTTCTCTTGTCCAGGCCCCAATGAATTCACTTGCATTTATGACCTGCCCTGGTTGGCATTAGAAGAGACAGCTGTACCAAACGGGCTAACTTGATGTAAATTATGGGCAGGTCTGGTTATGGCGAAGATAAGAGAGAAGAACGCCCCTGGTATCGGCTAAAGACTACCCAAACAACAGCTCTGCCTATGGGGGATTTCAGAATGGATTTAAAATGTAAGTTTCAAACTGCGGACTATCAGAAAGTTAGAGCGCTTTTTCTGCTTTGCAAATCTGAAATAGTACTTTTTTTTTCCAGAATACCTAAAAGGAATATTTAAATTTATGTTTACATGTGTTCCTTATATAAGGGTTTAGAACCACGGTCAAGATCAATGCAGATACTTGTTGAACAGCACTTTTAATCTTCACAGTGTTCTCAAAGAATGATTCTCCCAGAAAAGTTTAATATTCCTGTAAAATATTTATACATAATTATGTTTAACAGAAAAACTAAGTAATTAAAGATAATCAGTCTAAGGTCAAAGGTGCTAAAACCAATATCAACAATTAACTTTTTAGCAATTTATTGCTTTTCCTACTGTGTGCCAATGTTTTACATGCTCAGTATGTTCTATCCATAACAAGGAGAATGAAAGTAGATCCACAGAACGTTAAGAACAAATATTGCTCTTCTTGGTTTTACACCATTACCCAGAGCAATATGTAAATCAAATTAACTTAAACCCAAAAAGATAATTGACTTGTTTTTCCATATATGTGTATATATATATATATATACACATACATACATATATATATGCTTTTAGAATTGCAATGATAATCACGACCTTTTGGCTATTTCCTGGAAGGTAGTGACGAATTTAATAAAAAGAACTGGTGGCTATTTCCAGATAGATGATAATAATACCCCAAATATAAATCATGTTACACAGCACTGCTTTAATGGCAGGTATTGCTTAAATTTCTCAAAACAGAAATAAGAAGGATAGTTACCATGTGAAACAGGAAACATCAAAAGGGGCTTGGCAGCTGCATGCCGTTGAGTACCATCACTGCCTCAGCAAAGGACAGAGAGCTGTGCAAAGCCAAACCCAGCAAGGAGGAAAAGTAAAGGCAAAGTGGCTTCGAGACAAAGCTCGTCTTCCATTTCTGGCAAGGCAATGATGATCTGCCTACGACACTAAACAAGGTCAATAAGAAACACAGAGAAACATAAGGTGTGGGATACCTATCCAACGAAATAAATAAGAAATACAAAATGACAAGTGCAAAAAAATATAATATATTGAACACTCCTATGCTATGAGTGTTCTACAAAAATGAAACACCGAACTAAATGACATCCAATGGAATCAACGGAAAATATTTAAGAAATCTGTAAGCAAAACACACACAAACAGTTGTAAATTCTGATCAAGTGTGTGTGTTTCTTTCTGGTACTGTATATTACGGACTGCACAACATCAGTAATTAACTGAGAATGTAAACTTTGACATATGGAGGCAGACACTTGGCACCGTAGTTTTTGTCTCATGAGTCATGTTTTAAAGCCAGCAAACATGAAAGCACAACCATAGGTGGGAGAGACAAGAGCAATTTTGCAAAATTTATTGTATAATTCAAATCTGTCACAGATATAAGAAAGAGGCGGGGTATAGTAATGAAGATCATACATAGCCCAATCCCTTAAATCAAAGCAGCACAGAAAGATGTAAACAGGGGCTGACTTTATCTGCTCTGGCCATCTTGAGGTCATACCTGCATTCCTTTTACATCAGGGAGGTGCTTCTCTAAAATATGTTTAACATGTCACAACTTCACAAATAATATGTATCAATTATTCTGTTACAATGACTTTTTCTTAGTTATTTAATGAATACAGATTAATTAAATCCTATGATGCCAATCATTGTGCTGGGCACTTCCAAGTCACATATTTTATAACTCATGTATGTGTTTAAGATAGGTTAATAATATCTCAGAGGCTTTATCCATACAAAGGCAACAATAGATTTAAATGGCTTTTGAAAATCCCTGTGAAAGCATTGTTTTTCCTACCTGCCAAATATTAAAACCCCATTTTTAAAGAATATTTAACAGAATATAGTAGAATGCATACTATATGCATAGATATAGTAAAAATTGTACAATTTTTACTATATGTATTCATTACTCTCTAACCAGTTTTTATATATACCTATGTGGATGAAATCTTTCTCTCCTCATAGCGGCAGCAAAACCTCTGCATGAGACATTATTCAAAACCTGGAAAAAATCCAAAAGTGTTTCCAAAATCAAAATCCAATCCTATCACCTCCTCCTCATTCTCAGCTATGACCATTAAAAACTCATGAGAATGCACTGAGAGCCTTTATTTGCAGCTAACCATTCCCTGAAATAAAAGCAGAGAAATTTAGAATTCTTGGCTCGAAGCAGCATCTCGTTCTATTCAAACGCAGTTTGAAGAGGCTTGGATTATGGCACTCCATAGACTAAAGGCCACTGGAACTGCTAAGTCAAAATGTGACCTGCTCAGTGTCTCCAAGACCTTGATAGAAAACACCCACCACGAACACAGCTTGTGAGATGTTGTGCTGCTTTCTACATTAGAGGTTATGCATTATTAAAAGGCGTCTTATTACGATGGAAATTATGACCTTGTCACCAACACTATAAATGTCAAGAAATATCACTTTAAAAGAATATATCATCTTGTTTATAAAAAGAAACTTCTTCCCTTAAAAAGAAAGAAGAAAAGAAAACTTGTTTTGTTTTCATGGAAATCCTTTTCATAAAAAGATTTGTAATGACTTGTAGCCATTTTGTAAAGCTTCTTTTAATACAACTCTCACACACACACACCCCACTCCAGAAAATTTTCCTCTGCAAATAACTGTTGATCACAGAAATACATTATTTGACAACCCACCACATTCTAAGTAGTGTTAAAGACCATGTTATCTGACTAAAACATTACTGTTTGTCAGACAAAGCGATGCTCTCTGAACATAAACATTTACATAATTTCTGTTGCATGGGAGTGACACCTACATTATTACTTCTTAATATAATTCCTTAAAGTAGATCACTTTCAAAAACTTAAATGTCCACCTTAGCCTCAGGAAAAATATTGGTGTAATTAATAACATATTGATAGAGTATTGGTAAAATAATAGTAAAATATCCTAGATTTTATATGCTAGTTCCATATTTTCCCTAATATACACAAGTTCTTTTAAAAATCTAGTGGATGAGTATGTATGAGTATGTATACCATAGCTTGTATACATTGATATAAGGCGTTTTTCATTAAAATAAAATCCTCCTAAATGTATCAGTATGACTTAGTACCATAAAAAGAGATTCTCCTGGCAGCTTAGAACACGGACGAGGAGAGCCCATCCCTTGAGACAGAGGGAAATCCGCTGGGACTCCTATGAAAGGGCTGGCTGCGGCGGGGACTCTGTCTCAGCCACCACGCAGTGGTAGGCTGGCCTCCTTTCCCCCTTGCAAATGTACATAACATGGAATCCTGAATCTGAGAATTAACCAATTCATATATGCAGGTTGCTAACAAGATGTGAGTGTTTTGCAAAGACAAGCTGTTATATATGAAAACCACTGAATTCTGTTGTGTGTGACACTTACAAAGGCCCTGCTATGTCTTGAGCCCTTGTTAGTGACTGGGGAGAGTGAGAAAAATAGGCCTAGGTGCCACCCTCAGGGATAATTCTGTCATTAAAAGCCCATGTGCACCTGACTGCCAGGAATCATGACTCACTTAATATTGATAACTTCAAGGAATTATTATTCCTTGGTATTATGCACCTTTAATCAATAAGATGGTAGAAAGGTTCCTCACCTTGCCTTTGGATATCATTGATTTAATATTTGATTTTAGACTGCTTAGAACTCCACACCTTTGTCAACTATGTGGATTTAATTACAGTACACTATTGTAGTATTTTTTAAACCTATCGAACATCAGAATCGCTGGCGATGCCAGTTGAAAATACAAACATGTTCCACTTCTACCAAGTCAGGACCTCCTTGGTAGGGGGAGGATTCACTTTGGGTAGTGTTTCTAACAAAACTCCCTAGGTGATTCTGCGATTAGTACTGTTTCAGACAATGGTTCTCAAAGTGTGGTCCCTAGAACAGCTGTATCAGCATCACCTGCGAACTTATTAGAAATGCAAATTCTCAGGTCCCATCCTCGGCTACTGAATTAGAGTACAGCACAGCAAGCTCTCCAGGTCACTCTAGTTGCATGCTCCAATTTGAGACCTGCTGGTTTAGGATTTAGTATAGAAATATAAAATTAACTGCATGTGATGATTACTAAGTTTGAGAAACACTACATTATTGCAAATGAAACATATAGCTCTAACACACTTGTTCTCAACGTTGCTACTTCATTAGAATCACCTGGGATGCTTTCAAACATCTTGACACCCAGTAGCACACAACAGACCAATTTATATTGGGATTTGTGGGAGAAGAACCCAGGCAACAATATTTTTAAAATACATTATATATCTTCCCAGGCATTTTCTTTGGGTAGAACAACTCTAATGTTTCATTCAGATAAGAAAAGTAATGATACAAATATGCTGGTTTTGTTCTGTAGTTTCCTTGCCCCAAACAAATAGAACATGAATATACATTCATGGTGGTTTATGTTTTATTCCAAAAATTTTAAGGCAATGAAATTACAGTACAACTTATTATGTAAAGACATTTTATATGTATCGTACCTACAGGATATACATGTAAACATGTTTACAAATGTGGAGTATCAAGCTTGAATTTTTGAAATTTATTTTAAATCATATAATCTTGAAGCCATTAAACCATATTTTTGTGATTACAGAATGTATTTCATTTACACAAACACACATTTTTGTCAATAGGATATAGGACTTTTATCTTCCCAAAGAGGTCAAGTGTTAAGTCAGAAACATCTTTCAAAGGAAATGTGATAAAAGTAATGTCAAATTCAAGCAAGTGATCTATTCCAGAACAAAGTATCGTATTTTCTTTCTTCAAAGGCTTCTAACAAGTAGGTATTAAACTTCATCTTAATGTTTAACACACAAATTTATTTTTCAAACTGCTGCTTTGAAAGCAAAGGCTGTGAATTCTGTAATGTCATTGCATTTCTTTTATGGCTCCACCCTGCAAATGCGAAAGCAGCAGTAACTCCCAGTAGGATTTTATCTGGGCAAGAGGCAACACTAAATGCCTAAAGTGATCCCACTGTGCACTAATCTCAAGGCTAATTTGTCAAATCCCCGTTTCATTTGTTCTCCTCGCTTTGTAAAAGTTTATTGATAAGCATTTTTGTCATCTTCCCAGGAATTAGATGCCAATCAATCTCGTTTGCATTCCTGACTCTTTAGCAATTAGTGACCCAGTGGGTCTCCTATACAAAGGGTAAATGCTAGGACAAATTTTACCGATCAGCTCTTCTTGTAAACAATTTGCTTTCTTGCTGGGCTCCCAAGTTGCTACATCTTGAAGGCTTATATATATTTATTTTTTAAGAATTTGTTCTGCTTCAGAACATCACAAAAGTGATGTCGACCTTTTATATACTTCATTTCTGTTGATTGTGTTCAGGGCAACTGATCCTAAAAGACATAAAACATCTGGGACTGAGAAATCCTTTTTATAAAGATGGTGTTGAAAGCAAAGCAGGAAACCCCTGACACCACACCCCTCCTCTGCAAAATCAAAGCCAAAGCCATCTTTGAAGGTCAAGAAGCCTGTGCTGAAAGGTGTTCGCAGCCTCAGAAGATCCAAAGTCACTCACTTTTCTGTGGCACGAGCCCCGGTACTGTGCTAACAGCCATGTGCCCGTGAAGAGCCCTCCATGGAGAAGTAGTTTTGACCACTACATCCTCATCAAGTCCCCAAACCTGGTGACAATGATGAAAAAGAGCCAAGGCAGCACCTGCTGCTGTTGACCGAGGACATCAGGGCTGAGACACACCAGAGCAAACAAGCCGAGACGTGCAGCAGTGGCATGATGTGGCCAAGGTCAGTGTGGCCCCAGCGCCTGCTGGACAGGAGGCTGCCCTGCGACCCTCTCTGACGGGCATGGTTTGGACTCTGCCAACCACGCTGGCACCATCTAAACTGAGTCCACCCAGCTGTCTGTAAATAATTAATTCTTTCCATCATCCAAATGGAGGAAGAGGAGAAGAAACTCTCTGACAAGTCCAACCACATTTGTCCCAGGGGTCACCCAAGCTGTCCTTGTAAACATCTTAGGATGCTTTGAACACACTCCTAACAGGAACCGCACAAGCTCCCATTTCAAAGAACTCGTGACTGCAGTTGCCAAGCTGCGTTTACCTGTCTGAATCAACTTCTCCCCTTGGCCCCACCCGCCTCCCTCCCGCCCCACCACACCCACACGTGGGAATAATTGGAGAAGTAATACCAGTCCGGATCTATGTGAGTCCGATCTATGTGACATCAGTTGCTTTTTAACTATGCACCCTTGGGGAAGTTTCTTTAGTTTGGGAAGAAAAAAAAATTATTTGAAAGAATTTTGAGGTAGAAATAATGACTATGAAATGCCTGGACACAAGACAGGTGCTCACAAAATGATTGCTATTATTAGAAATAGGAGCTAAAAAGGACACCACAATCACGAAACAGGTATGGAAAAGTAGGAGCAGGCAGAGAACTAGTCATCAAAAGAATCATTTTAAACATTTAGATCTGGGGTCATTTTGAACCTTTGAGAGTTCCCAAGTTTTAGATATTCAGGGCTAAGTGTTAGCTAATGAATTCTGGGGCTAAGAAATTCGGGGGTGGGAGGCGGATTCTGCCCCAGGTACATCCAGGCTGACTGCGGAGGGGGAGGGGCAGAGCCTGTTCCCCAGAGCCTCTGACAGGTAAGGGACTGAGAATAGCTCAAAAATCATTTCATGAAATGACTCTGCTCTTTCTGCACCTTCCCATGGGTTATTTTAGTCACCTAAGTGGATCAACTTCTAAATGAGGCAGCAATACTCAAGACAGTTATTTTGGATCAGGTATCGAGAAGGCCGTGTGATTGGTGGTGAGACTGCAGGCTCCAGGAAGGAGATCAGAAGTGGAACGCAGATCTTGAAAGCAAATGTTGCTTTCTTATCGTCTCACCCTGCCGGCAGCTGGTTTTCTGATGCCTGGATGTTAACGCAGGACTGTGTTGTGAAGCTGCACACCTGTGCTTGCCCAGCGCATCCGCGAATCCCTCGTTTAGCTCAGCTGAATTCAGCTTCTCCATGGCATCAGGCTGTTTTCTTACCTACTTTCTCATTCCTTTCTTGCCAAGAGAAAAAAGGTAAAAAAGTGAACTGTTGCCGACAGATCCATGAGTCTCCTTTCCACGCTGCTCCCATTCTATCATCAGTAGGTTCAGAATTCCACTGCCTGGAGCATGTAAGGAATTCTCTTGTAAATACCAAGGCTCGGCTATCTCCTTTCTCAAAATTTTTAAAATTGGTAATTGAGAAACATTTTGATCATTTAATAAATTCCATATCATTTTTTCAGGCAGGGAATTCCTCCATCCCTCTCCCCTCCCCCATCTCTCTCTTTATCGTGTAACTACTGTGCGCCACATACAGGGGACACAAAAACAAGTATGAGATAAAAGAGCATCTTCCCTCAAAAAGTAACATGGAAGAAATGATAGAAAAACTGATCATTAAATATTTTGTATTTAAAATTCCAATAAAAATTTTAAAACACATATGTATGGTAAGTGTAAAGCTTGAGATGTGCTGTATGTGAGATACTATGAGAGCAAAAGCTCTACCTGACATTGATGGAAAAGGGAAGGGAGGTTTGTTTCTGGGGTAGACAGAACAATGGCCCCTGCCTAAGATGTGCACGTCCTAATCCCCCAAAGCTGTGCTTGTATCAGGTTCTATGGCTAAGGGGAATTAAGGCTGCAGATGGAATTAAGGCTGCAGATGGAATTAAGGTTGCTAATCAGCTGACTTTAAAGAGATTAGCCTGGATTATGCAGGTAGACCGGACGTAATTCTCCGGGTCCTTAAGAGTGAGAGAGATAGGCAGGAGAGGGGGTCAGAGTGATGGGACATCAGAAGGACCTGTCACTGCTGGCAAAGATGAAAAAGGGAGCCGCTGGCCATGTGTTGTGGGAAGCCTCTAGATGCAGGAAAAGTCAAGAAAACAGATTCTCCCCTAGACCTTAGCCTTGCTAACCCCTTGATTCGAACCCGGGAGATCGTGTCAGACTTCTAACCTGTAGAACTATAAGATAATAAATTCATGTTGTTTTTAGCCACTAAGTTTGTGGTCATTTGTCATGAGAGCAATAGGAAACTAAGACAACTTTCCTGAGTTGTGGACATCGGAGCTGAGTTTTTATAGAAGAAGGTTTAAGCCAAACTAGGCAGGGAGGTGACAAAGCATATCCTACGTGAAGATAGTATTAATAACAATCAGTTTCCTGCCCGGGAGCATCAACATGAAGGCAATGAGTGGCAGGATTGGGGATGGAGCCGATGGGCACAGCTGTACCGAGGACGGCCGGATCAGTCACATGACTCTGCACAGGTCACCACACCTTTGTCTGCCTGAACCACTGGCCACCCCAAAAATGTCTTGAGATCTTTCTGACCTTGTGCCTTTGCTCACGCCAATCTTTCTACTTAGAATAACCTTCCTACCTATTTCCACTAGTTCAAATCTTCAGCCTTAAAATGTGAATGTAAATGTCCTGTGGTCACCTCAACTAAAATGGTCACATCTCCCCGAGAACGTCTGCAGGACTTTATGTTTGTCAATTATAGCCCGTCACCCTATTGGCTTGAGTGCGAGTTATTTGTGCATCCAACTTGTGTCATTTATTATTAGTGTCTCATCACCAGAACAGTAACAATTATGTCCCTCAGCACTCCTACCACGTTGCCATGATGCAGTGCATCGCAGAGCAGTGCCACGATAAATAGCCTTTGATAAAATGCTTATGAGCAAACAAAAAAGGGACATCAAACACAGTCTGGAGGAAACGGACCTGTTACTGGTGTATTCATCAAAACAGAAGGTTAGGCAGATAATTGCAACAGATAATAGATACATGCAGCTACCTAAGCATTTAATTCTTAAAACATCTGTTCACCAAACATTTGAGTTTGGGTCTTCCGACTGGTATTTTGTCTGGTCTCTGCATAAATCGCCCCTATCACACATCGGTATTAGATTGCTAGGGCTGCCATAGCAAAATATCCCACACTATGCTGCTAGAACAACAGACACTTATTCTTTCACCATTCGGGAGGCTGGAAGTCCAAGATCAAGATGTCAGCAGGTTTGAATGTTCCCCCACCCCCAAGGCCTCCCTCCTGGGCCTACAGACGGCCACCCCCTTGCCGCCTCTTGGCAAGCCTTTTCTCTGGTGTGTGCATCCCCATTCCTGGTATCTCTGTCCCCTCTGAGAAGGACACCTGTCATATTGGATCAGAGCCCACTCTAAAGGCCTCATTTTAACTTAATTACCTCTTTAAAGACCCTATCTTCAAATATGGATACATGCTGAGGTACAGGGGGTTGGACTGCAACATATGAAATTACAGGGGATGCAACTCATCCCATAACAACGTCACATATAATTTTCAATTTTATTTGCTTTAAAATAGATCATCAAGAGCTATAGTTTAAATGGAGAATCCTTCTGGATTTTTACATTTCCCCTGGGTCTTGTAAGAGTTTTCTCTCCCACATCTAATGCAACAGCGATTTTTTACTATTCTCCTGTGGCAATTTTCCAAAGCAATCACTTTGATTTCACAGAAATAAAAACTCCCTTGTCACATTCAGACGTCATTGGTTGACCCTATCGTTAATTAAGTCATGTAATTACAATAGCAAGGAAAGCTGGCATAAACAGGTCTGGGAACAAATACAGCTGACCTTGGTAAGCTTTCAACTCAACTTTTTAGAAGTCTAAGAATGCAGAAATGGGCTGAGTTGAGAATAACCCAGCAGCCATCAGTGTTCAGTAGCATTTCTGTGTTGGGTTTGTAAGTTTCTTTTTAATTCTAAATTTTGACAAATCAATGAAAATGCCTGACAGTGGTCATCTAACATCTGCTGGATTCTTTCTGGTGCTGGGGCTTATTTGTTTGCAAGGCAAACCTGTTGCTTTTTCAAATATTCTCATTGGTGAGAAGCGCCTGCTTCTTTTGAGACGTATTCTTCCTCCTTGCAGTCTCCACCCACTTTAGCCCACTTCTATACCCCTCTTCTAAATGCACAGCCTAAGTTATATCTTTCTTCAAACATTTAGAGATATTTTTCTTAATCTTTTGTAACATCCCAGCTCTTCTGATCATTCCTCCATGTCATTTTCCACCCTGATTGCCTCCCTCTGGATACATTTTATTTTACCAGTGTTCTCTTCAAACTGCTGTACGGGTCATTCTACAGATCTGGGCTGCCCAATCCAAAACAAACTCAAACAATCTCCTCTTTACTCTTTACACTTCTAATAACTGAAAAGCACCTTGCTTGCTCTCAGACATTTCTTTAATCAATAAATATGTGAATGAGTTGGTTCCAGATTCATATTGTATAATAGTCCAGGAAGAAGTTCACTCAAACATCATTTGCTGTTTCAAGAGCTTCGTGTATGAAGTCCACATATGTCTATAGAAGAATATTCTACAGAGTAGTGACATAGAGCCAGCTGCAATTTGTGCGGTATCTAAAGCCGTTCTTGTACGAATGTTGTGATGCTTGCTATATCTTAGTACCACTATTTAATTGTTTAATTAAATCAATTCATTTTCAAAAATTTAAATGCATTTAAATTAGAATTTTTATTCCACAACAAATCCTGGACAACCGGTTCACCATATCTCAATTCTCACACAACATGAACTGAACTTCCCCCAGAATTTGCCCCGGGGTCAGCTTTCCCATCTCAGTCAATGGCAACTTTATCTTGCAGGGGCTCTGGTAAAATCACAAAACAAAATAAACCTACTTTGGGATCATTTTTAACTCCTCTCTTATACAGTTGATCAGAAAATCTTGTTGGTTCTATCTTCAAAATACAGCCAAGAATCTGATACTCCCCCCGCAACTTCTACAGCCTCCCCCTCATCCAAGCCATCATCCTCTTCCCTTGATGGGGGTCACAGCCACCCGTCGGTCTCCCTGCTTTAACCTTTGAGGTTGCACTCAACAGCCAGAAGGATTCTGTTAAGACATAAGTTGGTTCATGCCACTCTCATCAGACTTGTCCAGCAGCTTACAAGTCCTTGAAGCGTCTCCCAGGCCTGACCTGGTCCATCCCCAGCCACCTGCTATTTCTTCAACCTCATCTCCTATCACTCTTCCCAGGCCACTCACTCCACGCGGCTCCCTCACGGCTATTTCTCCACCAGGCCAGGTACGTGTCCATCGTGTCCACCGTAAGGACCTGGCAGGGCTGTGCCTCTGGCTAGGGTCACCTTTTGCACAGCTCACTCCCTTGCCTCCTTGAAATCATAACACAAGTGGCACTTTGCCAGTGACTTCCCGGCCTCTCTCTTTTCAACTGTCCCATCCCCTGGCCCCAGTCCTCTTTAGCCTGCCCCTCCCTTTTTATTCTTGTATCCACAGGAGTCCGGATGCTCACATATGCCAATTAATTGACTTGCCTACTGTGTCAGGGGTTTATTTTCTGCCCTACCCCCTCCTAATGTAACCCCACAAGGCCACAGATCTCTGCTTTGCTCATGGACGCATCCAGAGCACCTAGTACTATGTGCTGGCACTGTGCCTGGCACTCAGCCCGCCTGGGGGCTTCTCTACCTTCCATGAGCAGAGGGGCGCACAGACGGCGCTGGCCCACCACTTTCCACAGCAGCCACGGGCTGTGTGCTCACACCAGCGACACCGATCCCAGCTCCACTCAGAAATATGCCAGGTCGACTCTATGCCAGGTCGTCCCCTTCATGAACCCAGATCTAGGGCAGCTCACTAAAACCTCTTTTCTCCCTCTGCTTACTTCAGGCTAAAGATAGTTCTTTGGAATAGGCTGCTAGGATATAGTACAATTTTGTGATATGCAAATATCTCATTTTTATGATACAACTGGCCTGAAAATAAATTTTGTTTGGAGCTCTCTATTTTTCTGATAGATATACGACCAGTGGGTAGCTATTGACTTGGGCTCGGAGCTAGTGACACAAAGAATAATTCAACAGACTGAGGACGTGATTCTTCTGTTCCACTGTCTCTCTCTCAAACATCTTTAGTTTCACGGCTTTAGTTGCACTGCGTTGCACCTTAAGTTTCTTGTACATCACTCATCAAGACAGTAACTTGCTTCAAAGTATGAAGAAATTTGGGTTAAAATCTTCTCTTTCCTTAGAATATTCTTCTAAGACCAACAAGAGGATTTAGCTGGAGACCAGCTGTAGAGAATTATGATACAAATATAAAATGAAGTATAAAAATGTTTATGTTGGTTCCTTCCTGCACCTACAATAGCTCTATTACAAACAATGTAAAATAACCCTAATGAAGGAAGAATAACAAAAAAAACCATGGTTAATTAGCAAATCCTACCTCAAATGTCTGAGGACCATAAATACCCAGCCTCTGATGTAGAGAAGGATGGCCTTACCAAATCCCACGTGCTATTATCTCCATCATTATCTTGAGTTGTGTATTTACAGTAACTTACAGCTGCACATTCTTCACTGGACGGCCATATGTTTTATTATTCAACCAGATGTAGACCATAAAACTGTTTTATCTATTCTGTGGTTTGCTTAGTACTAATAAAATAAACTTCAAATACCTAACCTAGTGGCTGTTCTGATATTGTAGCACTTCAGCAAAGTACATTTTGCTGTCTGGTACACTGAAAATGTTCTGAAATCAAAGTGCATTTGGAAAGATATATTCCCACTCCTAAAGATTTCATAAAGACTCTTACAATTTGAATGAATTGTGCTGTGCAGTGACTTGTTTTCCTATTGATTTCTAGGCTGATGGACCATAACCTTCATTGATAGTTCATTTTGGCTTCCTCCAGACTAAAAAGGAAATAGCAGTGAGTCTGTTCTCTGCCTTGGAGCCTACGTTATTGATATTCTTTAATCATTATGTTGGAACATAAAGCTTCTGTTATGTTGCAATTATTATGTGTCCTTACTAGAATGTAGTTAGTGAAACAAAAATAGATGAGGCAGCCCATCACAGGGCTGTCCTGCTGTTCTCTGTAACACTGAGTACAACACACAGAGCTTGGAGAAAGCTCCCCATTCATGCTGACTTTTTGGCAACGGTTGCACAAAAGAAATCTTTCTGAAGTTCTCGAAAGTGAAAATATCATAATTAGCATTTTAACCCAATAGGAGCTATGCAGAAGAGTTGAGTTGCTTTTCATATTATAATAACGGTATATTATTTTTAACTCCTCTTTCCCTACATTCTTTTTATGAATTTCATATGATTTTTAAGAAATAAAATAACAAAACAAGATGATGAACATTCTGCAGGAAAAAGCTGACATGATTTTGCCAGATTTTTTTAAGTCTTTTGAGATTTCTTGCACTAGATTTTGTCTAAATGCCCAGACAATGGGAAGTAGTCCTGTCACCCTGCTCAAGAAATCATTGAGATTTCTTAAAACATATGAAGTTAAACATTCATAAGAATAAAATCCTTTATCCCTTTTTGTTTTTACTATTCATTAAAGGAAAACAAATAGGTCTCATACTCATGCGTGCTTACCCGAATAGATATTAACATTTCTGAGAGTCACCGCTGAAAGGCAGCACATGTTAAGTCAAATTCAGAATGGGTGGGAGAGCCTAGTGGGCTTTTCATGGTTACTTGCTGAGACAGGAATTATCTGCAATTCACAGAATGTTTCTTGTCCCCTGCCCCTTCCTGGTACTGAGTAGCCCATGTGACTAGCTCCGGCCGACATGCTGTGAGTTGAAGTGGTGGGTCACTGCCGCGCTCAGCATTTCCCTATCGGTGCAAATCTCCCCAGAGCTGTCTTGTTCTCTCTGGAACTTCACCCAGCTATGTTCAAGGTGGTGGCTACTCCAGCCACCTGGGTAACAGTGGACAAATCTGTCACCCCGGGTGGACATGAATTTCTGTTGTTTTAAGCTACAGACATTTTAAGGTTGGTTCTTAGCACCACCTCGCCTATTCTGACAGATTTAAATAATAAACTTCTGCAATAGTGAAACTGATTCTTCATTTTGCCTCATAAATATGGTTGTCTACATGAAAAACAGCATAAAATTTTCAGGGAGCTTCATATCTCGGGGTTCATATGCTGTGATGAACAGACAGAAAGCAGGAAGGGCAGGGGCCATGAAGGTAGTCAGTCTTCTCTCTAAATCAGGGAACCAGAAATGCCTTGAGGTTCAGATGAGATGAGGGCTGGGGCTAGCAGTTATCTGTCCCCAGATTACTTTTGGTTTATAAGAGAAATCTGGTTAAAATGAACTTCAGAAGCTGTTTTGAAGAGGAAAAAAGCCAGGGAGGGGAGACAACATATACAACTAGAATCTAGTAAGTAGACAAAGGTAGCTGGTACTTATATACTCGTTATATGGATATGAGTTTCAGAACTTTGTCTTTTTTCAAGTGACAGCTGTGACTGCGCATTTCCCCGCCCACTGCCTGCTGGTCAGGGAAACAGATTATGGGGCAGCCAGGTTATGGCCGTTTGCTTTCCCCTAGGGGACGGCAGGAGAAGCAGGTGTGGCTGGAGATGAAAAGGCATGAGGTTCCCTTGCCTTTGTCACCTCCTGCCCTCACAGCTGTGAACGCTGAGCTTTTTACCGTCTCTGTGTTATGACCACAGGAACGCTCACATTTCACTTATTCAAAATAATGTGCAAGTCTTAAGAAAAGTAAACTCGCTCTCTTGAACTTCCAGAAAACCCTAACTTGCAGTGGGTGATCTTTCATTTTTAAAACACAAATGCAATTTAGGATCCTTCTTCACACTCTAGCTCTGTGTTATCCTGTGTAGCTCCTTTGACAGATTTTCTTTTTGCCCATGGCAATGTGAAAATTTTTTTTTCTTCTCGAAATGACAATATTGCAAACATCTGGTTTGTAGCCTTCTTCACAAAGTTTGTTCTGTAGTGCCATTAAGTTTAAACATCTGTCATTAAATCAAGCAATTGACAAAATGCTCTATGTTGAATTGCAACACAGGGTACTACATCATTAAATATCTTTTTTTGGGAAACCAATTGAAAAAGAGTTAATTGTCTCTTTTTGGAAGAGAGTGGGTCCTAATCACCAAAGGTGTCTGTTTTCTTTCCTTAATGAGAAAATGTATTCCATTTATTCTAGTAATTTTCCATTTTCTGTCCCACTGACTACTATATTTAATGACTCTAAATCACTCTCCACATAAAGACAATGATGTGCTTCTGAGAACCATTACAAAGGTATTGTTTTGTAAATATGTTCATCTATTTAAAAAGCACTGAAAGTTCTCAGCAGTGTTGCCCTCGCTGGTTCAGGCAGGACTGGATGTGTCATTGGTTGCCGCAGAGTACAGGTGCTCATGACATTGTATGGTGCCAGCGCCTTGCTCTGTTTCACATTCTCCAGGGGAAAAGAACTGATCAAACATAACATGCAATGTCATTAGTAGTTAAAGCCAAAAGAGGTAACAGATGAATATCATTAAGACCCCAGACCCTCTTAAATCCAGAAAGAGAAGTCAGGCTTGATGAGTAAAGAGACTGCCAAGTTACCCTTCCATACCTACACCCAGCCCATCCATTGCAGAACAGGTAATGTGTGACGGGTTAAAGTTCCTCGATGGCCTGATGCCACTCACAAAGCTTTTACAGTGATGTCTTTTCCAAGTGAGGAAATAAAGCAGCATTTCCTCTCAGTAGGAAACGCCAATGTCTTCCTTTCATTCCCTAAATGTAAGACTCTATTAGTGATCATTTGTATAAAGGATTCAATAATATGAGAATATTTATTATGTTTTAAAAACATGGTTTCTAGTCAATTCTTTTTTAAAAAAGACTTTGCTTCTTAAGAAATCTATTACATAGGATCTCTTCTGCATCTAATTTTTTTTAAGTTGGGTAAGATACCTTTTTTTAAAATTTTTGGATGGCCATTAAATGATGCATAATGCCAAATCCCAAAGCACATAGGAAGAGAATAAAAATAAAGCAAACCCAGAAGCCTGGTGATGCGGAGGCTCTCTGAAGTTCAAGTCAGAGCTTCCCCCCTTAACTAGCTGAAGAACACGGGCCAAATTACCTAACGTCTAAGTCTGTTTTCTCAATTCCCCAGTGTTGGTAATGAATCCTACCTCATACACTTGTCGTGGAAATTAAATTAGATAATGCAGATAAGGATCCTGGCAGAGAAGTGCTTAAAAAAAAAGTAGCTATTCCTATTACTTCCAACAATTCTGAATATCTAACTCATTTCTGAATGTCACTGAGTATCTGAAGTTGTATACTTTACTGTTTCTTGTCAAGAAATAGGTGATCTTGGCCCCCAGGTTACTTGCTCTTGGTGAGTCTCGTTGAGATTTGACTTAAAATTATTTTTTCGCCCATTCTTATAGGAACTAAGAGTCTTACTTTTGTTCTTCGTGGGATTTCAATGAAATGAGGTATTGAAGCACCTCCCTAATTAAAGTTGAGAAACCAGGCAATGAAAGACGTCCACTTGTCGATGCTTAGAGCCAGCCTGAACCCATTATGCCTATGAATGGTATCACACACCAAAGTGTCCTAGTTAGCCCACTCAAAACTAGCATTAAAATAGAACTTGGTTAGGTAGACAATTTTTAGATCTTTTTAAAATTTTGAGGAACAAAGCAAGAGGGTGCTTTACAAATGCAACCCTTGGGCGTTGCCTTCCTTCTCATCCAGGAAGATCAACTCTTTGGCTACATGAGCCCACGCTTCCCCCAGAAACCAACCTCCCCCGTCCTATGTCTCAACTGTTACAGACAGACAGCCATTCAATGAATACCTTTACTTGATTCTAAAAATCCATAAACACAATTTTAAAGTAAACCTCAACACCATAATGAAACACTGTAATATTTTGCACCCTACTTTTAAAAACATTTCAGCTCTAATCATAAATGGGGAGAATATTGCTTAAATATTAGTACCACCAAGTGGTACAAAGGTTTATAGAATGATCTTCAGGTATTTCCCAAAAGGCAATTTATAACAAAAAGTGTTAAGATGGTTTTATCATTTGTAATAAGCAAATAACTTGATTTTTATAAAATTTTTAACATTATAGCTACTTATGATGATAAACATATAATTTGTATGTGATATTCATATTGCACTTCACTCCATCCTCAGTTTACATATAAGGGGACTAAATGTTGGTATGTTACCAGATAAAACACTGATACAAAACTAGAATATGGAGTTTAACTAAACAAATCTAGCTTTCAAATTGTATGCTTCCCTGTGCTATGGAAGGAAATCATTACAAAATGTAAAACCCTCTTGAATTGACAATTGTAAATGGATTCAGCCCTTTGAGGTTTGAATTCTAGTTATTTTGGACAAAATTCCACTTCCTGGCATTGCAGGGAAAAATGTTTTTAAGGTGGTTTATTGAAAAGCTTCCTAAAGGATCCCATACCTCAAGATGCTTTTCAAGACAAACAAAGTCTGAAGAAATGAGTGAAAATTAATCAGGTCCCTAAGATTAACTTCCTCCTGGGATTAACTCCACCTGGAAGTAAAATGTCCGAGGAACAGTATTGGCAGGTGTGGTTGGTGTTTGGTCCAACTCACATTACTTCTAGGGTCAGCATCTTCTAAATATAAACAAAATGGAGAGAACTGAATGTGTTTTCCTTTGGTTGAGAGGAGAAAGAATTTGTTTACCATAATAACTTCAAAATATTCACGAAGATATGAGTTGGGTTTGTTTTTTTTAAATCTCATCCACCTTAATGATGGAAGCTACAAAGCATTTCTTCTATATTCTTTAGATTTTATAGAAGCTTGGTGGAAAATGTATTTTCCAATGTGCATCAGAAGTGAATGTGGAATTACACCAAACTATACTATAATTAGCATCTGGGGCTACACTCTGATTTCAGATGTAATATAAATTTGCTGACAATTCTGAAGATAAACATCCAAAGATAAACAAATAAAAGTAGGTTCTGGTAGCTTCTATTTAATTTAATAGATGTACAAACATTGGAAAATTGCAAAGCAGCAAATAAAATGTGTTATGAGGATTGCCCAAAGAATAACTGGAATTCTATCAATTGTATTTTCTTTCTTATTGTCATTTTTTCTGAATTTCCTAAAAGTATTCAATGGGAGATGATTGCACAGGGAGTGTATACAACAGCTGATTTAAAAGGAGGTCAGAATTAAATTTAATGATAAGAAATATATTTACAATATAATTACGAATATGTGAGGGAAATTTACAAATTGAAAAGACTATAGAAAAACGAAAATACAGTAAAGTTCTTAGTAGTGTTTACCTTTGGGTGGTGAGTCTATGGACAGTTTTGTTTTTGTTTTTTGCCTCTTTGTACTTTGTGTTTTCTGTATTTAGTAGTAGTAGTATTAATATAATGAATATCTATATACACACACATATATATCACTTCTATTTACATGTTATTCAAAGTTAAATTACATAAAACATCCCTATATCTATATAGGTGATGCTGCAGACCTCTTTAAGAACTCTGTTCTCCTGATATTATTGAGAGTAAGACTGTGATATGGTTGGATGACTCTACTTACTCTGAGCATTTGTTTTTCAATAACACTTTCATTGGCAGAGACCTGCTTAGCCATTTTGGTCTATCTCTACTATCTCTACTAATGTCTTAGCAGGACCTCAAATTCAGTATGTCCCAGACATACATAATTATCTTCCCAGTATGAAGAATCACACATATGTACACACCTCCCAACTTCACAACTTCTATAAATGAAGTCACCGGTGATTCAACAACCGCAAACTCACTTCTGAGTTTGCCTTTTTATTGCCATGGCCACTGTCCCATTTCTCAATTCATTACCTCTCTGTGACAACCACAGCAGCCGCCTCACTTTTCTTCCTGGCTCTACCTTTTACCCTCCCCCCAGCCGGCTCTCCCTGACATTTAATAAAAACAACAATCTGTTGTTTGCCCTTAGAAAACCCCTCAGGGACTGAACATCACCATCAACAATCACTCCAGCTTTACAGATCAGAGCAGGCTACTCATTGTCCCCCCAAAACAAGCCTTGTGTTTCCTCCCAGTGCTCCCGCTTGTCTAGCCTTTGAGAACATGCTACCTTTGCATCGCTGCATTTCGAAATCTTTGCTGCTCCAAAGCTCTGCCCCAAAATGGCCTCCTTCGTAATAATCACATCCCAGTTGGAGGTTCTCCTTTGAACCTCCCTTGGCACTTTATTTGTGCATCTCTTAACATCTGTCAAAATCTGCCACGTGAAATAGTTACCTGTAAACTCATTTCATTTTATCGAGCCCCTCCATACTGAAAACTCAGAAGGGCAGTGACTCAGATGTCCTCTTCTTTGCATCTATGTTTTGCACAGTGTGAGCCTCCTAGCCATGTTGGTTGAATTTAAAATACGGATCAGCTAAAAACAAAAGTTCCTAAAGTGTCGAGGCAAACAAAGACCAACCTAAAGACACCTAAGGAGAGAATTGGAGAATGAATTCCTTTTAGGGGACATTCCTAACCCTATCTGACCTCCAGACTTATCCCTGGGGCTTGGAAAGTCACTCAAAACAGTATCTTTTATCCAGTGACTTGTAGGGCCCATGGCAAACGGAAGAGTGGCCTTTTGACATCTTTATAGTGAAAAGTAAGATGGGGGAGGGGAAAGTTAAGCTGCCCAGTCTCTAGAAGGCATCTCTGCTTTAATTTTCTTTTGCATTTTTGCACGTGTTTGTAGCTGTCACCTAAAAAGAGAGCTTGCCTGCCCCTAGCACCAGTTCTGAAGACCACCTGGGAAAGCAGGTGGGCGGACCATGCAGCCCTGCTCAGCTGAGTGCTAAGAATCAGCAAACTAGCCCACCTTCTTCAGCAAGCCCCTGAGAGCCTTCTTGCCAATAGGGAGTAGCTAATTTCATTCCCAGAGGAAGTCACTGCAATTAACAAAAGATTTAAAGAATTTCAATTTCCGGAAAGGTGTTTACAAATAAATACAATGAACCCTTTCCTATGAGACAGATGCCACACAAAGAGAGTAATTGCCCCTTATGTCCAAGTTAGCCTCCCATTTTTTGCAGGAAGTAATCAGCTTCATGATACCTTGTTTGAATCAAAAGTAAAAAAAAAAAAATTATGTAATAATGAGCCTTGTTATAAAATGTAATCAATGTTTTTGTGTCCAGTATTTTTTAGGAAATAGAATTATCACATTAAAAACCTCTTCTCACCCAGTTGTATTTTAACTCTCATTGCTTCAGAAACTGTAGGACCTTAGCAACAGCAGCTGTGCAAAGTTCTTGGCTCTGAGACACGAGGATTCTCTTAGAAACTGAAGAAATTACATCCCAGGACACCAGCTGTTTATCTTTCATCATTTTATAGTCAAAATATTGACAATGTCCCAGGCAATTTGCTATACACATATCATCTCATTTAGTTGGTACAGCAATCCTAAGAGGTATAATGTTTGTGGGATCATTAGTCCACATACAGAATTCAAAGTAAGTTTATCATTAACAAAAGAAGAAAGAAAGAAAGAAAGAAAGAAAGAAAGAAAGAAAGAAAGAAAGAAAGAAAGAAAGAGAGAGAGAGAAAGGAAGGAGGAAGGAAGGAGGAAGGAAGGAGGAAGGAAGGAGGAAGGAAGGAGGAAGGAAGGAAGGAAGGAAGGAAGAGAGGGAAGGAGGGAAGGAAGGGATGTTCTCACCTGTCAGAAACTGGGGACCTTCATGCCCTAGATTGTTATCTCATCAAAATTTCAGGCTTTCTTTTACACATGAGTTCAATTAGATATTCCTTCCAGAGAATAATTGCTTTTGTCCAGTGAAACATTTCATATTTATAAAGTGATGAACTGTTTATCCAGGGAAGTAAAATATCAAGGATCCTTTAATTAGCTGAGATTTTGACTTCCTTTGTTGAACTACAGAGGGATAGCATTGTATTACTACAGAGAGCTGATTCTTCACCAAACTGTATCTTCTTTTTTTGTGTGTGATAAAGCTCAGAGTTTCAGTAAGTTAGCTCACACAGCTAAGTTCAGTAAGTTCAGCTCACACAGATTGCATGGAAGTGCTTGGATTGAAAATCAGCCCCATTAGAAAGCCCCAGACCTTTGCATTTTTTATTCTACTTCCCTGATTTGTTTATCTGCAAATGGCAATAATAGCTCTTCCCTTAGAGGGCTTTTTTAAAGAGTAAATGAGATAATAATATATTTTAAATGTTTGGCATAGTTTATGGGCTAAACTAAGAGCCCTCATCACTGCCTGAAGAGTGTTGGATTATCACAGAAATAAGTCACTGACAACAGGGAGGCTGATGGTGAAATATTCCTGAGAAACCACTCCCAACCAATGGGAGTAATCTTCCATACTCACCCCAGGTGAAAACAGTGCTCACCTGGCTCCCATACAGTAATCCATTAAGTCTCAGACTCATAAAACGAGAAAAGAAGCACTAGATTGCCCCTTCAGTCGTCATAATCCTGCCTGACAGCGACAAAAGAGCATCTAGGCCATGGCCCATGTGGTGATAGGTTTGAAACTTTATGGGGGAAAAAAAACTGAACCTACATACCTACATTTTAAGGCACTGCTATATGCCTTAGAGATTATCATTTTTAGAGACTTAAACACTAGGTATTTGCTTTTGGTATTTCCTGAGCAGGAAAATACCTAGAACTATATCATAAACTTTTGGTGTTTATAAATCTTTACTGAGTCTGAAGGATCAGGAGCAGAGTAATAAACTGATTTTTTTTTTTTTCTGAGTGCATGTTCTACCTAGATATAATGAAACTTACATGGCTTGTTTAAGAAAATGGTAATAATTTCACTAACATATAATTCATTTAAAAATTCATTGCAAGTTGTCACCCATTGTTTTAGTGGTTTAGAGGAACGCTCTAGAGTCAGACTGCTTATGTCTAGCTACTAAGACTGCCAGGTACTAACTGTGACCTTGAGCAAGTTATTCTACCTCTCTGGGCCTCAGTTTCCTCATCTGTAAAATAAGGATAATAACTGTGTTTGTGTCCAAGGGTTCTTATGAAGCTCAAATAAACAAATACATTAAAAAGGCTTAGAATAGTAGTGCATAGTAAGCACTCAAGAAATTTTAGATATTATTTTTCATGTCCTGTCAGTGGTGATAATAACTAATAGATTTACGACTTTAGAAATTTTCCTCTCTTTAATGGTTTTTAAAAAGATGACACTAAGGAGATAAAGGAAGCTGTAAGTACAAACACCTCAGTGAAAATTCTAGTGCATGGGGAGTATAATTGCATTAATTCAATATGAGGACTAGGCAGCTTTGTAGCAACAAGACTGCCTTATCTAGACAGAGTCTGATTAACCAACAAGAGGTGTGAGAAAGCAATTCTAGATCCAGAATTGACAAGAAACAGTCAAGTGAAGTTGTGAAAAGTTGTAAATGATATTTCATAGCTCTAGCACAATTAGATGTGTCGAACATAAAATACAAAGTTATTGGCTAACAGTATAGAATCTGTCTTGTAAATAAGGAATTGGAAGAGAACAGAGAATCATAAATCAAGGAGAAAAGTAAGCATTCTACTTAATCTTACACGTGGCTGTTAGGCATTTTTTTATTTAAAGTTGGATTTTTTACAATTACCGATAGTATATAATTGCAATATTCACATGCATATACATAACTTTAGAATATTTTTGATTTTCACAAGATCTCTATTAAAAATACATCGAACCAAAATACACATATCCTTTTACAGCAAGCGGAGAATTCCAATCCGTCCACACACACATTTGGGAATATTAGCCTTAAGCGATAGGTCTTGCGTAATACCCTGAAGAATAACAAACTGACATGTTCCAGAAGAGCTTCACACTCAGTAGCCTAATGAAAATGCACACAACTTCACAAGCTTGAAGAGTAGCCAGAAACCATGGGACTTCGCTGCTACCTAGATTAGGAACTTTGTGAAAATTTTTCAGGAAAAAAACAGTATATTTTAGTAGCTATTCTAACATAATCTGACAGATAAATTAGTGTCTTCTCTCTAGATCTCAATTTCTTCAGGAAGGGGGACAAGATCCAATTGTCTCTAAATTACCATTTCAGTTTGACATTCCTCGAATCTTTGGAAAAGAATTTGTCCTGTAACTGGATTTCAGTAACTATTAAAGAATGAATATGTTATACTCACCATTCTCTATGTAGCATATAAAGTTTCTTTGAGTCTAAAACTTATGTATGAATCTGACTTATCCAATCTGATGGATTTTGTTTTAGAATATATTAATATTTCTCAAAAAACACACTTTTAAAAATACCTAATCATATGTCTTTGCTTTGATTGCTTGAGTAAATTAGAGCTACTGAGTCTAAATATTGTTCCAGTGTCTTCAAACTAACTATCTACAGGTCAGTCATCTTGGTATATGTCACCTAAACCATATTTTACTTTCCTAAGTTTTGCTTATTTTTTTGAAAAGTTGATTTAATGTGCTTCAAGGTATCCTCACTTTGCCTCATTTCCAGATGAGCATCTTGAAAAGTTGAGACTCATCCTTCTCTGCCTTTTAAGGCTAGAGAACAAGTTGGCACTGAGTAGTTTGGCAGCGGAGAGGAGACGCCGCCTGCGCAGGATGAGCAGTAGAGTTATGGAGGTAGCTATATCGGGCGGGAGGTTTCCATTAAATGATGTCTTGGTCCTGCCATCTTTCACTGTAATTGCTGTGTCCGGGAAGTTGACTGTCTCTAGAGATTAATCTATTTTAAGTTTAATGGATCAGTAGAAGCTATTGAAAGACTGGTACAACTCTTTCTCCTTGACTTTCCCAGTGCAAATGAAGACGTTGCTGTCTGTGACGCTGTGCATGCCGAACCGCCCCCGGAAAGAAACCACTTTCCACGGGCTTTACACTTTACACACTGAGAATTTTTTATCCTTCGTCACTTGAGTTTATCAGTAATAATATATTTGTTTTCCTATGGGATATATATATATATATATAGAGAGAGAGAGAGAGAGAGAGTCTACTAATCAGTGCGAAATAATTTGTGTTACCAAACTGAATTGATACAATGCCAAGAAAAAGCAAAGAAAATTCACGCACATTTATTCAATCTATATATGCTTTGGCCTTATTGCAGGCAAACGTGCAATTTTCATGACCTTTTATTTGAAAGGATTTTGGCATTCAAAGATGTAACCTTTGTGGATTAATAAAAAGCCAACATAAATGTCTGCGGCACATAGTCATTAGTGATCTTTCTGAAAAACAGATGTAAATCACACGCTGCTCTGTGGTGAAAAGTCGCTCAGCTGTTGAGGAACCAACCCATTCCCAGCCTCCCCTTCAGCAGCTTTGGCGTTCTCTGCTTGTTGTTGTCTATCCAGAAGCACTAGTGAGAAAATGATAAAACTGTTCCTTTTGGGGGAATAAAAAAACAGCATCAAAAGTAAATATGAAAGAGAAATGGACGAAGAAAGCAACAATTTTCAATTCGTGTTCGTTCGGTAAATGTTGATGTACTTTTCTACAGACCACTGTACAGGCACTGGGGACACGGTGACAAACAAATTAGACGCAGTCTCATCCTTCGTGGAACTTACAAACTATGCAGGTGCTGTGAGCGAGCGTCACAGGGTCCTGACTTAGCTGAGGGCGTCAAGGATGGCCTGTCTGAAGAAGCAACATTTAACCAGAGTCCTGCAGGATGAACAGGGGTGCAACAGGCTGAGTTGTGCCCCCCAAATTCATATGTTGAAGTCCTAACTCAAGGTGAACGTGACCTTATTTGGAAACAGGGTATTTGTACAGATAATCGGGTTAAAATGAGGTCTTTTGGGGGGGGCCCTAATTCGATATGACTGGAGTCCCTATAAAAAGGGGAACTTTGAGATAGACGTGCACTCAGGGAGAAGCCGTGTGAACAGAAAGATGACCGTCCACAAGCCAAGGGGAGAGGCTCAGAACAGACCCTCCCCTCACGGCCCACAGAAGGAACCCACCCTGCCAATGTCCTGACCTCAGACTTCTAGCCTCTGGAACGATGACACAATAAATTTCTGCGTGGAAGCCAACTAGGCTGTGGTGCTGCACTTGCCGTGGCAGACCTAGGAAACAGATACAGGGGCTGTCAAGAAATGCAAGTAGAGAAGAATGTTGTAGGCCAAACTGAGGACTTTAGATTCTCTATTACAAGTGTAACAGGCGTGACATGGTCCAATTTACATTTTATCGAGATCCACCTAGCTGCTATTTAGAGAATAGATGGGGGAGGAGCAAGAATGCAAACAGACAATGACAGATTTCCAGTTAAGAGGTGGCAGTGCTGAAATCAGGGTGGTGTCAGTCAGGTGGGGAGATGTGGCCTGAGTCAGTATTACATTGGCGATAAGTCAGTAGGTCTCAGTGGACCAGACGTATGGCAATAAGTTGTGGAAACGGTGGCTTCTAGAAGGACTTACGAACCTCTAGTTGGCACAATGCTGTCCACTTCTGAAATGAAGAGTGGAGTGAGATGAGTGCATTTAGGATCATTGGTCAAATAATTTTTGGAAATACTAAGTTTGAGATACCTGTGAGATATCTAAGTGTAACCTTTAAGTAGACAGTTAAACATCTAAATTTGGGACTCAGAAAGTCTGAAAATATAAAAGTGGGATTTGTTGGTTTATAAATGGTATTTAAAACTATGAGAAAAGATGAGATGAACTAATCTAAGGATAGAAGGTAGAGTGAGAAGAGAAGGCAGCTAAATCTGACCCCTGAGGAACTCCTGTTGGAGGAAGTTTAGTTCAGGGTTTCTCAATCTTGGCTCTGCTGACACTGGGGCCGGATAGATCTTAGCCATGGGGGCTGCTCTGTGCATTGCACGATGTTTGGCAGCATCCATGGCCTCTACCCATTAGATGTTAGTAGAATCTTCTCAGTTATGGCAACTAAAGATGTCTCTAGACTTTGCCAAGTGTACTCTGGGGCCCCAAATCACCCCTGATTGAGAACTACTGGTGAAGAATAGGCAAGCAAAGAAAAAGTATAAACAGTAACTAGAGAGGACAGAGAGAAGCAGAAGGGCACAATGTATCAGAAGCCAAGAGAAAAGACTATCTCAGGAAAATTCAAATTCAAATCACTGCAGAAAATCAAGGGAGATGCCTATGGGAAGGGTCCAGTGGTTTTAGCAATGTGACCATTAGTGACCTTAGAAAGGGTCATTCTGGTGGCTCAATAGGAGCACAGGCCAAATTGGTGTAGGTTATAATTGTATTTTTATTTACACAATTGGTGATATATATAGTCAGATTTTACTAATATTTGTGTAATTGTTTAATGTGTAATATAGCAGATGCTGTTGGTTACCTACTCAACAAAAATTCCTCCTTGTTAACAGAACTTCAGTTTTTCTGATAATGTGTACTGTACTAATGGGAAACTACAAAGCCAATGGTGGCAATCCCATTCTTGCCAGCGACTGGTTTAGGAATAGGCTTGCAATGCAGGTGTAGTCGATGATGACAAGAGACAAACTCTAAAGGCATCTGGTAAATGTTTCCTTGTTGAGACAGAGAACCAGGAAGGAATACCCACCTTCCTCTCCTAGATGCGACCTCTCAAAATCCCTGGAGGATTTAGCTACTTTTTTTTTTAGAGACACTGGGTCTCACTATGTTGCCCAGGCTGGTCTTAAACCCTTGGGCTCAAACAATCCTCCCGCCTTGTCTCCCAAAGTGCTGGGATTACAGGCATGAGCCACCACACCCGGCCGAGGCACTTGTAACACAATTTTTCTTCCCACTACGTAAGAAGAATTGACTTGCAAACGAGCCAAACTGTAAATGCAGCAAGAGGAAAAATAGGAAGAATATGGGTTCTTGAATGATGTGGCTGGAACTTTGAATTAACCAACCTGGAAGCCATCCATCATCAGACGTCTTAAGAACTTGGACTTAATTTCCTGCAACCTCCGATCTGCTCTCAGTTGTTTGTATTTCTTTGTTTGTTCATTAGCATTTATCATCACCCCAGCATGTTTCCCTTGGGAATCCTCGTTCTGTTGTCAACAACCTCTGGAATACCATGATCTTTTCCCTCTGATGTTCTGTTCTCTTACTAAGCTGAATGGAATTTGGAGTTCTGTATTTCACAGTTTTCCAAAATAAGGCAAATTGGCCACTGTCACCTCTTGATCCCTGATCTGTTCTCTTTCACAACTGGTCTCTTTGGAAGTTCAAGCCATTCAGTTAGCTCTTCCCTACCCATGCTGCCGTTGCCCACTGCTCTTCACTCTGCACCCACACGCCTGGAGAGCTTGTGCACTTGGCCACCGCCACCACTCTCCTCCTCACCCCATCAGAGCCTTAGGAACTTCTTCTGATGATGATCCTTGCCAACTTCCAGCTCTACCCATCAACAATCCCCAGTGACCTTCAGTTACACCTTCCTCTGGCATCTACACTCACAGCCACACCTGGGACCTCACTATCACCTGAAACCACTCCACCTCTGAGATCTTAAACTCAGAAATTCTTCCCTCTTTTATGAGCTCCTGCTCTCTCCCTCTGTTTACCCTCAGTGTGACCCTGGATTCTCTGCCCTCCCTATTCTCCCATGAGTCCCTTTCTGGATGTAAAACATAAATGGAAGCCCCTTAGAAACTGAGAACTATAATCAGGTTTAGGGTATTATGACCACCTACTTATGGCACTTTTATAACAACCCAGCCTAAGACCACACTTGTTCAACCATTTCAATTAAATTTTAACCAGCACTCAGAATTCCCACATCCTCAGCCACCTCGTCAGAAGCCAAGCCCAGGACAATGTACTAAGAGTTTTTCCCACTCTCGATTCCAAGCTGTAGAAAATACAGAAGAAAATTAAATGACCACATATAGCCCATATTTATGCCCCAAACATCTAGAAAGACTTGCACAGAAAAGACATTTCAAGGAAACAAAACAGTCTTCCTACTGCCTGAAGGGGAAAACAGATGACATAAAGAAGATGCCTCAAAACATTTGTTTCGTTTCCCCTAGGGTCACCTTTCCATTCCTACTGCCAGCCTTGGACGGGTGCCCAGGCATGTCTTTCCCCTGATTGGCTCTCTCTTCCTTCCTCCTTCACCCTGTCCATCCTGGAGATGCCGTGGTCGGGCTGTGGAGGAGGCACCACTCTGAAAAGCAGCAGGAACTTCGGTCAGCATAGCCCACCAATCCCCAACACAGGCAGGTTTAGGTCTTTCCAGTTCTTCAAAGTGGATCACCTACCCCCACCCTGCCAAAAGAAAATACACTTTGTTTTTCAATATGTCTTGACTCTATCAACACAACTGTAATACATAACAATGGAGTCACATCATTCAAACATTGAATTAACGTGTATTTAATATTCCAGCTCAATGAAAGAAAAATTCAATTTAATACAGAATGACATAACTTGATGCTGACAATCCAATCAATATGCTTCACCATGGGGTCAGGGGAAGCAAGTGTGTGACTATGCTGTTCCTCGTTCAGCCCCCACATTGTATGTCAGTCGCAGTGAGTGTGAGTCTGTTGTTCAGACATGTATTTCTTATTTTTTTATTGAACAGGGCCCTTCAATGTCAGTTGGTAATGTCATGTCTTGCTCAACCCTAGAACACCTGCTCTACCCTAGAACACCTGCTCTCTTCCAATCCTAGGACTATTACTCTCACTGAAAGTGTATATCACCAATATGGGGGCACCATGGGGATTTTTAATTCTGTCAGTTGTTTTAATTTATGTCTTTCTCACAGTGTGTCTACCTTTTCAAGGCCAACTGCCCTGCCCTGTTTTAAAAAAAAAAGTTTCTTTTTTTTTAGTAAAATATATAAAACATAAAATGTATCATTTTAACCAATGCAAATGTACAATTCAGAGGCATTAAGTACATCACAATGTTGTGCGGTCATCACCACTGTCCATTCCAGAATCTTTCATCATCCCAAACAGAAACTCTGTACTTATTAAACACTAACTCTCCACTCCCTTTGTTTTTGATTGCATAAAATATTTAATACTATGGCATTTTGAATTCCCTTCTGTATGATGTACTTTCTTTGGTCTATAAACATTTTGATTTCTCATCCTAGATATGCTTTTCTTTCCTCTGCTTTGCTCTCAAAATTCTACTCCTATTT
>VBSM01000605.1:7631060-7716190 GCA_008086735.1 Cheirogaleus medius | reverse complement strand
TTTTGACCTCTAGTCAGGCAGAAATCTTCAGTATTCGGTGCCCTCCACTGCCGCCTGCCCTGCCCACTCACCTCTTCTCCCTCATTAAGCTGGAAATGCCTTGGCAGCCAAGACCATGCCTACCACACCTGTATCCTCAGTGCTGGGCACAGCAGATGGCACAAAATAGACTATAAATATTTGCTGGATGAATGACTAGAAGAAAACAATTGCCACAGTTGTATGAATACTTGCTGAGTACTGTGTTAAGCCACTTCCATGAATTTTTTTCATTACAGGCAGGCACGATCATTAATCCTGTTCTGCGGGTGAGGATGGTGAGGCTTAGGTCACTCAACTAGAACACAGTAAAGCCAACGTTTGACTTCCCAGGACTCTGACTCCAGAATCTGAATTCTTAATCCTTTTACCATTCCACATATGTCTAGCCATTAATATAAATTAACCTACTTCTGATGGCAGTCTCTAGCCTCCAAGAACTTTGCAGGGAAGATGCTTAGATTCCCACCCAATCTTAGCACTTCATTAACATCATTTATGGAGTGTTAAATGTAAGCAGTATTCGGTGTATCTGTATAAATTGAGTTCAATTTCCTAAATTAGTATCAGAAGTGGAAGAGTGATAGGTTAACAAATACTGGGGGCAGTTGAGGTGGAAGAAGGAAAGCTGTTATTTTCTCTCACATTTAAAAAATGTCTTGGTACGCTATGGAAGGTTATCTTTACCAATTACTTGCTGTCCTTGTTACAGGAGCGCATGCCTCTCTCATGGACAAACAGGCTTCGTCATTCGGCTCGCCTTGCGTATGTCTTAGAGAATAGCCACCCCTTCAGCCTGGACCCGCAAGGAAGGAGACGTGTGACGTGGAGCCAAAAGAAGCCCTGATCTGTCTGCAGTTGACAGCGTGGGAGCTAGAAGTAAGGCTCTGTGGTAAGCCCTTGAGGTTCTGGTGTGTTTGTTCTCAAGCATCACTTCATGAAAGTTGAGTAACAGACACCTTTTTATGGGTTGAATTGTGTCCTCCCAAAAGATGTTGATGTTCAAACCCCAGAAGCTATGAATGTTATTTGGAAATAGGGTCTGGTCTTTACAGATGACCAAGTTAAGATGGGGTCAGTAGAGTGGGCCCTGGTCCAACATGACTGTCTTTACCCAAAGGGGAAATCTGAACACAGGGAAACACACACAGAGGGAAGATGATGGGAAGAGACACAGGAAAAAGACCACCGACCATCCGCAAGCCAAGGAATGCCTGAGGTTGCCAGAAGCAAGGAGAGGAGACTGGAATAGATCCGTCTCCAGTGCCTCAGAGGAACATGGCCTTGCTGACACCTTATTTCAAATTTCTGGCCTTCAAAACTGTGAGCCAATACATTTCTACTGATCTATGCCACCAAGTTCATGGTATTTCTTCTGGCAGCCCTAGTAAGCCAATGGAAGTATTCATTCATCCCTAATTATATAAAGTCAATGAGAAAATAAATGTTGTATAGAATTTAAATGTAAAGAATTCAACCCTTAGGGAAATTTACTGGCAGTCCTTAAAAGAGCTAAATAGAAAAGTCCTAGGACATCCAACTTGCTTTAGTATGTATGACTTTCAGCTTGTTTGGGAAAAATGTAAGAAAATAAAGATTTTAAACCTCAGAAAAGGTTTCAATCACTATCAAGAAGGTATCAATTTTGAATCAAATATACATATTAGAATAATTTTCATATTCTATGATCTCTTTGCTATAGTAAATGAAACACTGCAAGTTATATCTTTTCCTCTAGCATTCACTGAAAATATATAGGATTTATGTATTTTCTGTATAATAAAATATAACTGTAATATTTATCTGTTCCCTGCATCCCCAGGATAAAAATTCATTCTCTATAGATCATGTGCTATATGTGAAAAACATACAGTCCTTATGAAATGCTTTAAAGCCTGGTGGACACCACTGAGAATTGGCCGAGCTCCTTCAGCACCATTTATAAAAGGTCTATAAATCCATCTGTTGTTATACCTTGGACTTCTCAAAGCTGGTCCCAAGTGTAGCTGACTCAGAAATGAGATGCTACATAGGATTTGAAGAGCACCTCAAGATTCAGTATAAGTTGTTCTTTACCCTACACAAAGCTGATGCCCGAGGACTAGTTATATTATATTTGAAGCATTGCATATTTGAACTAGTACAGTCAGGAAGGCTGAAAGATTGATCCCGTTTTATTAGCCAAAGCAGATTTTCGTGTATCAGATTAGCTGAGCTCTGCAAAGGATATTGGTAAGTTGTTCCCCAGGTGGAAAGGTGGAAAAGGTATTAAAATTCTTCAGTGTCTCCCCAGAGCCCCAAGAAAAAAAAACCAAATCGTTAGCAAGGCAGATGTAAGCCCTCTGAGAGCTGGCCTCTGGTTTCCTCCCCAGACTCATCTGTCTGACTCTAGCTACACTGAATTATTTAAAGAGGAAATTTTCTAGTCCTCTTTTTCTCGATAACTCTGCCTTGGCTGATTTACCATGTGGCCTAATTTTAATTAGGATAATTAATGCTGGCTGCAACAACTGAAAAACACTGAAGTCTTCAATGGCTTCGCAGAAAGTATTCATTGTTGCTTGCAAAGAGCCCAGAGCGGGTCTGGTTGCTGCCCACCATTTTGTATCCACATCAGCTGGAACACGGTGTCCACAGTGAGGGATGAAGGGGTTGAAACGGCCCCCTGGTGCTGCAGCCCAGCCCTCCGCCAGCACTAGTCACAGGGGCCAGTCTCCTTCAAGAAAGGTGAGACTTAGGAGGGAGCACATGGGTTCTTCGTGGGGCGTCCTCCCTGCCTAACCCCCACCTCAGCCTATGCAGTGTCCAGGCCATAGCCCACACCCCACTGTGTTGTGAATATCTGCTGCCTGCCTTTCGTTCTCGTTAGATGAGGAGTGCTTTAAAGTGTGTCTGTACCGCATTTGTTTTATACCCAGAGCTCCCAGCAGCTTTCTTGTCACACTGTAAGTGCTCAATAAATGTGTGTTAAAATAAAGAATACCTAAGAAGGGGTAAACAGGCCCAGGTCCTAACAGAGCAAGTCAAGACTCCCGTGCAGGTCAGTAGTGGAATCACGCCTGTGAATAGCCACTGCACTCCAGCCTGGACAACATAGCTGGACCCCATCTCTTTAAAAAAAAAAAAAAGGAGGAAAAAAGGAAAAGAAAAAATGATAAAATAAAGAATGGATGGATGGATGGATGGATGGGTCGTTGAACATAAAGTATAATTGTGAAGCTTTTTAACACCTGTAGAGAACATTTGTTAGGGTTGTTACCTTCTTCTTGCTAAAACTCTTGCTATAATTGAAAAATTTTCAACATTGTGAATCCTGACTCCTTAAACTAGAGCCCAGGAAATTGGATTTCTCCCAGTCAATCTCCTCTGCAACCAGAACACAGGCGTGTGATCTAAGTGTGCCCGGTCAAAGAGACCCACACGAGACTTTCATGCAGAGAAGCAAGCAACACAAGGCAATGCGTTTTGATCTCCATTTTTGCAGGGGACGGAGGTAACAAAATGTGCCAACTTTGATGGCTGCAGCAATTTCGAAGTTGGTTGTAAATGGAGGTGCAGGTGCAGAGGAGCGGTGAGTGAACCACAGTGCTCTAACAGACCAGCATCAGTGCTATCCTCCTTAGCCCACACCCCGTGGTGTGATTTGGGGCATTATTCCACGAAGTTTAGCCTTGGATCAGGTTTCGCAGCTCTCCCAAGATTTCTGTGATCTACTCAATATTTAATTAAATCTCTTTCTACTTAAAAAAAAAAGAACCAATTGAAACCCAAGAAAATAGTATGAGGTCACAGGACATTGGAATTGGAAGAGAGAGAGTGTGTGTGCATTTATATGTGGGCCTGTATGTGCGTGTGTGTGTGAATGTGTGTGAGTGTGTGTGTTTTAGGAAAATCAGCAGGGAGGGGAACAGATGTAGAGTGAAGCAGTAAAGTCACAAAAGTGATGACAGTGGCAAATAGACACCAAAGGTAATATTTTGCTGACTTCATTCTCTCTACATGTCATTATTTTTCTCCAACCAAGACAGTCCTCATACGTTACATTGCAAGAATTTGGGGACGGTGGCCTATTTATAATCTTAATATTTTTCTGTTGAATTTATGCCTTGGTTCTTCAATCTACCATTAAACTTAATATTTATTAAACTCATGAAATTGTGCTTCAAGTAAAAACTGTCATTAACAGCCTCAAGTGATACATATATTCTTTGGCTTTTCTATAAAGTGTAAATTTGCAGGCAAGCTTAGTCTAATAGGATTTCTGAGCTCCCAGGAAGTTTGATCTCCTCATACCAAGTAACAGAGTTTTACTCAAAGAGTCTAAAGTGGTTCAAATATCAAGAGAGTCTTAAAGATAGAATCACAAGAACATTCTGAGATGGGTAATGCTTCTACTTCGTAAAAACACAACATTACGTGTGTCCTAATAAGTATCGACTCAAGAAGAGAGAGCTATCATCATTTTGGAAAGGACAGTTGAATAAAAGAAAATTTGGAGGTTTGCCCAAGATTTTTAACTGAATACATTTGTTTGTTTTCATAAAATATTTATTTCCACTAAATTCTGTGAACTATCGGAAGTTTGTTTCCTAAGGGATTGCTTTATCCAGTGGCTGATACTTGTACAGAGTCACTTGTCCGTTTTTTTAAATTTTAAAATCCAATATTTCAAGCAAACCCACCAGGGCTTGCTACTATTAATCAAAAATGCCTCTCTGAATGGAAATAAATTTAATGTTTGAAATGCCTTGATTTAGGATTTTTCAAATTGGCTCTTTCCAACGTGAAGGTGGCATATCTATGAGATCATTGACTTTTGCTTGCAATTACCCTCGCAGTTTAAAGACGTGTAATTGACATTAACATAAGTGCTTCTAAATGTTTTCAAGGTACTTGAAAAGACTAGCTGGAAAGGAAGGGCTGACCCTTTCTGAAAACCTGAATAACCAGAAGTTTCATAGTCATCGGTCACAGCAACAGCTAGCTCTTCTTTTAAAACAGGTCCATTTTTCAAGCTGTTGTTGGCATTACTATAGATCCGGAGACATTAGTGGCTACGAGATCATAATTGAGCCTTAGGAGGTCTGCTTATCTCTCCCGGCAATGAGCTGGCGCGGACAGGGGACCCAGGCTGCGCAAGTGCGGGGAACAATGACGGCTTGGAGGCCTAACTGAGTTTAAACCTTGTTGGTAAAAAGGTGTGAAGAAGTGGGTCTGAATGTTTTTGTTTGCTATCATAGGATTTGTGTGGGGGTGGTGGCTGGGAGGTTATAGGGAGTAGGCAGAAAAAACATAATTAAAACTATTCATTTTGTGTTAAAAAAAAAAAAAAACTGCTCGTCTTCCCAGTGGGCCTTGATCTCTTTGTTACGCTGTATTTGGAAAGTTCTCTTGAAATGTCATTCAGGAAGTGCCACTCCAGCAGCCTAGCAGAGAAAGAGAAAGGACAGTTAGGGAACAAGAGTGCAAAGATAAAAGCCTGCATTTTTTTAAAGAGTAATAGTTAATTAGAAGCATCTTAGTGCTTACTCTATACAAGGAATTTTTACCTGGACTGCAGATTATCCCCTCTAAATAAAGTAAGTTTAAGGAATTACTATTGAAAAAACGCATCTGAGCTTGCTCCTTTGTCACGAACATGTTAAAAACAAGATTGCACCATATGAAAGGTTGGTTTGTACTTAAAGAAAGGGTGCAATAATAAAATAATAATGCCCATAATTAAAATAAGTGCAAACATACATTTGGTAAATATATTGGGGGAATGAATAAATAGTTGGTGCACTCTATGATTTTGTTCTCAACTAATTGATGTGAACCTTCAATTTGATTTTCTTATTCCTTCCTATGCCTCTAAATAACCTCCTTCTGCCCCCCAAGATCTCCCGTGGACATCAAAGGGAGCGTGGTGTATATGAAGGGGACCCCAGCAGGAGAACAGAAAAGAAGGAGGGTTAGCGCTGCAAAGACCACATTTGTTGGAGCTAATTTTTAAAGAATGCACACACAGTATGAGTATATGTTTAATATAAATACATAATGATCAAGAAGAAACACCACAACCCTTTTTCCTTCATCCATAAAAGCTAGATCATACAAAAACTAGGTATTTCAAGAGTGTTGGGAGTAATATTAGTATATATTCATGCAAAATTGTAAATTACTTTTATTCTCTGAAACCAAATGAATGCAAAGCAAAAGCAATTTCTACAGTTCAACATAATGAGTCAGGTCTTTAGGTTATTAATTAGAATATAGTCAATCTGTCTTCATTAAAACTTGTTGAATAGAGAAAGGGAGGGCTGGGGAAAGGGCAAGGAAAGAGGAGATAATCGTTTTATAATAAATTTGAGATTTATTTTCCAAGTTTATCTGTGTTCTGCACTCTTGCTGCAATATGGATTCAAACTCAAAAGTTAGCAAAATAGCAGCATAACTCACTTGCAACGTTTTCAATTATCACTATAATTAGACATTCCAGTAAATCAAGTATCTTGCCTAGAATTTCTCTGTATTCCATAGAAAGAAAAAAAAAATGTCTTTTTCTCAAAGAAAATAATATTCTGTCATATAATCAATGTATTTAATAACCGAGTAAATTGAAATCATTTTCTTTCCTAACATTATAATGTTATTTGTCTGACTCTAATCAATGTGGCATGGTATAAAATTTTACTGACTGCTAGAACCAAAAAAGATAGGTAAGAAAAATCACTTTTATCCTTTTAAAAAATAAATATAGGAAGAATTTGAACACAGCCTATTAAAACTTTTGTAAAACTTTTTTTTTGTTATTAGGACATAGCTGGATTTTTATATTTTCAATAATAAAAATTGTTATAATTCACTTTTTAATGTGACAATTAAAGTTCCAAATGTATTTGTAGAAATAATTCTACTGAAATTTTTATATAGATGAATGGAATAAATATATATTTCAATTTTGTCTTTGGTTACAAAAGATAACATACTTTGACCACTTTCAGAGATTACTTTTTCCAAATAACCTGCAATCTTGAAAAACATCTAATCTCTATGTTGAAAGAGAGTCACAATTTACATATTTTTCATGTGGGTGCCAAAATTTCACACTACTTGTATTAAAAATTTTAAGCAACTAAAGCATGTTCTGTACTATGGTATATAAAGCACTACAGTAATTTTATAACAATTTAATGAGGAAAAAAGAGTGAGACATGTTAAGAGAAGAATAGAATTTGTATGCCTCAAAGATGGTCTTAATTTATAATCTGAAGGGTTTTATTATAATGTAATCAAGTTGCAGAATCCCCACATCAAAATTAAAACTGCTATTCAGGATGTATATTGTAAACCCATGACATCAAAGACTATGATTTTGAGGAAAAGTATTCCTTAGAAAGGAAATACCCTATACTTGTCTAAAAATAAATTTTGCAGAAAGGCTCCAAGACAGTATTCCATTGTAGGCTGTGAATCCTTTCAAAGGGATGGTGTCCTGAATATTAACATCAGCTCACATATTCCCAAGATGTATGCAATTACCTCGGAGAGAAGAGCTGGAATTGTAAGGTCTCAAGGGCTTACTTAGATAATGACATAAAATAAATTGCAACGATTACCCGTTGTGCTTTTCCAGGAGACATATTATTTAAAACCTATCTAGGACTTCAAGAATGAAAGACAGAGGAATGTCCACTTTATGAAATTGCTATTAAAGTGTGACCTAAAGTTGAAGACAAGGTTAATTATTGGTTTTTAACTAAAGTATCATTCTAGTTTAATATCAGTGCCCAGGTCTTAAATATTGAAGCGAGTCACATTTTTCAGGGACAATTGCCTTTGAATGAAGAATGACAGGGCTGTGGTCTTTGCTGACCCTTACAACTCCTGCAGCATAATCCATGGCAACTCGGTTACTATGACAACCAAGGAACACCCACCAGAACAGGATAAAACCGTGAAATCTGATGTCATACTTTCAGAAGATATAAATTGCAAATGATATTCTAAAGTAGATTTGTTAAATGTGTGATCTAAATCATAAATGAGTTGGAAGTGAATATGCAACTTTCACTGGGACTAAAAATTAAGGATCCGTGTTCATGCATTCAGCAAGTTTATTGGTCACCTACTATGTGTGGCACACAAAGATGAATAAGACATTATTCCTGAAGGCCTTTTCTTCTCTAAGCCTCATCCACTTCAACTAGAAGATCAAAGTTAGTTCACTGCTTTTCTTGGACACTTTTTTGCTGCAAAATAAAGTCGATATTTTGAAATATTTCCGCTGGTTAGATCAATATAAAATCCAAAACCAGATCACTTTAGGCATAGAAATTATACAGATATTTGTCAAATTTCCAAGTTTCATAGGGTAAATAGTGCTTAGCTTTCGGTCTCACTTTTTCTAACTTAGAAAACTGACTTCAGTATTTTTGTCTCAGGGTCCTACAGTATAAAATAAGGTTCCTAATTAATTCTATCGGTGTTTGCATTCTTGAAGTATTTGCAGTGACTTTCATCCAGGTATCTCAGCTATTTTATTATTATCACACATTTGGACAGGAAGTTGGCAAGAAAACTGTTATTGGCCAGAGTTTTACAGTTAAACTATAAAAAGTCCATTTTACATGTTATGCTTAGGACAAAACATGGCACCTAGCATTTAGTTTTGTGTGATGGCACTATTAAGAGTTCTTCAGTAGACCTGAGATGAACGTGGCAATTGCCACAGCCATGCGTCTTGGCTCTAACCCTGCCGGTGGCTCTGATCCAACTTGTCTCTAGGTCAAGACCCATAGTCCCCTTGGAGACAAATGTCATAACCATTTCTTAAATTTGCAAACTCCACAAAGGGAAATACCAAGACACTTGGGAAATACGGGAGAGCAAAATGCACATAAACTATCACTTCTCCATCCTTATTCACAGATGAAACGTAGGTAGTTCTAACCATTGCATTTCCCAGCAACCCCTGAACCCCTGTCGATGTGATTAAGATATGGTTCCTTATCCAAGCATTCTCTGACACATTTCTGCAGACCAAACTGGTGTGCTGCAACCTGTTTCCAAGTCAGGTAACTGTGAGCAGCTCTTTCTTCTTCCTTCAGATCATTTATATTGCAAGTACAACCCCCATGTCACACATTAAAAGAATATAAAGGAAAGCATAATTGCACTTCACAAGAGGTTAGAAGCAGAAAGCAATCCTGCCATCTGAAACCTGGAGTCATTCCTTCATTCATTGGGAAAACATTTATTGAGCACCTGTTGGCCAAGCACTTGGGTGCCTTGAGGAAATATGGTCCGTGAATAAACTCGCAGTTTGTGGAAGGAAACAAATACAAGGCATGCTAAATAAGCAACGGTTATCAGAACTTTAATTAAGAGATGCACAGCCTGCCCCGGGAATGAGAGGCAGACCTGAGGGGAGCTCAAATGAGACTTCCTAAAGGGAAGGCCCGAGTCTCCCTACAGAGAAGGTGCCAGAGAATTCCATACAGAGGGAACGGCACATGCACGGGCACAAAAGATGGCACGGCACTGCAAGGAGACACAAGGGACACAGTGTGACTGGAGTTCTGTGCACCTGCAGGGGAGGGAGGCGTGGATCAGGGTATGAGAGGCTACACTTAGGAGTTTGGTCTTCATCCCCCTCAAAAAACCAGGTAGCCTTTTATAATACACTTTTACAGCTCTCTTCATGGGGTGCTGGCCGGGCCAAGAACAAGCCCCAGAATCACTGCAGCTATGGCATTATGTTAGTTATCTATTGCTGCATAGCAGGTTTCCCCAAAACTTAGCCCCCTAAACAACATGCAGTTACTATTGCACAGCTCACGTGGGTCGGGAATCCGGGTGAGGTTCAGCTGGCTGCTCTGGCCCGAGGTTGCAGTCCAGCTGGACCTAGAGGGACGCCAGGAAGAGAAGGAAGGACATGCATGCTCACACACTCACCCACACAGGCCTCTCCACGTGAGCGGAGTTGACTTCTCCCACAAGGAACAATCCACGGGCGGGCAAGACACACTCAAGAGGGAAGACACCCAAGACAAGGGCACATATCTTATAACCTAATCTCTGAAGTGACATCCCATCATTTTTGCCATCTCCTCTTTGTTGGAAGTGAGTCACTAGGTCCAACCCACAGTCAATGGGAGAGTAGTACCAAGGCTGGGATACCTGGAAGGCGGAAATCATTGGAGGATATCTAAAAGGCATGTGCTAGAACCTAGGTACGCTATTAAACTCACCGTTTAATTCTTATAACAACCACACGAGATAGGAAGTATTATCTCCCTTTTACAGTTGAGGAAAGCGTAATTGATTTGCTCAAGAAAAAACAGTCAGCAAATGTTAAGAACATTGTTGGAACTGGGATTCAGACCTGACCGGGGCGTATCTCTCTGTAAAGCCCACTCATTTAACCACTATGCCTGCAGCCTCCGGTGTCCTGCCTGTTTCTGCAGGGTTATTTTCAACTGCAGTCCTCCTGAGCCCTTCAGAACAAGGCATAACATTCATGGTGCTCTAAAGAGGGAAACACACTATTTCAAAGAAAAACGTCAACCAGGACCTTATGACTGTGGTTCCATGCCCTCGAGATTAGAGCTCACAGCACTAACCATTTTATTCTTGCTAAATAGGACAAAAAATTGCCCGTGTAGTAAGTGAATTGCCGACTTGCAGTTCTGGCCCTGTGATACATGATCTAGTTCTGATTTAAAACACCATAGTGTTGAATTTCTATGTTGTAAGTAGCATTGTAAAAACTACCAAATACACAATTCTAGACAAAACAGCTGTGTATTAAGGCCAATTCTCTGAAAAGAGGACAAACGATACCCAGAATTTTCATTAAAAACTCAACACAAAAAAATAAAATTTGCAGTCCAACTGGACAGCAACCTCGGGCCAGAGCAGCCAGCTGGACCTCACCCAGATTCCTGACCCACGTGAGCTGTGCAGTAGTAACTGCATGTTGTTTAGGGGGGCTCAGTTTTGGGGATAAATTTGACACTGCATCAAATAAACATGAAAACATGTAGTGTCCTCAAAAAGTGGTCATTGTTAATGAACTATAAAAGTAAATCTTTTTTAAAAAAAAAAAGTTGAGAAGCTATGAAAGCACTTAAGAAGGAGACAGGGAGACATTAGCTCTATTTTATTGCATGGTTCAAAGACGAAACGTGTTTAAATATGTTCTGTAATAATAGCTTTTTAAAATTTATTCCAAGAAACTCAAAGTACTTTGTCAAATTATTTCATGCCCAAGAGGTAGAAGGAGATGGGTGTTATTATTTTTATTTTGGATGAGGAAGCTAACACTTCCCTCATACTGTTCCATACCAGTCATTCCATCTCTGGGCGAACATTTGTGATGCAGCCACTCTATCCTGGGAGCTTGTCTGGACGGCTGGGAGAGGCGTGAGGCAGATGCTGCTCCTGAGCACCTCACCGTCCTCGGGAGGAGATGAGTCTTAAGGTGAACAGGCAGGTATTGTAACAAAACGCTGTGGGAACGTAGACAGGAGAGGGAAGAATTCTTCCCGGGGCTATTAGGAAAGGTTGACAAAGGAGAGGAAATCTAAAGTAGACCCCATAGGATGAGTTGACGGAAAGGGAAGTCAGGAAGAGGGAACAGTGTGTGCCAAGGTGTCAAGGAATGGAGAAATCTGGGGTCTTTCGGGTGCACACACTAAAGACAGGGCCAAACCTCAGCCCACACACCGTCCCCTCTCCAGTCACCATATGTCTCATTTCTCTTCACTTTAGCACAACCTACAAATTGCTGCATTTTGCCTTCTGTCTGTCTCTCCCTGAAATTGTTATGTTGAAACCTCATCCCCCATGTGATGGTGTTAGGAGGTGAGGCCTTTGGGAAGCGATGAGGCCATGAGGGTGGGGCCCTCAGGAATGGGATTAGTGCCCTGACAGTGGAGGCCCCAGAGGGCTTCCTTGCCCCTTCCATACCAAGGAGCACGGTCAATAACACCAGAAAACAGCCCTCACCAGCCCCTGTACCTGCTGGTGCCTTGATCTAGGACTTCCCAGCCTCCAGAACTGTGAGAAATAAATTTCTATTGTTTATAAGACACCCAGTTTAGGGTATTCTTGTTACAGCAACCCAAATGGACCAAGATGGTGTGATTATTATTGTTGTTGTCTTTTACTTTTGTTTTTGTTTTTCTGAAACTCTTGCCTACAGAACTACATATTAAAGTCACCATGAATAGATACCATATGCAGGCTTTAAGCCATAGAGAAAGCCTAATTTTCCTCAGAAAAGGACATTTTCCAGGATTGTAATATGTTATTTATTCTGCTCCCGGTGTCAGCAGTGCTCCGTGACCTCCCCACCACAGTGTTAGTATAATCCCAACACTAATGATTCATCTCCTGCAGGGTGAGCACCAACGAGGGGGCTGCTCTGGATTACCCATTCGGGTCAGCCCCTAGGAACTTCTATAATCACAAATGCATAGCACCAGATCAGGTGTCTTTTTAAATTACCCAGTACTAGCAAACTCTTCTTTTAAAAAATCAATTTTAGGAGATAATCTAAGGAAAAAGAAAAAAAATCTATGAAATAAAAAATAATTTCTCAACAAAAAGTATCTATTCTCTGGAAAATAAACACAAACTGGTCTATCACCAGCCATCCTTCAATTTTGGATCATTTTGCTACATAAAACATTAAATGATTTATCCTTTTTAAAACAATTCTTACTATTGACTTAATGCGAAAAAGTTCTAAAGGATAAAATTAGATTTAGTGATGTACAAACTGTATTTTTTTTCCCAGTCACTTATTTACAGCATTTTTTAAAAGTCAAATAAAACTCAAAGTACCTAGACAAGACAATGTTTCTAAAAGAACTTAACTGGACTTTTATGCACCAACAGGTAAACTTGACCGAGGAACTTGTTAAAGAAGGGTTGGGGGAAGAGGCAGTTGAAGGATTCTATCTTGGTTAAAAAATTAATGTTATTAGTAAATTAATTTTCTTAAATCTGAGGAAAAGATACCTGTTAACAGTGGTTATCTCTGGGGAGGAGGTGATATGAGAAAATGTCACTTTTTTATATTACAAATTTTTCTGTTGTTTTAATTCATTATAATGAGTATGTGCCTCTTCTACAATTGGAAAAAAATCAATAAAGGAAAAAACATACCACTCCTAAATAATGTGGGAATCTCTTACAGTCTTCTGAGAATAACTAAGATTATGTAAGCATTTTTTTCAAAAGTCATTTCCATGTTAGAAAGGGCCACTTTAATATGTCTTGTTCTGGGATATTTCCTCCTTCTGAGGTGAGACATTAACAACCTCCTTAGTAACCAGTCCCAGCGCTGCTAGACTGTGCCAGGAGGAGGCCATGTTCTCACAGATGTTAGTGAGCTTTGAAAGTAACAAACCAAAACCAAAACCAAAACCAAAGGGGTGGTTCTGAACCACAGCTGGGTGGAGGAACGCCACATCCTGAGATCAGGCTGGGACCAGTCTCTCCCTGGAGCTGCCTCTCACTGTAGACTCTCACCTGTGGCCCTGGAGCCAGGTTGCAGCTGTTGTTGCTAAGTCTGAATCATTGTCTTTTCCCAGCTGGGGGGAAAAAACAGGTATTAAGCTCTTCCCTGATAAACAGTTCTTGAAACTTTGGGACCTGCTACCACTTGCCTTTCTCAGAATTTTTTTTTTAAATAAAAATGATAACCTGCCTTAACACTAAATTATATATTTGTTTTGTGCTTACTATTTAGATATTTGATGTAGTTTTACAAAACTACAGCAGGACTTTCTGGTGCTTCGACATCAGAACGTATCTGAGAATTGCCAGCCCAAAGTCCCTGGCCGGGTGCTGGGGCTGGCCCTCCCTGCATGCTGCTCTGGTCACGTGGATACCAGGGTTCTTGGACAACACCGAGCTGTTTACATCCTGCTGTATACACAGGGTTCCCTGGCCTGGCTTCCTGCTCCTTCTTCCTGCCTCCTTCCTTCCAAGGCACCCTTGACCTCATTGCAGACTCAGATCAATCTTGACCTTCTTTGGGACACTTTCCCTGTTCTTCCCCGAAAACATTAGTCACTTTCCCCAGTATGTTTCCATAGCACTCGCATATGCTTCTTTTTTTATGGAGTGTTCACACTGCAAATATTTTTTCATATGTCTCTCCCCAGTTAGTTAAGTGACAGGTACAACATTCTATTCACCTTTGTTTTCCCAACACACTGCCAGCCACAAAGTGTTTCATGTGTTTGTTGAACAAATAATTACTTAAATACTTTCTTAAGAGGTAGGGAAAGTATTTGCTATGGTTCGAATGTTTGTGTCTCTAGTATTCAAGACAGTGCCTTTAGGAGGTGATTAGGTTGTGAGGGCTGAATGGGATTAACAACCTTAGAAAAGGGCTGAAGGGAACAAGCCAGGCCCTTTTGCCCTACCACCTTCCACCTTCTGAGGATCCCATAAGAAGAACCTTATCAGACACTGAATGCTGGTGCCTTGATCTTGAACCTCCCCAGCCTCCAGAAGTATAAGAAATAAATTTCTGTTGTTTGTAAATTACCCAGTCTCGGGTGTTTTGTTTAACAGCACAAAGTAAGACAATGTTTAACCCTAACCCTGTCTCTAACCCTAACTCAAATCCAAATCCAACCCAACCCTACCTGTTAATACAAATGCAGAAGGAAAAAGGAAGGAAGTTGTTTCCTGAGAATCTTTCTGTGCCTTTTTAAACTAGCCTATATGAAATGACCATTAGAACTTACTTAGTAGCTTGTAAAGTAGTGTGCTCTCCCACTCTTAATGGATTTTGCAAATATTTATTGAATACCCATCATTTGCCGAGCACTATGCTGAGTACTGTGAGCAGAATATATGGTAGCCCCAGCCTCATAGGTCCCACAGTTTGATGGGGTCAACAGACATTGATCAACGGTCACACATGTGTACTTACAAGCCATGATAATTGCCATGAATAATTTTAAAAGTACACATAAGAGGAGGTCTTGACCTGGTCTTGGAGGATTAGAGGTTTCTCTGTTGATCAACAAACAGGACAGATATGCTGATCCACCTAACATGAAGGATGAAAGGGAGTTAGCGGTGGGATGGGGGTGACAGACAGCATTGGCAGCACTCGGAGCAGGAGGAACATCACGTTACAAATCTTCTGGGCCAGCAGGTGCGCAGACTTGGACTGTGAGGTCAGTGTGCCTGGACAGCAAAAAGGAAGGCAGGGAGATGAGGCTACAGAAGACAGAGGCAGATGACTCAGCGCTTGGCTGGTTGTTCTCCAGAGCAGTGGGAAACCACAGAGTGTTTCAGTGTGAGAGTGACGTGATCAGATGGGTATGCAGAACAGCTCTCTGGCCACAGAGTGAAGAAATAAAGAAGGTAAAGTACATGCAGGAAGACCAGTCAGGAGTTATTGCAGATGCTAGGTAAGAGAGGATGACAGCTTAGACCACCACAGGGACAACGAGGAGGAAAAGAAGAAAATAGACAAGTGAGTTTTCTAGAAGCAAAATCAATAGGACTTAGTGATGAGTTGGGCATGGAGGAGCAGGGGAGAGTAGCATCAGGATGGCTGAGACTTCTGCATTGTAGGATCACCAACTCACTACATTTATCTCATTCACTGAGATGATAAATTGTTTTGAATAGGTTGAGTTTGAAGAGTCTTCAAGACACCCAAATAGAATTTAAGTATCTCTGATACTAACATCCAGGAATGCAGATGAGCCAAACCTTGCGCTCTGGCTTACAAAAACAGACTCTCAGACCAGGAAGGATTTAGGAGGAAAAAAATGCCTTTTTTACGTCTCCCACTTGAGCTAAAGCCCACTTTAGCCTTCTTTGTCTCTATAAAACTTCTCCATGGGCTATGCTACAGACAAGACTGTTTTCAACTGCTAGAGCAAGTTTCTGTAAAGATCCACAGAGGTAAAAGCTGCAGAACTGAGAAATGCCCAACCATTAATTCATTCTTTTATTTAGTCACTTATTTATATATACATTAGTACCCGAGGCCCATTATGCCATATTATATTTTTCTATTTTACTTCTTGTGGTTTCTTTTTTTATGTATGTCCACTTTTCCTGATCGGAATGTAAGTTTCCAAAGGGCAGGAGCCTTCTTTGTAATCTATTTATTCCCCACGAGACCTAGAAAAATGCTCTATTTAATAGGTTCTCAGTGGAGCAAGTTGAAGTAATGTTAGCTAGACACCCTGGAAGGAGACATTAAAGCAATTTTTTGCATGTTGTGAATATAATCAGCAGGTTTGCAAGTGACCTTTATGATTCTGCAGAGGGAAATGTTCCCACACTGGGTTAATCATTTATCCAAGCATTGCACTCCCCTGAGCAAGACACGGAAGAGCAAACAGAGATGCTTCCTCCTGGGCGTGGCCTGTAAATGCCAGGGTCGGCTGAGACTCACTATGGCCCACCTGCCTGGGGCCCCACGTTGGCCTGGTAAGTCTCTCTCCAAACCAGACATAAGCCACTGTCGTAGTCAGTTGGGGCTGTGATACCAAAATATCAGAAACTGGGGGACTCACAGACAACAGAAATTTATTTTTCACAGTTCTGGTGGCCAAGATGAAGGCACCAGCACACTGGCTGTCCTCATAGACAGCTGTCTGCTCGCTTTAACCTCACGTGGTGGAAGGGGTGAGGGGGCTCAGTCATGCCACTTTTATAAGGGCAAGAATCCCATTCATGAGGTTGCCACCCTGTGACCTCACCATCTCCCAAAGGCCTCACCTGATATCATCCCCTTGTGGGAGAGAATTGCAACATAAGAATCTCAGGGACACAAACATTCAGACCACAGCAGCCATGTCCTCTGCCCAACTAGAAGGCTTGAAGAAAGACATATTTCTCCTCCTAAATCCCCATGGTTTGATGTGCTGTTTTCTAAAGCCAGAACAAAAGACGTGGCTCATCTGCATTCCTGAATGTAGTATGAGAGATACTTAAGCTATTCAGAATGATCATTTTGGAGGAGCGTTGGCATAAAAGTTCAAACAGACAGGAAGGTTCTTGTCCAAAATTACTGGTGAAACCAAGGAGAAGCATGCGTCCCTCCCTGTTTCCTGACAAGTTCTGAGCCACCCTGCACAACCATTTCTTCATCCTTTCATGACTGCCGCCACAATGTCTTCACTGCCATCAGAATGGGTAGGAAACTTCAGATCCCCCTGTGGGGCAGGTAGGGGTCAGGGGACAGGGTGGGTTCCCACAGGAGGCCACCCTGGACTCCACAACCTGCTGCAGAAGGGAGATCTCTCACGGAGAGCTGGGTCCCCCAGTTCTATAAGATGCTGTCTGTGGTGCACACCTCCACCCAGAAATCACAGCTCGATTCTTCGGAGGCTCTATGGACCTCCATGTATCTTCTCCGACCATAGGCCCTGAGCACATGAGTGCATTCCTTTGTGCTCAATTTTCTCAACTATTCCATAGAGATGTAGGTCTTGCCCAACACCAGAGGGCTGCTGGGGGAAATAAATTAAGGCTATAAAATTCCTTCCAAGTGTGAAAGCATTTTGTAGTGTCTAATAATTTTAATGGTCATTCACATTTTTGCAAAGTCGCTTAGGAAGTAGTGGTCTACTAAAATTTCTGAACTTGGGATAATTACAGAATAATTAAACTGCCCTGCACTAGACACCGGGGCATCAATGTCAGACACACACTGAGCAAAGTTAAACTGAAGTGCTAGCTTGCCCTGTAAATGACATGCTTGTTTTTCAAGCCATAATAATTTTGTTGGGACAGACTACAGGACTTAACTTTGCAATGATGAAATAGCAATTCACTTCCTTCATCAGCTTAACAATTTTTCTTTTAAGCTGAGTATTTGTTAAAATCAGAGTCTGTGCTGGTCCAGGAATGTTTAATTCTTCTCATATGTGTATTGTTATTTTTATACTTTTGATTATTTTCTTAATCTACTTTCCAGGCTAACTTATTTAATCAGCTGAAAATCTGGAAAATATCTTTATGACTAAATACTTTGCTGTTTATTATTTTACTTACTTTTTTAGCCAAACCCTATGATAACATTCTAATTTGATAATGTTCCATTAAACACATTAATAGGAGATGGAAAAATATAACAATTAAGGAAAGTTTTAGTATTTTTTGGTAAAATGCATCCTTTAACATGAAAACATTATATTTAACTTTTTGGAGCTTCAGTAAATCTGTGACAAATCATTTATATTAATGAGCTGTAGGTATATCTGTGTTTACATTTTGAGAAGTATCATATGGATAACGTCCTAGAATGATAGTATGAAAATAAAGACTTACATGCCTGAGTCTAACACTTTTTGTTACAATCAGCAAATCATTAAACTTGCATTCATTTCTCCATAAAAGGCATAGTGGAAATAATGTCAATTAATATGTTACCCTGATGCTATCATGAGAAATTAAAAATAGCAAAAGGTACCCCATAAATGCTGCAAAAAAATAAGTGCTCAGTTAGAACTTGAGTTTCAAACACATTTCATCTACAAACAAAACTAATTTACATTCCATTTTTAACATTTAGGATAGAGCTAATAATCAAATTTGATCTCATTAAGTGTTTATGATATAATAAACTTCTCCCCAAGAAAGGGAATACAAATGTTAGAACTTAGGCTATTATCTTTTTCATGGAAAAGAATGCAATAAAGAAGAAAGAGAAGATCAAAATAATGATTTGCTAGTGATATTTATCCATTCAAAGAAAGCTTGCTCCGAAGATAAGCATGCTAAGCCATCTTTAACAAGATTCCTTGTATTTTGACTTCACTGGTCAGTATTTCTTTTGTAAATTTCTACCTCCTTCACATTTTTTTAGTGGATGAAACAATTGTGGTACTTAAGGTCTAAATTTAATTTTCAGAGAGTAGCTATGGAAGCAATCCACATCTGTGTTGGTATCTGAAAATAAATATTGAGAAGAAACCCAGAAAACAATAAGATTAAATAATATTTACATAATGAGTCTAAATTAACCACTGTACAAATGTCTTGAATTAAAGTAGCAAAAAATTGGAAACTAGATGTTTGGATGTCTTAAAAAGCTCACCATTTCTGTGTCCCACACATAATTTTTCTAAAGAAGATTTGTTCGAAATAATTAGAAAAGGAAATAAATCCTTGTTAGCCAGCCAAACATACATATACATTTTTTAAAATTTAGTCACAATCTATTTCTCATGTGGTTATTGTGAAATCCTCCACCACAAAAATGTATTGTGAGCAGAGCTTAAAGAAATATTATTATTCAATACAATATCAACTGTTATAATAATTTCACTTTGCTTTGGGGGTTGGCACTGCTTCTCTTGCTACCTGGTTCAAAGTATTAAAATATATTACATTGGAAAAGGCAAAACTATGGAGACAGTAAAAAGATCAGTGGTTGCCAGGGGTTAGTGGGGAGGGAGGGAAGAATCATCAGAGCGCAGAGGATCTTTGGCAGTGAAACTACTCTGTGTGACAGTATATGTGTAATAGTGGATAAGTGTCATTATATATTTGTCCAAACCCATAGAAAACACACCAAGAGTGAACCCTAATGTAAACTATGGACTTTGAGAGATAACGACGGGACAATGTAGGTTCATCCGCTGTAATGAAGGGACCACTTGGTGGGGGATGTTGAAAATAGGGGGAGGGGTATATGGGAGCTTTGTGCCTTCTGCTCAATTTTACTGTGAACCTAAAGCTGCTCTAAAAATAAAGTCTAATTTTTAAAAACTTTAAAAAATATTGTAAGTTCATTATATAAATTAAAAGCTTTATATGTAAAACCTTTATATTTCTGTTTTATAAAGGACATGTATGCAAATAACAGTCTGAGAACAGCTGGAAATTTGTTTTTCCTCAAATGCCTTTCTTTACTAAACATTTCCGAAAAGTTCTCTTTCTTGAAGCCAGATATCTTGAAACACTGAATTTTCCAAGTACTCTTGTTCCAGTTGAGCAAACTCCCTCCCTTTCTTGGAGGGAGTTTATTTTGCCATGTTCTACTGTGGAAGGATTTCACCCTATTCACACTTGACATACAAGTTCCTTCTTTTACGTCTTCCCTACTTTTTCTATTCACCACCACCTCACATTCCCAGGAAAGAGTCAGGCAAAGAGAAAGAAGAATGTACAAAACGCCTAGTATGTGCTTGGCACTCACTGAGAGTACATTTATTGAATGAATGAAAAAACAAAGTAATTTCTTATCTGTTTATCCAGCTTCCAACTTCCCAGTTATTCTCTCATGCTGATCATAGGCAAGAATATGAAATAAGCAAAAGTGAACACTGTGTCCCTCCAGACCCCTGGGTTTTCCTTGGCTTGTAGCTGCATCACTCTAATCTCTGCCTGTTGTCACATAGCCTTCCCTGGTGTGTCTCTGTCTTCACGTGGCATTTTTCTCTTGGTATAAGGAACACTCACTAGTCACATTGGATTAAGACCCACCTAACAATCTCATTTTGACTTGATTACATCTGCAAAGACCCTATTTCCAAATAAGGTCACATTCCTCAGTATGGGGGTTTGGCCTTGGACATGTCTTTTTGAAGGACACAGTTCAACCCATAACACAGACCTTTCCTGATTGGAAATGTCCCATGCTTCAAAACTATATTCCTGAAAGACTCTGACAACAAAAACTATGCTGGCAGCTGTAGCAATGACACACAGTGAAAACAAACAAACAAAAAATCCGTGATGATTTAGAACAGCTGAAGGTTACTTTCCTCCAGAAGTGCACGTTCTGAATGAATTTGTAATGAATAACGAGAAAGGAAACAAATCTCCACATCTTGACCTTATTAAAGTCAACAAATATTTCTTGTGTTAAGTTTTCAATTCCCTAACTTCAGCTACTCATTGCAGAGCACATAATCTAATAGTCATTCATATTAAAATTTTGGAAAATTGGGTGTTTTAGCCCAATGATGTGAAACATTTTGGTGAACCGACAGGTTGTGCAGCAAGAAGACAGGGAGGTGTTTAAGGGGCACACCTGTCATTCTGCAAATTATGCCACATAGACCATTACGAAGTCTGCTGGTAATGGAGATCAGTTTTTTAGGTTCCACTAGTTAACTAGAATCCAAGCAGAGTGATGCTCTAATTCCTTTTCCATCGGTTCCTGAGCAAGTTTAGGTAAGTAGGTAAGAGGGCTTAGGTGTGCCCATCCTACAGGCTTGGGGTAAATGTTTCACAGGCTCTCATTCAAAACACAGATAGTCATAGTTTACAGCTTTAGATGGCATGGTTATTTACAAGTTAAGAATCAAGATAGAAAACAAAGCCATGAAGTTTAAGATCTCACCTGCTCTCTCTGATTCACCCAACAGTTACGGTGCAGCTGGAAGATGTCATCATCACGACGCTCCGTTCTGGCTCTCTGGGGGAGCACTGAAGGCAAAATCTGTCTGATATTAGTTACCTGTATAGCCCTAAGTAACAGGCAAATTTAGGGAGAAAACATTTTCTGTTCCTTTAAAAAACTATAAACAAAATGTAGCAGGTTCTTTTAAAAGGTATGAGAGTCTAAAAGACAGAGAGCATCATAATTATCTCTAATGAGACGATTTAGGCCTGAGTCTCCAAAGGCCTCGGGCTTAGACAGCCGCTCTGAGTGTGGGAGAGGACATCCTCCGGCTGCTGTCATGCCGCAATGAACTTGGCATGCGTGGGGGCTGCTGGCCCACGTTAGATTTTGAAGTTCTGGAATTCTGTGCTATTGTGGGGTGCTTAGGCAATAAATGGAGTCCAGGAATTGTGTGATAATTGAGACAGATATAGGATCCATCTATGTAAGGGGGGGGCTTGCTGCTGGTGAGGGGTAGTAATAGCAATCACGGTTTCAAAATGGAAATACCTTACTGCCTCTGAAGGAGCTGCCCATCAATACCAGTAGGTTTTTAAATTTTTGTTTCATTTTGTTTTTCTTGTTTTTCTCTGCCCAAAGAGTGTACAGGCCAATTAACATGTGGGAGAACAATGGTCCTCCACCAGTGCAAGTCATTCATTCATCACCCATACCTATGATCGACTGATAGAAGACAGGCTGCCAAAGCCCAAGGCAGAGAGCTAGGGACAGAAATGGTGCTATGATGTTCGCTTCCCTGGGGACTCCACCCAGTGTCCACTTACTCAGGCTTCACGACCACTGTCACATGTCACAGCCGTTCCCAGATGCAAGGAGGTTGGGAGAGTGGGCAGTTCCCTTCCCCTTCTCCTAGAGTGCAGGCAGGAGGGGCGTGTTGAGAGAGTCAGCCCACAGTGCTGGCATTTCTGAGCAGGTGCTGCCTGAAACAGGCTTGAATGACTATTGAAGATACAGAGGAAGCGTGTTCTAGTCAGAGGCCAAAGCCAGAGCACAGCCCTAAACCAAGAAGGAGCCTGGCCAGATGGAGCGTGTTGCGGGGGAGCGCAGAGGTTGCGGGGAGAGGAGTCCCTGGGGCGTCCAGACAGAGTAGCCAAGCCCACAGAGGGTAAGAAGTTTGGATTGCGTTGTTCTAAGCATAATGGGAGGCCACTGGAAGATTTTAGGGAAGGAGTAAAATTATCTGCTCTGCATTTTCAGAAGTTACTCGCCAAACTGCTGAGTTGAGAAAGATTGTTGGGGAGAAAGACAGCAAGAAGAGGACACACTTAGGAGTCTTCCTCAGCAGCCTGGCAGGGAGTGGTAACTCCTCAGATGGGAGCAGCGGCAGAGGAGAGGGAGAGAAGTGGATGGCGTGAGGATTAAATTGGTGGCTGGAGGGAGAATCACAAAACAATGTGCTGATACAATAGAGTGGAATTTATCGTCTGAGCAGGGACAATAGAGTGAGAGTGAAAGGAGGTGCTATAAAGAAACACCCTGAATCATTAACTTAAGTGACTGTCCCAGACATAGGACAGAGGTCAGAGAATGAGGAACAAAGAATGGCTTCTGGTTTCACTGGGGCAACTGGTGCTACGGACACGGAGAAGGGGGTGGAAGAGGCTGTCTTGAGTGTCTAAGGTGGGTTGAGTTGGAGACGGCTGTGAGACAGCACTGTATCACATCAGTCAGGTGCTCCAGAGAACAGAACCAGAGGAGAGAGACAGCTAGAGAGTAGACAGACAGATAGATGATAGATAGATTTTAAATAATTAAATCTGTAACCTAGGTCACTAGGCTGGAAACTGACCAGCTGTGAGACTGACCAGAGAGAGAACACAAAACGTAGAGCTGGTTTTCTTTGTTTCGCTTTGCTCTTTGTTGGTTGGGGTGGAAAACTGATAAAGTGAATTTCTGGCCTTCTTGAGTTTGAGGTGCCTGTGGGACAGTTAGGTGAAGGTGTTTGGGGAGGTTAGATATCGAAATCTGAAGTTCTGGAGACACGTCTTGGCTCAAATCATCAGTTGGAAGGTGGTGCCTGGCGCCATGGCATCGTTGGCAAATCCAGAAGAGCCATGCAGTGAGGACACAGCCCTAGAGACTTCTGGAGTTTCAAAGACTCACAGGGAGTTTTTGAGTGTCCAAGATGCAGACTGTGTTGAGTGAGAATCTGGTTAATGCAGACGGGTTTGCTAGTTGACAGCAAAGGTAAAGAGAGAGGAAACGATTTTGAATGTGCCAATAGCTCACATTTCTGACTCCGTTTCCCCCATAGCTAGCCGACGTGTGAAGGAGGTATCTTTAGTATGTTCTTTCTTTTCCCCACTGGCTTTCTTGCTGTGAGTCTTACGTCACTACCTGTAAGAGTTTCAATAATCATGTCCAAGCCGCAAGGTTTGGAAGCCGACTTTAATGGGTTGATGTGCTGCTAAGAGTCATCTGTTAGGCTTAGGGAAGTATATCATCAGGTGACACACTCTGTTTGTATCACGGAACTAAAAGCAGTCCACAAATTCTCAGAGACATAGTGTGGTTGACTAACCTCAACATAGGGGGAAAAATGTTTATTTTTATTAAAGTGGTAAGTAGCACATAAGCCTTCATTCTTATCCTCTGCATCCCTTAGGCTACCTATAAAAGCATATTGAGAAACTGCCATTTGTCTAAAGCATGGGGTGCTTTCTTGGCACAAATCCCAGAATCTTCCTGAGCCATGTGCTTGGTGGGGAGGTTGGGAAGTGGCATAATTTACACGTTTGGATGTGTGATGGGTATAAAAGGAATGAAATCATTTCTTCCCTTGGGCCGTGGATAACTATGTCTGACAACTCTTGATGCATTTCACTTCAGTCCCAAAGACTAGCCACGGATTTGGGAGTAAACTCCATGCAATTTAAGAATAAAATACGGGTGACACTGAGTGACGAGATGAGGTAACTCTGAGCGTTTGCCAGCCCTGACCATGGCCTGAAACTAAAGTTTCAGGCAGTGGAAAAAAAGGCAGGTGATACATTCTGGATAATGAATATGAGCGAGTTCACTGATGATACCTGGATGAAAGGCTGAAATCTGTGGAAAGAAAAATGTGGCTGTCTACTCTGAAAAAACTTCAGGAGAAGGCAATACCTAGGAAAAATACTATTACAAAAACATATGGAACATCTGCAAATGTAATGCCTTGCTTTGTAGGTTTAAAAAGAAACTACAGAAAAGTACAGAAAATGACAAAACAAACATCTGTTCAGCTACTACTCAGAGTAAACAATTGTCAACTGTTTATTGATTGTAATTCTTTTTAAAGAAAAGTGATACAATAATTTTGATAGAGTGAACTATCTTTTTTTTTCCAAGCTCCAGTATCATTGCCTACCCTAGAAACAAATTCCCATTACGAGGATCTGATGTGTGTATTTCCTGACCATGTTGTACATACACACACACACACACACACACATGCACCCACAAATCATATACTATTGCTTTGTAAAATGTAAAAATATATAATATTGTACTGTACCATATAATTCTGCATCTTGCTGTTTTGGGTTCCATAGTGTCTTTCTGATATCTATTCATGGTGATAAATGTCCACCTTATTTATTTCAATTGTAGTATGCCAGTTCAACTTCATTGTATGAAAGTATAATATCTAGTTCCCTTATTTAATTGTTGTACATTTATTTTAATTCCATACTATCAATATATTGCAATTTTTTATCCATTCACAGTGCTGTGATAAATGCCCCTGTTGACGTTTCCTGATCCACAGATGCCTCAAAGTAGAACTGAAACATTAACAACCATTGCCAGGCCAGGCGTGGTGGCTCATGCCTATAATCCTAGCACTCTGGGAGGCCAAAACAGGAGGATTGCTTGAGATCAGGAGTTCAAAACCAGCCTGAGCAAGAGCGAGACCCCATCTCTACTAAAAATAGAAAAATTAGCCGGGCATGGTGACACGCACCTGTAGTCTCAGCTACTCGGGAGGCTGAGGCAGGAGGATCGATTGAGCCTAGGAGTTTGAGGTTGTAGTGAGCTATGATGACGCCACTGCACTCCACCCAGGGTAATAGAACAAGACTCTGTCTCAAAAATAAAAAAGATAAAACCAAACAAACAAACAAACAAAAAACGTTGCCAATTTTCTCTCTAAAGATATTGAACCAGTCTAATTCCCAACAAAATATATCAGCATTTGTTGGAGATTCCTAACAAAAAGAGAGTCAGTCACTGGGTTGGCCAAATCTTATGGATGTCTGACAATTTAGACCAGCATCTCCCTGAGTGATGGGTGAGAGAAGGGAAACCTCACAAAACACAAAGGACCTTGTGGCTGACTGCATTACTATTTGCTAAATATTCTGGTGACCCCCCTGCCGCAGCGCCCTCCTTGTGGTAACCCTCACTGAGGGAGAACTGTGCCTCTGTGGCCCCATGTGCTCTTGCCAGTGACACTGGAACAGAAAGTGGTGTGCGTCATTTCTGAGCAGAAGGCACAAGAGCCAGACCACAGATCACCGTATCTGTCTATTCTCTCTGCACCGCAATTTTCCAGACAGAGGCCACTTCTTCAGGTCCCAGGGTGAAGGCGACAGGGAGCAGAGCTTCAGTCAACTCCAAAAGGATGATCATTATTGGAATCCACTCAGATGATCTGGACATTTCTTGTATGGCTTAACTCAGACATTTCCACACTGAGGCGAACCAGCAATGGCAGCAGCTGTAGTGAAATTGAACAAATGAATGAACAAATGAATAACATTGCATGCTAAGGAAAAATGTTTTTAGGGTTGTACTGATTGCTATTTGAGGGGGATAATGAAATGCTGTGTTTTATCAATGTTTAGAACTTATTAGAGGAAGAAAAGAACAAAGAATAGGTAAAAAAAAAAAAAAGAACTTACGTGATCAGTAATTTAGAACTTTTATGGTTGCTTATGATCGCCATATAGATGAAAGTAGAAAGACTCCAACCTTCTAAATCAAAAAATAATAATGATGATGATGATAAGTAGACTACACACCTAGAAAACTTCTCTTTCAAAAGTTTTCAGCCTTAAACCTGGGATTTCAGATCTGGAGAGATGTTTAACAGTCCTTTCATCCCTAAATGTCACAACACATTCGGTTGTGCCCATTCTTTTTTTGGATTAAAAAAAATAAGATAGGATTACTTAGGATTTCATTTACTATCATTGAAAAAGGATCAGGACACTTGAGGAGCTTTTTAAATATATAGATCCTCAGTCTCGAATCAGCACTTTTGGTTATTCAGTCTAGAAACTATTGCAATGTATGTATATTATGATGCACGGTTAGATTTAGGTATTACCATCAGTCCCCAACGTTTTCAGCACCAGGGGCCGTTTTCATGGAAAACAATTTTTCCACAGAACAGGGAGGGGGAGAATGGTTTCAGGATGTTTCAAGCACATTACATTTATTGTGTGCTTTATTTCTATTATTATTACATTGTAATATATAATGAAATAATTATACAACTCACCAAAGGTTGGGGACCCCTGGGTATTACTGAATGTCTGTGTCTGCAGGTATAATAATATTTTCACCTGTATATTTTTTTTAAATAATGTTTTTTCTAGCATTGGTATTCTTATTATTAATTTTTAGTCTTAAAATATCTTTCATTTATGAAATAATGGAAATGGAAAGTAACAATTGAAAGGATATTTTTGGTTACTTTGTTTAACTCTGTACTTGGCAAAATAAAAAATTAGAAATCCTAAGAAATAAAAATGAAAAATAGAAAATGACCAGGATGTACAACTTGGAGTTATTTAAGAAAATAACATAATTAGAGAATAAGAAATTCAAAATATGAAAAATAACAAAGGTCATTTTTTTCAAAATTATGAGTTCTGGTACTATAGAGAGGAAAAAGATAAGCTAGTAAGAATATGAGAATGAATGCTCAATGCTCTCCAGAAATTCAACCAGGTATCCATTAAGCAATAAATATTTCTTAGGCCTTTATAATATGTTAGTTACAGTGTTTTGTGAAGGGGAGACTCAAAGAAATATAAACCACAATTCCTGTCTTCCCAGGAATACACTTGGGAAAGTTGTGTATAAACATGGAGAGGCATCCAGTGGTACCGATAAGAACCACAGTGCAGATAAAGAGCAGAGGGAAGAGGGAGGAGGTCCCAGGTGGCCAGGGACTCTATTGCCCTTGCCAAGGTCAAAGACCAACAAGTGGCAGAGACCACACTGGAACTTGTGCTCTTTTAACTTTAAAACACAGCTCTGTAATTTAGAGATTGCAAACTGGTGGGCCAGGGGTTACATACAGTCCACAGACTTGTCTTCTTCATTATTTTTTTGGTCTGCAGTTTCATAAATTTGAGGCAACATGTAATAATTTGGAATATGGGTATGAAAATGCTATGTCTGGCCACTCTAAGCATCCCCTTCCCATAGGGTGCCGGCAGGCTGGGGTCAACTAGTGCTTCCATCCCATCCACCCAGCCCTACTGCTGATATAATTAATGCACATGCCACCGCCACAGCCCATCATCCATTCCCGTGGTCGGCCTCCATGGGCCCCATTCTGATTAGTCACCATAAAGATATGATGCAGATGTCACCTGGCCTGGTTGGGCTCCTCTAAGACGCTGCCCTCCTCACTCTGCATGAGACAAACTATGGCTCGCACAAGAGAGGTATCCACTGGATGCCTAACATTGGAAAATTTAGTTCCCAAACTATCAAATGTCTCCTTCCCTGCACCTGGTTCCTGGTTCCGTTTCTTCCACATCCTTTGCTACTGCTCTGCTGGTCTAATCTCTGTTTATACCTTTCCTTGTCATTCCAGTTTGATGCATGATCCACCTTCTCTTAGTCTGTGACCTCCGCCCCTCCTCAAGCCTCTGGCTTTCATCTCCCCTCTCTGCTCTTTGATAAAACAAACAACCTTCCCATCAACACCTATCCAGGTCCACTCACCCTCCACACACAGAGGTCCTGCCCCCCATCAGCAGCCCCGCAGCCAGGCCCCATGGGCAGGACCTGGCAGAGCCCACTTTGTCGCCAAGTTTATTACTAGTTATTTTATTTCTTTTGGGGTTTAGTTTGGCTATTTTTAAATATTTTCTGAAACAAATGTTCAGAGGAAATGCACAGATATAATAAAATGATTAAAACAAGAAAAATAATATGAGAATCAACTAATGAAGGGGGTGAGAATTTTTATGCCAGTGGTGCTTTTAACACTTCTGAGCTTCACAAGCAATCATAACAAAGGCCACCCCAAAAGGAAGGCCTGGGGATAGTGGTGAAACTAACTGTAAATTAATATAAGTTATATGACTTAATTCTTAAAGAAGGAAGCATATTCACCCATTTGGAGAAAAAAAAACATTCTGCTATTTAACTCTAAGAAAAAATAAAAGATTTAATAAGGACACAAATTTTTACAACAATGAACTATGTCTCTGAGTCTTAATGATAAACAAAGTAGACCCTTCCCTCAAAGGATAATTTCAACCAGCGAGAACAGAGCATTCGATGAAATAAAAGATGCATTCCCCCTCTCCACTCAGAAGTATTCTCTAGTCCTGTCAACATCAGCTTGGCTGGAATGTTCCATCCATGGGAATGAACATGAATACTGACCCTTTCTGTTGTCCTTGACATGATCTAATTTCACTGAATGCGACTATAACTTGCTAACTTTAATTACCACTTAGCACCTGAAAATTGATACTTTGAAGGCCACTAAGAAGAGCTTTCCAAGGTTCCTTTAAAGCGGCACTATTTTTCTTGACAGGTCCATTGTGTGAAATAGACTCATCATTTCATTACTCCTGGACATCAAATTGTTGGGAGCCGTAGCTCACTTCCCTCCCAGCGTGCCAGGGCCTGACAGCTCCTTTACAATGTTTTTGAAATTCCATTATCTCCAGTAACCCCTCTGACCTGCCCTTTGCTTGGCTAGCATCGCCCCTCTGGGGGTGGGGGGGAGGGGGAGGAGAGCTACCCTAAACCTTTCCCTTTTAGGGGCTGTGAAGGCTGTTCTTTTAGAAGTCAAAGTTGGAAGCCAGAAAGTAATGCACGGAGAACTTTTTTTAACTCTCTCCTAAATTATCTAAGTAGACAAACCCAGCTGCCTCCGTGCGTGATTCAGCATAAAGGTAGAGATTACAATCGCAGTGTTTTCCTTGACCCAGGAAGCTATCAGAATTGCATCGTAAGCGAACGTGCCAGATTTGCAGTAGCCTCTGGCACATGTCAACCTCCTGGCATGGCAACAAATGCCAGGCCTCTCTTGCCAAAGTGAAGCTGGGGGTTCGCATGTCCCCAGTTTGCCAATCTGGGCTGACAACATTGTCAGAAGCATCAGCCCTTCCCAGGAGGCAACTGAGAATCTTGGGTGAGGAGGGTGACTTTCAATTAGCACTTTGCTCTGCCTAGGTGGCACAGGGGTCAACCATCAGCCACTTCAGACGGGTTGACACGGCCGACTACGTGAGAAAGAGACAGCAGTTAACTCAGGCCAGTTACAAAACTAAAGCAGAGATAAGAACCAGGAGACAGGTGGGTGGGGTCTCTGGACAAGGCCAGCCGTCCCTAAAATGCCTGCCTTGAGGGACAGGTGGAATGTGGCAGGAGCAAATGAGAAGTGGAGACCTGCTTCTCCATAAGAGCTGGACACTCATCACGCAGTGTCTCGGTCTTAGACATGGTCACCTATTGCTTCCCTGTGTGTCTGTGTCTGAAATAAACACGTTGACACTTTTGTAGTTTGGGATCCCAGACAAAACATACTTTAGACGAAAAAGTGTAGGTGAATTATTTAAAAAAAAATCCTAACAACTGTTGACATGATTCTTTGCGATTTTCCTTTTATGCGTTGCCTGGGAGACATCTCCTTGCACTGCGAAAGCTCCCCTTTCCTTAGGAAACCGCAGCCCATGCGGGAAGCACTTTTGCCACTTTTTATTAACGCACAATGGAGGATGCAGGTAATCCTCGAGACGCCGTAGAGAAAAACACCAATTTCTTGCAGGTGTGTGGGCAGAATTCACAGGTGTTTCTGGAAATCTAATCTGGGCATAGGGATTTGTTCTTGTCGGCACATGAAAGGCGACGGCTCTTTCATCGAAATCCTCCTGCAAGGAACAGCGCAGCCCCTGTTTGGCACCAGCCATGGTGAGGGCACAGCCACAACACGAGATTCTTTTCCTGTTGAGAAACCACCTTGATAACAATTACTGCTCTTAATAACTGCATGGAAGCCAGCCCTGGAAAAATATGTAGAGAAACTCATATGTTTCTAGCCTGGCACACACAGAGCTGTTGAAAGCCTCCATTCACCTCTCTCGGTGACTTTTCTTTCAGGGTCCTGTGGACACCCAGCCCCAGGAGGCATGGGGACATCCTGCCAATAATTGGGAAGGAGTTGGAGCGGCTGGTAGGAAGGGGGACTTGTCCTGTGTTGCCTCTGACATCCATCAGAGTTACGGCATGATCGTTCAGCTCTCCATTTAGCTAACAGACTGAAGAATTCAAAGCTGAAAAACAAAACGTTCGAAGAGCAGTGCTGCTTTTTAAGGTGAAGGCGAGCTCTCCGGCACATTTCTCTTGGTCGGCGAAGACGAGAGCACCAGATTCTATACATACAGATCTCTTTTCTCTCTTGGAAACCCTGAACATATTTAAAATAAGTTTCTGTTTGTTTGTTTGCTGGATTGACTTTTAATTTTGTTTTTATTCTTTTGAAGGGAAGGGTGATGAGATCATATTTGGGCCTTGACACAAACAGGGCAATCTTGAGGAGAATGTCCCAGGGAAAAAGATAAGTTCAATTTTGGAAAATGCTTTTCATACCAGACCTCCAGAATTACTAGGTGCTTTGCTCAGGTCTAACTCAAATCTCATCAATTCCAACAACAATAAAATAAACAAGCAAAAATCCCCACCATGTGTCGCCCCACGTTGATGCCAGTTATATTTGCAGATGGCTTAACCTCTCAGCCCCGAGAGGCAGGGGCACCTATTCCATTTATTGCCTGCATGTATGCCTAACTTCTTCTAATTTTACAAATTATGTTGAAGAAACTCAAATAAAAACATTTTTTGCTTTGAATAGGTTAAAGTGAAGAAGAAAAGAGATGGATAGGGTGTTATCTTCACAAGCATCCTCTGTCCTATTTCCACAGAAAATATTTTTATTCAAAAATAAAATGTTTCTTATTTCCAGTGATGCCAATGTTGTGCTCTGGCCCCAAATATTTCCCCTCTCCCAGGACCCATGGCCAGAGCAGCACCCTCGGGTCTCTGATACTTGGTGAGGATCCTTTGCAACCTTCCTGTTCCTTCTCCACCTGCTCCCGAAAGCCTGGGCTCACCCTGGCCGGTGCTCCTGCGGTGAACACTCTAGCATAGAGGGTGGCCACGGCCATTTATGTAAAACACCCACACAGAGCTCATAAGCAAATTACAATCCCCTTAGATTCTCCTGTTCATTTAACAACACTGTGTACTTATCATCTGAATAATAAAAAATACAACAGTTAAGGCTTTTTGGCTATGCACCTAGTACTCAGCAATGTGCTCCTCCTAACAGTTCTGTAGGGCGCTCTTACAGCAGAAAGGGAAACTCTGGCTGCCGGAGGTAAAGGAACTTACCCCTGGCCACAGAAGGAGCTGATGGCCGGGGCTGGAGGACAGCAGTTGGTCTCAGTCCAAAGCCCCTTCTCTTAACTAAAACAACACGTTCAAGCCATTTTTAATACTGCTAAACAGTAACATTCCTCCTCATAATTTTTAATTTGAGAAATGGAATGTTTGACTCTAGTGAATACATCAGCAACATCAGTGAATGCTGCTTGTTAGAGAAATTCCCCCATAAGCATCCTCCTATCCCAGGAGAAGCGAGGAAACACACCATTCTATCTCTAGAAGAATGTACAACATAAAATGTACCTGGTCACCCACAGAAAATGCAGATGTTTTCACAACACATTGCAGTTTTGACAAACACCTTCAAATGTCACTGCCACTCAATACTGTGTACTTCTAAATTACACAGCGATCTTCTTGCTTAATGAGTTAATAAAGAGGCATGTGTATTACTATATCATGATTACTTAATATTTAGATCACTGTATGTCAACATTTTTGGTTTCCTTTGATAACTATTTCAATATAATTGGTTTCCTTGGTGTCCTGTGGATTTTATGTTATGGATTTTAAAACATTATTCCTAGAAGGCATCTCTGGGCTTTGCCAAACTGCTAAAGGGGTTCTTGGCACAAAAATTGGTTACAAACTCCTCTTATGCTGGCTCTGTTACATATAAAAATTATTCCTCCTCAATTATGAAGCAATTTTCTTAAAAATGGACAACTAACTCCTACTTCCTTGAGGATAGTTGGTTTCACATAGACTGGCGCGCCTTTGAGGTGGCAGGCGTGGGCGCCGCTGCCTCTCTAATCAGTGTGGCTCCACCCAGGGGCGGCCCCACCCATCTCTGAGTCAGCAGCCCAAGGCGCTGGGACTGACAAGATGAGGAACACCTGGCCCCTTCCCTAACCCAGGCCCCAGCAGACTCCAGACTCTCCTTCGTGTCTCCTAATCTGACTCCGAGCTCTGCTTCCCAAACTCTGCCTCAGCCCCCGGCCCTGGAGTTTCGGTCTCCGCCTTGACTCGTCCTCGGGGCCCACAGCCCCTGTGGCTGCTGTTCCTGGGCCACGCTGTTCTCCCTGGGAGTGACCTCTCCCCCAGCGTCCCCATGTGGCAGGGAGGGGAGGGAGGACGAAGTCGTTCCTACAAAGGAAAACGTGAGAAGAAATTATCTGCAGCCACTGACGAGGAAAGCGCGTGCATTCACGACGGCAGAAAATACTGACTCTCAGAAGTTGGTAAAAAGGACGATGTAGTTTTTTGCTTTTGTTCTTACTTTTGTTTTGGTTTGGTTTTTCCTGTCTGGGTTCACGGAACACTGAATAATATCCCCAAAACCATCCGTGGGTTCCAGATTGCAAACCCCGAGGAGGCGGGTTGTGAAGGTGACTGGCGTTTCCCGGATCCCCCCTCATCTGTGGGTAGAACAGGCTTCCGACTACACTCGTGATTCAGTATTTCCCTAGCAGGTCTCCCTCTCTTTTGAGCGTCTTTAAATTCCCCTTAATCGGTGTAAAAGTTCTCTGAGAAGGTCCCGTGTGTATTCAACAAATTCCTCTGGGCTCCAAGGAGACATTCGTCATCTTCGCCCTCTGCCGCTCCAGCCAGCTGTGTGCGATCCAGCTTCCCGTCCTCGAGGAGATGCTCAGTTCCACTGATGTCCCCACCCCGGTGACACTCTGGACAAGGGCAGTGCCACTGTGACTGCTTCCCGAGACGGGCCCCATGGCGCTGCCTACTGGGCCAGGCCCTGTGCTCTCTAAGTAGCCCGATGCGGGCCTGGCCTGGGATATCACACTCGAACCTTCTCTGTACTGAAGTGAAGCCGTGTGTCTCACCATGCAACAGAGACTGTAGTAAAGTTGCTCTTTAATTTGCACATTGCTTTGATGTCCTGCCCTTGCCCAGGACTCTGATGGGAGCGTGTGAGGCCCGACCAGTGCTGAGGAGGAGTGATCATGGAGCGTGTGCTGTTGTCATCAGGTCTCCTCTGACGTTGGCACCTGGCCCTGAATCATGTTGGTGAACCAGTCTGTTTCATTTTTCAACAATGCCTTCCCAGGAAACTCCTTGGCTCCCCGCAGACACAGGTCTCCGCAAGCCGGCACCACTGGTCGTCCAGCGCCCTGGACGGTCCTGAACCCCACAGCGATGGATCCCCACTTCCGGGGCCAGCCAAGAAGCACAGTCCTGGAGTCCAGCCTCCAGCTGGCCTACAGGTTCAGCTAAACAAGAGGACAGGCTCAGTGGAGACTTTGGGAAGGTCTTCATGACGGAAATGGAATTTGCGTTTTCTATAAAATAACGGTTTGCCAATATTCTTTTCATTGGCCTGTTGTACTGACAATAAATCATTTGGAAATGTTGTCCATTGCAACTTGGTGAAGATTATTAAGACAGACCCCATGGGGGCTGCTAATTCACTCTTATGCACTGTAATCGCAATGTTTAATGGCTGCTCTGAATAAAGAAGGGAGAGGACACAAACACTTTCATCCTCTATTATGGTTTTAAAAAAATTAAATAATCATTTCAAAAACTGTGTATTTATGTAATCCGCTGTATGTATAATAGCAACAAAAGCTAACAAACTTACTTCTGACAGCACTGTTTTAATCACTTTTCTTTCTTGACTCATCTAACCATCATGACAGCCCTTTGAGGTCAATTACTATTAGTTTCCCCATTTTACAGATGAAAAAACTGAGGCACAGACTCAGAAATGTGAACTCATCATAAGGCAAGATTTTAAGAAATATAACCATGTGGCTGCAAGAATATCTTCTCACTTGTTAACTGCTTTCGATGGCCTTTACTTTATGCCCATATTACACTGACCTTCTCTTCAGAATCATAAACTCCTCTACCACTGTTTTCAAACTGTGGGTTTTGACTTATAGGAAGTTGGGCAAAGCAATAAAATAAATGAAATGAGTCAGATAGTTTTTTTAAAAAATTGGAATAGAACAAAAAAATATACAAAATGTCAGATTACATCATATATGATAATGGTAAATGTTTCACGAAGCTTTTAAGTTGTATGGGTGGGTGTGTGTGTATACTGGGTAACCATGTAATGCATTACTGGGCTGCAGTCTAAAGAATTTTACAAACACTGTCCCCACCCAGCCTGTGCTTGGTCCAAGGGCATGGCTGTGAGAGTTTGGGCTCTTGCGAGTTAACTGGACCCTGCCTGAGAATACTTAACTGGTTCCTTATCCTTATCTGAGCTAAGGTATCATATCACTTGCCTCTGGACACAATGACAGCTATCTGTCAGTTTCTTTCATGGAGAGATAAAAAAAGAAAAAGCATATTATCTTCATGGCATGAGTTAAACACACCCTAAGAAATGGAGCCCCCCCACACACAGCATGATTCACTTGTGACAATAATCACAAAGGTACTATGGCAACACAGCTTCCTGTCCTCCCTACCTCGATCCCTCGATTATCCCTCTGAAGGCACATGCATTGGCATTTCTCCTAGGTTAGCAACTCACCTGGCAACTAGACAGAGGCTGGTCAGTGTGATCCCTGGAATGGCAGCCCTGCTGGAGGCTCTACTCACCTTCCCTTGGGTTCCAACTGGGGCATGCTTGCCTACCTTTTCTGAGATGTGAAAACCTCCTGGGCATTGACTAAGCCCCCTTCATCCTTCTATTTTTCATGCTCCTGGCTTAGCAGCCAGTGTAGTTGTAGCTCCTTGTGTATTTGTTGAATTTGAAGGTCTTTGCTTTTGGAGCATGAAAACATTTTGAAACATAATTTGAATAGAGTCAATAAAATTAAAATTATTTAACAATGTCTTTAAAGAAATGTATAAAAAGTAACTACCTGACACATAACATGTTTTGAGACATGATGCATTCATAATGGACATAGATCTATGCTAAGAAATGTAAAGCAATCCTTCAGAAGACAGGACACCTGACCTGTTAAGCTGTATTTTCTGCCTAATGTTGTAATCTGAGCTTTCTACTTTTTCTGTACTCAGAAACTTCTCAGGCTGTGCTGCTGTCAGCCTGTCTCCAACCCCAACACTTTGTGACAATAGATTTGAGACTATGTGTTTTTGCTATCTATTTATCATAAAATTGGGATGTTCAAATCACTTGGCAGAAAATATCCAAGGAAACCACTGGCTATTGTCAAGTTAGGAGATATGAAAGAGTTATATCCTTGGCCACAGTACCAATTACTGTTCAAAGTTCTCTCAAAAAATTGTAAAACTGCCTCCCAGACAAAATTAAGGACAGGGTGAAATTTTTTCCTTTGCAATATCACATATCCCCTCAAACTTTCTGTGTGTCTTCAGTCTTGCTTTCATCCCAATAACTGCTTATATTCAATCAGCCAACACATTATCATGCTCTGAGAATGGACTGCACAGGATGAGAAATCTTCCATCTTCATTGTCTCATTTGATTCCTGTAACACCTCATGAGGTTCGCACCACTGCTCTCTCCATTTAATAGTGAGAAAATGTAGGACTGTAGAGTTTATAAAATATGCCAATGTCACAAGCAAATTATGGGTCTGGAATGCAAATCAGGATCTAATTCTCAGCCTTTGCTTTTAACCTCTGTGTCACTCTATTCGACTGCCCAGATCCCAGGGAGCCACCATCAACCTGGCACCCAGAAACAGCCTGCTGCGTTGAAGTTGGCACACCTGCCTCCTACACTTGTACTCCTCCGTGTTTTCGTATGATGATATAGCTGATGTTTTAATCTGCCCAGATAACATAATCCTGTTACCCCATGTTAAAGGATAATTTTCCAAAAAGAGATAGAATCATGATTCTTGTACCAATCTAAAAATGAACACACATTAAAGATTTTACTTTACTGATTAATGAGGAAGCTGGTGAGAAGCAACAACCAGCTTAAAGAATAATCCAAAGAACAGACACAATTTTACACTACGAATATCGAAATGAACATGCAACTGAAGGAAATCCAGCTTCTTCCACTGTTGGGGAGGAAAGTCAATTGAACATCTGCCTCTACTGGACAGAATTTATTTGTGTGCCTTTAGACAACATTTTGCATTACTATCAGCTGTCTATAAATTGTAGATTTATAAAATATTTCAAATGATGTGCGATAGACCAGAGGCCTGCAAATCTGGCCCACTGCCTATTTCTGTAAATAAAGTGTCATTGCAACACAACCTCACCCATTTGTTTACTAATGGCCAATGGCTGCTTCCCCACCAACTCAATAGCCAAGAACCATATGGCCCACAAAGCCTAAAATATTCACTCTCTGGGTCTTTGTAGGTGAAGTTTGCCAACTCCTACCCTAGATAATGATGAGTTTTCTGCTGGAGCACAGATTTTTCCTTATACCAGCTAAAACACATGGCTTTGTATGGTATGTACAGCAGGTGACAAGGATTCTAGGAATTTCTTTCAGAGCAATAATGACTTGAGGGAGATATTTAGTGTATTTGTTTGCTAGAGTGAACATAACGAGGTATCATAAACTGAATGGTTTCAACAACACAAATTTATTTTCCCACGGTTCTGGAGGCCAGCAGTCCAAGGTCAAGGTGTCGGCAGGGTTGGTTTCTTCTGAAGACTCAGAGGGAAGAATGTGTTCCAGGCCTCTCTCTGCAGCTTGTAGGTGGCTGTCTTCTCCCTGTGTCTCCACACTGCTGTCCTCCTCTTCTGGTAAGGACACCTGTCATATTGCATTAGGGTCCACTCTTATGACTTCATTTTCACTCAATTATCTCTATAAAAACCCTCTCTCCAAACAGTCACATTCTGAAGTACTGGGGGCTCAGGATTTCAACATATACATTTTGGGGACATGACTCCACTCATAAGATTTGGTTAGGGGGGAATTTGTACACCCACTAAATATCCTGTGAAGGTGGTCAGATTCTCTTCCAGCCGCTGAGAATGACACTGCGGTGGCTGTGTCCAGAAGCACACTCATCCCTTTCCTCTAATTCTGGAGCTCAGTGGCTATTTGTGAACACTTTGAGTCCTGCTGTTACCAGCATTTAGAAAAGTCCTACTCTCTGGCAGCAGATAGCAAACGTAGAAAACTGACACAGGGACAGGAACCCTGTGTTCTGTGTATACTTTTGTATTATCACAGCTATCAGAGATTTTGGTCTATCATACAAACCAGAAAAAGCAAAATCTTATTTTGGGTCTGAGTCAGGAGCACTTTAGTATGAAGTACATACTGGCATTGACTTAAATAATAAAGGCAGAACAGACAGGTACAAACAATGGTTGTTCTTTCCTTACTCTGGAAAAAAAATGCAAATGTTTTCCCCTTTCATTTAGAGACAAGTAAAAATGCCGTGCGGTGGTTCCTCCTTACACATGGGGGTATGTTCCAAGACCACAGTGAAGGCTTGAGACCATAGATAGTACCAAATCTTATATATGCTAGGGTTTTTTTCCTATATATTCACACCTATGGTAAAGTTTAGCTTATAAGTTAGGCACAGTAAGAGGTTAACAACAATAACTAATAATAAAATAGAACAATATACTACAATAAAAGTTATGTGAATATGGTCCCTCCCCAAATAGCTTATTGTGCTGTGCTCAACGCTTTCTGTCATGATGTGACTAAGTGAGGTGAATGATGTAAGCACTGTGTCTTAAATTGAAGATCCCAGAAATAAACAAGTCATAAGTTTCAAATCACACATGGTACTTAGAAGTGTGATGAAGACTCTCTCTGCCCTACTCTGTTCGGCCCGATTGCCACTAATCACTTAGTACACACGTCAGTTCTCAGATCAACTGCAGCAGTAATGCAGCACTCACGCTCAAATCACCCTTATTTTCGGAAATAATAGTCTCAAATCTCAAAGGTAGTGATGTAACATTTTCAGATATTGGTTGATCGCAAGTAACTGAAACCATAGAAAGCAAAACCTCAGATAAGGGGAGACTACATGTATATATAATGTAACATTGTTAACATTAATGTTTGCATATCTAGAAAAGAGGTATAGATTTTTAAAATATCGGCAACGTGGGATTATTTGTGGTCATGAGTAAAATCCATCACAAAGCCGAGTCTTGAGATCAGCTATTTGAAATACAGAAACACTGTCTGAAGATCATTATCGAGTGCCATCTAGTCCCTTTCACGCATGTTATTTCCACTAACTTTCATGACAGCCCTTCAAGGTGGGTGTTAAGAGACCTCTTTTCATTGACGAAAAAACTGAGGTTTCAGGAGGTTAAGTAGCTTTCTCAAGAACTCATAGCTAATGAGCAGCGGATGGAGGTTCCCGTCGAGTCCATCTCCAATGGAAACGCTCAGCTATCGTTTACTGATGCCATGCTAGGATGACAGTGAATTTTTTAAAGAGCCCCTTTACATATCAGATACGGCATTGTCTGGATTGAACAGGGAGGCCACCACTTGCAGATTTTGCGCAGTGCAGGATGCAGGAAAGAAGAGGTGTGATGAACAGCCTTACACGGGGTTGCTGCCATTGGATTCCTAACCCAGGGGGAGATACCTCTGGCTGGCCAAGCCTGCTCCTCCTTGCAATCTGATCTTTTCCTAATGTGTTTTGATAATGCTCTATGGAAGCCTCCTGTAGCTCAGATCCACAGAACGCAAGCCCTAGGAGCTATTTCCCTGCATGTGGAAATTGGCAAAAAGAAAGGGAAAGAACCTAAAAGAAAACAAACGAACTCCATTTTCTCTCTTCTTGGTTACCACCATTAGCTATTGATTGTGTGTGTTTGCTGAAATAATTAAAAGCCTCACCCAGTGTCTCAGTTCCTACAAAAAAAAAAAAAAAACATTGAGAATGTTCATGGTGTGAAAAAAGAGGAAGGAAGAAAAAAAAAAAAAACAAATCATGCTTATCCTCGCTGTTCTAGGGAACTACAGCCAAAGCCAGTCCTACATCTGGACAGCGAAGGCATAGTTTGAATGTTGCAGAGAAGCGTTCATTGCCAGAAAAATATTTCTGTATTGACTTGCTAGGAGCTGACATTTTATTGGGAAAAACAAGAAAAACAGGGGCATTGTCTTCAGAAGGCCTGAGTTAAACAAACCATATGTTTCCTGAGCAAGGCCTTCTAACCTTTAGAAACTGTTCATCAGATTAGACAGTTGAAATTTGGGGTGGAGGAACTGAGATACTAAACAGGGAGACTCCAGTAGGCGTGGTTCATGCTTAAGCCAGCTCTGAAGGGAGGCTGGCCAGGAGGAGCCTGAGGAACTTGCAAGGCCCAGGACATGCAGCCTGGGTGGTTTGGGAGGAAGAATTGAAGCAGATTTCAACTCATTCAAAATCAGCTTCACCGCTTTGGGCTGATCCTTGTGTGAGTCTCTCTGTTTAAAGCCTCTGATCTATTTTCAAACCATCTGTATTTTGTGCAGACAAGCAAGGCTCAGACACATTGAAGAGACAGTAGGTGTTTGTCCATAAAAGGAGCCGGTTGAGGATTAGTCAAGTCTTCCCCTAGACGCAGTTGGCCACCACATGCATGGTGTGATCTAAGGAGTTTGAGATCTAAGTTCCAGTTCTAGATCTAAATTATTGTTCCAGAAAAAAAAAAAATATATATATATATACACACACACACACACACACAAACACGTAACTCCTTATCTTCATTCCTCTTTCATAGCTGGTAAGTGAAATTATGTTAGAGAGTTTTTATCCCTTAATTGAAGAGATTGGGCCCATGAGAGAGAAAACTTAAAGCTGTTATCAGCCACGTGCATGCCAGCAATCTTTTATGCTTACAGGGAAAAAAAGATTCTTGGATCACACCAGTACTGTTGAACCTGAACCTCTGGCTTTGGGTACAGGAAGCTCTATTTTAAAATAGGGCATCAGAGTTTACAGAACTCCTTTAGTAGACCATCATAATTCTTAAAAAAATGACTTGTTTTTCTAAGGTTTTATTGTTTTAATAAGCAAAATTTATTTTTGTAAAAATTATGCCCTTCTTAGAAAACTAAGATTACCTGTAGTGGGCTAGGATTGCTACTTTGATAGTAGCTGTATCTCATGTGCTTTTTATGTCTCCTTCAAAGCTTCTAGTGCAATTTTAGGCAAATGAAGAGACACTTGGGGTGATACCCAGTGAATATATAGTGAAATAAATAAAGCACATGTGTCTCCATCTTTCTATATGGCTATTAACACATCTTCTTACTGGTTAAAAAGAAAGAAAGAAGCAACAAAGTGTATCAAATTCGTGAGATAATCACTGCCTAAATCTCATTAGATGAAATTGTATTAGATCCTGAATACTCAGTTTTATTAACTGACTGTGATTAAGTGGCTTATACTTAGGCCTCTTCTCTCTTAAAATCAAAAATACAAGTCTCTGTGCATCACATTCTCAAGGTCACAGGCTCTGGACACACTAGCAGATATTAAGTCTTGCATCAGTAGCCAATAAATACACTAATGAATGAGCTCTATGTATCCAGAGTTATGAAGCAAAGAGAACAAAACTGCAACAAGTGGCAGTTTCAGAATATTTGATATGTATTTATGTATTTGACTTATTTCTAATTTCAGAGCTGGCACCAAAGTTATACATAATGTTTCAAAGTTGTTACTTAAACAGAGATAGTACTTTAAACACAGTAACACACACATAAACAAAAGGCTTCTTTTAGTATTAATCTTTTTCATCCTATTTGCCTCTTGTAGGTTTTAAAGCACAACATAGAGTAAAAATGTAAACAAACTGGAGAAGGGAAGCAATGGAGTGGAACACAAATTATATATTTAAACCAGAAAAGAAAGAAGAAGGGACTTGGAAGGCAATCTGGCAGTATCTACCGAAATTTAAAAAGGGCATTTTCTTTCATACAACAATCCCACCACTAGGAATTCGGGTTAAGGATATATTTGGGAAAGTATCAATACTTTGTGATGTTCAGTGTGTAAGGATAGGTAGGCTTATGCTATGGTAACAAGCAGCCCCTCAAATCTTCTGGTTAGCACATACATTTTATTTCTCATGCACAGGGCATAGTACCCCAGATGGGCAGGAGGCTCTGCTCCACACGGTCACTTGGGAACCCAGTCTGGGCAAGCCTCTGCACCTCTGAGCTATGCAGTGTAGAACTTGTTACGTCATCAGTCACCGCAGCAAGACAGGAGGAGAACATGAAGCACTCATACCTGGCCGGGCGTAGTGTCTCACACCTGTATTCCCAGCACTTTGGGAGGCCAAGGTGGGAGGCTATCTTGAGGCCAGGTGTTCGAGACCATCCTGGGTAATATAGCAAGACAAAATTAGCCAGGTGTGGTGGCATGTAGTCCCAGCTGCTCAGGAAGGTAAAGCTGGAGGATCATTTGAACCTAGGAGCTTGAGTTTGTAGTGAGCTATGATCGTGCCACTGCACTCCAGCCTGGGTGACAGAGTGAGACCCTGTCCCTAAAAATAAATAAATACTAAGTAAATAAATAAACAGGAACCCATACCCGCTCTTGCAAGCTTCCTTGAACCATTCCAATTATGGCCCATTGCCCTTAATTGCAAATGAAACTAGAAAAATAGTGGAGTCCCTTGATTATCTGGTGAGCCCCGCTGTCTCTGCCAAAAACCAAAAAATGTTCATGAGGTATTATGTGTAGGGGTCTAAAAACCAAATGTTGCCAGTAGCTGATGATTTAAATAAAAGGACATATGTGGTTGTTTAAAAAAAAAAAAGTTAGATCTGAATATATTGATGAGGATAGATGTCTAAGATGTATTATTTACCAAAAATGCATGGAATAAAACAGCATGTATGTTGCAATCTCTATAGTGATCACTTTCTAAAAATGCATTTATATGCAAGTGTGTGCACACAATATTTTTCTAAACAAATAGGCAAGAGAGACTGTTTATGATGGTTTTTTTAAGAGATGGAGGAAGGGATGGAAAAAAACCAGATTTTTAACCAGATACAAGTACAGTACTATTTTTAATCCAAAATTTTAAAAAAGTGAAAAAGTTAAATTTAGTAGACTAGCTAGATTATATTATAAAATACTGGTTAATGTTCTCACGATTGATAATGGCATTGCAGGTACAGGGGAGGAGTCCGGCTTCTGAGATGCTGAAATGTGGGAAGGAAGTATTGCAAGGTCTACAAATGCTTTAGCCAAAGAACCGTGTGTGTATTACATGTAGATACATCCATGTACGTATATACACACACGTGCTGATGTGTGTAGAAACACACACCAAGCATGTACATATGTGCACAATGCTAGTTATTGAATCTACATGATTATTATGGGGGTTCATTGTTCTTTCATCTTTTCTGTATATCTGAACATTTTCAAAGTAAAATTCTAGAAAAAATAAAAAGGAACAGAAAGAGCAAACCCACACAACCCAAGCACAGAGAGCCTCACAGATCTCCATCCACCCTCTACCTTAGGGTTGATGTTGAGTTCAGAGGTAGCCATGGGCAGATGTCAGCAATAAGACATCGGCATGTGAAATCAAGAGCCATCACAGAATGCACTGGTGACTATGGTTTGAAGTAGAAATGTTCTCTAAAAGGATTTCTGCTCAGTGTTATAAAAACCTGGGGCAACCTTATAAAGTATTGCCAGACTGTTTAAACTGCTTAATCACTGTCGTAATCACGGTACCTGCTTGGCTGGTGATGCCGGTTAGAAAATTCTATTGCCATATTTCAAACATTTTCTGGAATCTGTTCTTAAAGTTAGCATAAATGAGACTCTTAAAAACAATGCACAGGGGATGAAAAGCCACATGACTTTCATCCATTCCCTTGAGAGTCCTTGGGCTAGCGGTGACTCAAGGAAAAAGTATGTCCCTTGGGGTCATTCTTTAGGGGGCGAGGTAGGCATGCATGCCGCCTTTCCAGTTGACAGCTGCTCCTCCCTGTGTGGTTAATGATCACAGCACTCAAGGGTTTATGAGTCCCCCTCATTGTGTTATACACAAACTCCAAAGTGGGAAAATTTTACCAGTTTTGGGGCAATTCTCTGCAGCAAAACCCCCTGTCCCCACGGTGTGGTATGGGAGCTTCAGAGAACAAAGCATCAAGGTGTCTTTTCCATTGTTTAACAAAGAAGCTCATAGCGTTGGAAATGGTGAACAGTGCTTCTACCATGTTTAGGAGACACTTTTTATAAACCCGTGTGTGACTGTCACACACAATACAAACTTCTGACACATGCGCTCCTGTACAATGGTGTGTTTCTGTCTTTTCCTGACACTCAGCCAACAGTGTGGAGGAATAAACTCATGTAAGTTAAAGTGTGATTAACACAGTCATTATTTTTATCTGAAATATTTAAGGGAGTTGGTAGGAGACCCTTACCTTCTTCCTCCCCTTTTACAAGGAGGGAAGTTAAAAGGCAGGGACCTGAGTTTCTGCAGGAGGAGCCCTGTGCCTGCTAGTCTGAAATGCTCACGCTGCACGTAGCCTGTAGGTCACTTTGGCAAACATCCCAGATGCTCAGACTTCACTTTTTTCCTACTGTTTTTTAGCTCAGCACTAACTACTGTTAGCAGACATAACGCTCTCTGCAATTCTTTCCTCAGAACTAGCTACAGGAAAACTACCAATTATAGCCAAGAAACAGTCTTTCAAATACACATACACATTGTAATGTGGGCTGGAAACCAATTGGAAACTTTTTGATTTGCCCTTTAAGGCCAGAGGCAGGCACTTAAGACAAACTCCTAAAACATTTTGAAGAACAGAACAGTTATTCTAAATTTAGCATCCTAACCAGCCAGTTGGCATATAACTAATGAAAGATTTAAAAGGAATGAAATTCAACCCACTGTAACAAAAGACATAGGTGGATGAAAAATGAAAAGAAGGCTACTAATAGCCAAACACCTTTCTAAAAACATGCTCAAGGAATACAAACATAGCGTGGTTATAAGCCTATTGCTTCCTTTCATACATGCATCTGAGATGCCTAATTGCTATGCATGAAAATTTTAAAATTGCTGTCTGGACTCTGAATTTCCTAATAGGAGGAATCCTGTCTTTTATGTGGTAATCTCCAATATTTAGCACACTGCTTGGCATATAATAAGTGCTACATAGACACATGCTGTACAAATGAACCAAGTAATGTGTATGTGTGTGCATGCATGAGTGTGTTCACTATATAGAAGCTTCTAGACTGGTAGATAAGCAAGAGTCTGCTTGGGTGAACTCATTCTTAGTGTTTTGGACCAGTCTAATAAAGAGGCTCTAGCTGAAGGTAGCTGAACTCGATGTTGTTTCAGCCTGTATATGATGACTCTCTACTAACCTGTAAGCATTCTCTGCTGGTAAGCTAAAGAGATGATATTTTTGGATTTGTTGTTTTATAAGCTACACTTCAGAATTAGATGCATGTAATTGAATTAAACCTTAGGAAGTCTGGATGAGTATCCAAAAGAATCCACATCGCAGATGGTTGGCCCAAGTTGGGGAGCAGCTATGTGATTTGCCTGGGGGCACACAAAGAGCTAGCAGTTCCAGACAGAGGTGTCCCAGATCCCATAAGTTGTAAGCGTTCTCAGTATGTAAAGGGAATTAAGCTATACTGAATTACTCATGTAAAACAAGAAAATTGGAGTTATGTTTATAGAAACGGCTCTCACATCTTTGTTGGCATCTTGAATAACTTGCAGATAATTCAGTTTTAGAAGAACTAAGACCAAATACTTAGAGGCTGGGTGGGAGCTGCAGCAAGCCGGGAGCTCCTCCTGCAGCATTTTTGTCTTACCCCACTTGTTGGATCCTAGAGCTAAACATTAAATTCCACTACTTTCCCCCCTTCCTTTAATGTTGCATTAATGAAACCACTCCTCAAAAATGATATACCTAAAGAGGAATCTTATAGTGTTCAGTTTAAGATTCCAGTCGAGTTTAAGCAATTTTCTTTGATGGCATTTACCTCCCCCACTGTTCTTGGACTTTTTAAGATAAAGAGTCCTCATGCATCTAAAAACAACACACACATACATATACACACACGAAACCCTCTAATTTCTTTATTAAGCATGAATGGCACTTAGTTAAGAAATAATAACTCCATTATGAACTAAAAGATGTTTTTCAATTATACAGTTCTGTGCCACAGACTACAAGATCAGAGGCATAAATAATAAAGGAGGGATAAGGATGTGTTCCAGATACCGGCATGAAAAAAACTAAACACTAAGTAAATTAATCTCAAGTCTGCAAGGAAGACGAAGAGAAGCTGGGCTACATTAGCAGCTGGAAGACAACACCCTCACCGCCTGCCACGTAGCCTGGCTCGTGGTGGCCCTTAAAAAAAGTATCCAGGTAGAAGAAAGTGTGGGCTGTGTGGGGACCCTGTGTGTAGTGACCTGAACATGTTTTTACATAAAGATAAAAGATCCTATTTAATGATTGTAGATAGGGGGCTGACAACACAAAAGTTCTGTTCCCAGTATGTATAAACTGTTAGCTATTATCGAGCCTTTGGGACTTTAATTTTAGGGAAGGGCGGAGGGCCACAGAGCTCTGAGCCCCAGCAGTGGGGACTTGGTGGCAGCAGCGTGGGGACGGTGGGGTAAAGCAAAAAGAGGGGGTCAGGGGTTGACTGGGAACCACCTCAGTGGTCCCCAGAGCTTTGTCTGTGGTTCACCAGGACACACACAAGCTTGCATCGAGATATTTTTGTGTAGCTGCAAATGGTGACGGCTGTGCTTCAAATCCTGTGAAAAGCCAAAGTCGACCTTCAATCTCTTACAGTCCATCCCTCTCACTTTACAGGTGAGACTGCTGAGGCACAGAACATAAAAGGATTTGCTGAAAGGTCACAGCATGAGTCAGTAGCAGGAATAGAGCTGGAAGCCAGGTCTCTCCTTTCATTCATTCAACACATTTATTAACTATCTACCACTGGCTACAAGCTGTGTTGGCATAATTAGTATTACTTCCCTTGTGCCTGGAGGCATTTATATACCTGGAGATTTTTTGAGGGGGTTGATATTTTTTAAAATATAATTGACTTCATATGAAGAATTGTTTTAAAGAGATTCCATTAATCAATTTATCCAAGTATGAAATTCTTGTGCTGAATGTATCTTTAGCTTATGGGGCACAGTTTAATCAATAAAAAATTAACTCACCTACTTGGTTTACTATATTACAAATAGATGTAGTATTTTAATACCCCTTCGAATCACTGATGAATGATTCTCTACCAGGCCGGGCGCGGTGGCTCACGCCTGTAATCCTAGCACTCTGGGAGGCCGAGGCGGGTGGATAGCTCAAGGTCAGGAGTTCGAAACCAGCCTGACCAAGAGCAAGACCCCGTCTCAAAAAAAAAAAAAAAAAAAAAAAAAAAAAAAAAAAATGATTCTCTACCTAGCATAATGAGTAGGAGTAGGAAATACTCCCATTACAACACTGAAAATTTGCCTTCAAGAAAGTTGATATTGTAAATACTATATACATAATCCTAAATCCATAGAAAATAAAAAGATCAAAAGCAGAACAGCCACATTAGTGTCTTTAGTGCTACACTAGCAATTATGTCACCTTCTGACTCACCTGAAGACCTATCTGCTATTCAACCAAAAAAGTAGGGTAATTGTCCTTTTTCGTATACATAAGAAAAGTGATTTTTACTACTATGGATTATTTATTTATTTTGCTGATTCTTCTCTGGGTTGGGTCCAGAGAATGACAGTAAGCTGGACAGCAGTTACCCCAGCAAGAGATATTTTATTGATTTTTTTTTTCTCGTTTCCATTGCAAACCTTTTATCACAGGGTTTGAATGGGCAACTGTTTTGCCAAAAAGGGAATTGATAATAGTGAGGGCTGTTCTGAAGAGGCCAGTCAGCCAGCTAAGAATGCTTGCCAATGCAATGTGGTGATGTCTCAACAGTGGGCTGGGCTTACCTTTCAGACAGAACAAAGAGCATCTGGTTTATACAACTTCTGCAAGAAGCTTCTGTATGTGAGATTCCTTCTTCCCAGTTGAACAGAATAACAACTGGACACAACTTATTCCTCTCTTAGCTGAGTTTGGCTTACCCGCTTTGGAAAACATGGTCTCAGAAACAAGGTAGAAACTATGACATTGTGTTATTTGGTAATTTATATGGTAATAGAAGCCACAAAGTTAAGAGTTGAAAACACAGTACTTCACTGTTGTTCTTTTTATCACCCAGACTAATCAGAAGTGATCTTGGTAGAGAGAGTCGAGTGTTCAACTTAGTTACTTGGCTGTAAATTGTGCCCCTAAGCTTGGATTCCCAGGGCAGTTAGGTGCAGCAAAATAAACTTCGGGGGAGTAAATTTCTAATGTCAACTAAAACTGTGGGCCTCTGGGGATTTTTGTTGTTGTTGTTAATGAAGGAAAGCATTTACTTAACAAACATTCCTTCAGTGCAAGTATGGTGCTAAGCTGCAGAGATCCCAGGCTCCCAAGCTTACTGCGGGTGTCATCTTGGGCTGGTCAATCAGGCCTGGAAAACCTGGCTTGCTTCCTGACTTCTGGGGCCTTTCTTATCCTCCCTACCAGAAGGATCGTACCACACTCCTTATGGGAAGGATTGAGCTGAGATAATGGAGATGGAGACCTTAGCACTCAGATCTCCAGGCTCATGAAGTTCTCCAGGAAGTATGATGTTCAGAGCAGGCCTGGAAAATGCTCCCACCCTCAGGGCACACAGAAACCCCCCCAGGAAAGTGCGTATTGACAACGTGGTTAAACTCACAACTCACAGCTGGCTTCTGGCTTGCCTTAACCCAGGATCACCAAATAGTGCTTTCATCAATGTTAAATTTTTACAAAGAATGTTTGACTTTTCCTCCTCCCTGGTATTTGAAGAAAAATGAAGCCATAGGTAGCATACTTTACTTAAATGGAAACTAGATCAATTTGGAATTAAGTGTAAGATAAGTGTACATTTCCCCTTTTCCTATCACAGCTAACTTTGTAGGTGACTATTCCGACTATGCAACTCAGGTGCAACTAGAGACATTTGCTGTTCAGGATGACTAGGATTTTATAAAACTTTATTATTAAATATTATCTGTGAAAGGTCAGTCCAGTGGTTTTACAGGGAAACTACTGGGCTTATGGCTCTTAGCAAAATTAATATTCACATTATATGCATGTCCTGATTTGAAAAGTGGACACAAAATGTCCATGGGCATCATGTCTCTGCATAACTTTGGAGAAACAGAGTAAAAGGAGGCAACTTAAAATAAGAAACAAAAATGAAATAAAAATGAAAAGAAAAAAAAGAAGAAGAAAAGGAAAATACTTTGAAGGCGATTTTTCCATAGGAAAAAAATATTTTATTTTTTTAAGAACAAATTCAGTTTGAAACAGACGTGGAATGTGACTTCACGGATTTCATTTTCTGGGGCTAACTGCAATGTGGAACTAAAGCAGATTTAAAACCTATGACAGGCTATTAAAATAAAACAAAGAAAGAAAAAAATATTTATAACTCAAGCATAATACTGTGTTACTTACAAATTGGACAACGAAATTTTAAATAAATATGCATGGTACATAATTACGGCACAAATATGCAGCAATTTGGCAACCTTTTATACCATTTTTTCCTCATTACAGTGCAAAGGGGAATGACACTGCCATTAAACAAGCTGTAGCTAAATACATTGCAAAATTCAGATTTTATACAAAACATCTTGCTTAGACTTTATAAAAAACCAACATTGCTCTATGTACACAATCTGGGTAAGAAAAGCCATTTCTGTCTTGTTTTCATGTGTATTTTTATTAAAAATGTGAATAAGGCTACTGTAACACCCCAAATCCATATACAGTAAAATCTGAACCTATTTACAGCATCTTCACTTAAACATGATGGTGCAAATTCCAAAGTCGGGTGACTAGGGATGATAATACAAGCAAGGCATTTACAGTAACTTTCCAAAGCTGAACCAACTTCAAATAAAAGGATAGTTGGTAGATTGTCATATTCTGCACCAGACACAAAACAGACGCACAGAACACTTCAATTGGTTGCAGGTAACTCTTTATCAATCCATCTGGTTTTTCACAGTTTCGCATAGAGAACCAAAATGTAGCCAACTGATGATACGTACATTTGATTTCATTAAAATCAGACTATTTCCCATTTTTCCCCTTCTTGCCCCTCTCCCCCATCCTAAAAGTAACTTTTGATGGCTTACAAGAAAATCTTGTCTGAATGCACATAAAGGAGAGGTTGGGGTGATGGAAAGAATTACATATGTACTGCGCTGGTTGCCATGGCAACCCCCCGCAGAAATATGATATAGATATATATAATATATATTGTAGATATATATTATACATATATGTACACATGTATACCACACACCCACTCATACATACACACACGCACTTTGGACCAACATCATTTTTCAGGTTCAGGAAATAAGGAATAATAATTTCTGTGACAACTCATTTCTGCAGGTACTCACTGGAGGTCTGAGAACCTTAAAATGCTGTCGCTACATTTTTTTTTCTTCCAATTCAGAAAGCAAAGTGTTACCATAGTAACGGGACTATGTTAAAGATGTCTATTTTGCATAGCACATAAAAAGTAGGTTTCCTGTTTTCTCTTCTTGTTTCCCAGAAGGGAGGGGGTTGGGGGGAGGAGAGGAGGAGGGAGCCGAAGCCAAACTTCCAACTGAAACCCCCTCAGTGAGACCTGCTGGATGCTAGAGAACACTTCAGCCCATAAGGCAAGGGAAAACCCAACACGGAAAAGAAATGCCGGAACATCTTGTCATTGTTAAATATGTGATGCAGTAACACCGATTTCCTGGTATTTGGGGCTTGTATTTCCTAGTCTACAGTTATGTGAGATGCCTTCAGAGGACTTTGTTATTTTTGTATTTGCTCTCATTATTGTTATTTTTGGAGTGATGTTGTTTTTCCCAGAAGGAGCTGTCCAATTTGTTTTTTGTTTTTTTTTATTTTTAAGCACTGAGCCTTGGGACCACTTAATTGCCACAAATGAATTTCACATCTTCTGGTGTGTACTGTGTGCAATCTTAAAATATATATTAGTAAAAATCTTTCCTCTTATATCCCTTGTGTTCTATATAGCTATTATAAATACATCCTATCTTCCTTCTCCCCCTCAACATCATAATTTATTTCCGTCTTAAGGACTCCAGGAGGTTTTCCGTGTGTGCTTCACTTGGACACAGAGCACCGGGCGCCGCGGCGGCCTTCAGTACCTACCCTGCAGCCCTCGCACGGGACAGCACCGCCACAAACCAAAGTGTCGTAAGGCTCAGCCAGGGAGGGGGACTTGCGGGGAAGGGGGATCTGACCTACATTTTATAGATGAGAATTCTTTAATAACGTCAATGATGATGGAATTACAGCCTGTTTGACCTTTGGCTTTTAAACGTCTAGGTCAGGTTTGGCTCTCTGCTATTCTCCTAAATGCTTTCCCTGTGTTTAATAAAATGTGATAAGTATAGCAGCTGAGTCTGCTTAAAAAATCAGCCAAAGCAGACTGACTCTCCTACAGCTTCGAAGCCGTAGATCTTATTGCCAGTACCACAACAGTCCTCCCCGAATATATCATCAGCAGCCTACTTTCTCCCTTCCCTCCAAGCCAGTTCCTTTACCAACAATACTCCCCTTTGTTCCACGGAATGAAGAGGGACTTCTTTTTTTCCCCTGCACATTGCTATTTGATAACAGTGAATTCTTCCCAATGCACTGTGATCCACTGTGTATGTTGTTGTGTCTCCTACTTGCCTCTTAAATCTCAGCAAAACCAAAAGTGCTGTGCTACCTAAAATTGGTTTTTTCTCTTTTCCTTTCCAACTTTCTGTTTCAGAGGCGGCAGCAGTGAACTGCGATTGCAGCCAGCCCTTTCCCCAGCCCCAGCCGGGGTTCCAGGAACTCCTCGTCTTCCTCGGCTGACAGCCTAGCATCTGGCTAAAGGGCACCTTATTAGCAAACACAATTTCTAGACATGGATTACCCATTCGACTGAAGCTGTTGTCGCACGCAGCTGGGGTAGGGGACTCTAGGCTTGAGTGCTCCGTCAGTGATGCAGAATGTGGAGTGGAGGGTATCTTAGGGGAGGTGCTGCAGGCCCTGGATGACAGGAGGAGTGAGACAGTGAGGACTAAACGCTAGAGATCTTTGAAAACTTTAATTAGCCCGAGGTCCGTGTGACAAGTCCAGTATGCGCCGCGGGGGAGGCCCACCCCAGGCGGAGGCCGGCATCCCCGGGCGTGGCGGCCCCGGGCGCCCGCACTGGTGGGGGGCTCACCGCGCTCTGCCTTCCCGGGGCTTCCGCAGAGGCCGAGTGACTGCAGCACATGGCTTCGAGGACGAGACGGTGCCGGCCCAGCAGTCCGAGTGGGTGCCTCCCACAGTCTTCCAGCTTGCAGGGAGTGTCTGTGTTCACCAAGGCCGAAACGCTGCAGACTAGGTAAGCTGTCCAGCTCAACGGGGCCCTTCCGAGAAGGAAGGAGTGTGTCCCCTCCGCCCCAGGGCTGTGCGCCAGTCAGTTCGCCAGCTCGCGGGCTCTGGGACCCCGAACGGGACGCGTCGGGACAGTAAGTTTCCTCTGGGAAAGCAGGGTACCGCCAGAGTGGCCCTCAGACCTTGTAGTAAATGTTCGCCGGGCTCTGAGGAGGCATCTCCTGCACTATGTACACCGGGTGCCCATAATCCCCGCTGACCTTCTCATAGTGAGGGCAGAAGACACTGTCCGCAGTCCTCAAGGGGATGATAATGTCACTGGGCTCGGAGCCGTTGTTGTTGCCGCTGCGCTTGGGCGTGGCCAGCGTGCTCAGCGACAGCGTGGTCGTGTGCTGCGGCGAGTGCTTCCTGTGTCTCCTCCGGTACTTCAGCAAGAGGACCACCAGGGTGATGATGATGACGATGAAGATGATGCAACCTGAAGCAATCCCTGCGAATAAGGCCACTTCGGAGCCGAGGATATTGTTCCCCGAATGTCCGGCGCTGTTGCCGTCTGTGCTGGAACCTGCGTGCGCGGAGAGAGAAAGGAAGAACGGGACAGTCAGCGCGGACCCGGGGCCGACGGGCTGCCTCTGTGACCCTCACACACGTGGAAAATAAGCGGGCCAAAGACCTAACTGGCGGCTACACGCTGACAAGCCAAATACCTCGTCTGATAGCGAAATGCAAAGGGCAGACGGAGGCAATCAATGTGAAAGGAGATGTATCCCGAGGCCGGACTTTCATGCTGCCCCAAGCCACACGGCTTGCTTTTCACCTGCCCTCATCCATCAAGAGCACCGCTGTCTGCGACAGCCAACTCTTGATCCTGCTTTATCTTTTGCCGGTGGGGGCCAGCCTGGGGCAGCAGCAGGCAAGAGAAAAAGGAAGTGGCCAATTCTCCAGGTCAGCGTTTCGTGGTCATGTGGCCCTGCCGTCCCCTTCCTTTTAGAAACGGTGTTTCATGTGCATCTTCAAACAGCCTGCCTCTTAAAGAAGAGCCCTGCCTACTGGCAGAACAGCTCGAGAACGTGAACGGAGGGACCGGGCCTGGGAAAATGTTCAACTCTAACTCGTTTGTATTATTTGATTTACACTTAAAATATATTTGGAAGGCAGCAGAAACTCTCACACTGAACAGACTGCCAGCCCAAATGTTAAGCACTAAAAAATTGCCTGGCATCATTATATTATCCATTTATCAGTTTGTCACAAGAATTTGACACATCTTGTCATTGAAAGTTAGAAATAACAACCTCACTCCTTGACTCTTGGAAAGAGACAGAATATTGCTGCAGATGCTAAATTCACACAACTACCAACCAAGCATACAGATCCCTAATACAACAGTGCTGACGTCTGCTCAACAGCTACTATATAAGAAATTCATTAGCATGGTAACAAATACATAACTGTTTGTTCCAAGCCCATCAAGAAAATAAAGTTCAGTGACAGCCAAGTTTATCTGGTATTCCACACTTTTGTCAGGGATGTTTAATATTTTATTTTACATGGAAAACATGAAAAAAAAATTAACAATACCCCTGAAAAACATGCTATAATGCTATATTTTAAAATGTTACCATCTAAAACTTAGGAGAGGATCAATTAGGCTCTTTGTGGATTAGATATAATTAGATGAGGGATTAGCACATTAATTATATATACATTAACGTCAGCTTTAAGCTGGTGTTGACAACCAGCTTGATAATGTGTCAGCCAATGAAAACTTCGGTCTGACAGAGTAGTACTAATAACCGGCACTTATATCTGATGAATTCTACTCTTTTGAAGGTAAGACTTTCATTGGAATGAATTATTTTATTCTTATTGAGTGTAATTAATAATGACTCACAGAGAGCAAAGGTTACTAATGTCTATAACCACTAGTTAATCCTACTGCAGTAGAAGTACTTTGACTCTGTTCTACCTCTTGAGATACTACTAAGCGCGTAGCACTCACAGGCCTATAGAACACACAGATCATGCTGCTATACCTGGATTTGGTTTTACAAAAGGACTTGTTGTTGAACTTCTTCCATTTGTACCAGCTTCTAGTTCTGGACGTCTTGTTGGATCATTATTCCTGGTTGATCCAGCAGAACTCGCATCTATATGAAAAACAAATGATTAATTACGGCACAGACATCTGATGATATCTAGCTTTAGGAGCTGCATATGTATCTCAAGAGGCATGAATAGCAATGAACATAAGATTCTTTATGCAAAGTACTGTGAAATACAAGAATATAATTTTTCTTTTAAAACAAAATGGTTATACTAGTTATTTCAGAGGTTTAGATTGTGAGGCCATCTGTGGAAACTATAGGGATTCTTGCATTTGGCAGGCAAAGCATTGCAGATGACATTTCAATTTAACTGAACAAGTTGATTGACTACTATACCAATTTCTAATTAGAAGAATAATTCTTTCTTTCTGCACAATAGGTTTGTCTATATAAGAAAAGGCACAATGAACAAAACTCTTCTGTAGTCAAGATTCAGAAATGAGCAAAACTGTAGAAACTTTTAGTTTTTATTCTGGATTATTTTGATTTTGAACCAAAGACGTGTTTTGCTTTTTAAAAAGACATATGTATCTCTCTATATATGGCAATAGATAGTCTACCTGGCTGACCTTAACTCTTACAGAGATCTCCAATAAAAGAAGCTTAGTGCATAGACTTGAGGAAATCTGTCAGTGGTTCAAGGTGCAGAGAAGGGTTTGCTTTCAACACTAAAGAGAAGCATGAATGAAGGTGAGTCTCATCAACATTAGTGCCACGCAAGCTGGGGGGCTTAACCAGATCACAGTGGCTTCATGAAGCAGCAGATGGTCTTTACCTTGTCCAACTTTCATGAGGATCTTCATGGCTCTTGTCTGGCACACCCCTCCCTCCTGGTTATCCAGGCCCTCCAAAGACCCATTTGATGTAGCTGATTAAAAATAAGATGGACAAAACAAAAAAATAAAGAAAAATCAGGAAATCAATAAGCCAAGTTTACATGAACATGAAATGTCTGAAAACAATTTGAAAAATAAGAATTCACTCTTAGTCACAAGTTTTCTGAAAGTATGAGATGCTGAAAGCCAAAAAGAAAAAGAAAAAGAAATAAAGAAAAATGGATACTGGAAACACCGCCGCATGTATGCTATCTGGTTCCAAATTTACTTAATCTCCTTCACAAATGACTGATTTAATATTTATCCATAGGTAAAAGGGACAGTATCTTCCAAAAAGCCCACTGATTCTTCTGGGGCCGAACCCAGAAAAGCAAAAGAGTTAATACGGCCATTTCAAAATGTGGTAATCATCACACGACACCTGCTTCCTCCACTACAGATTTCCTGCTTCAAGAACAATTAGCTTGATGCTCTGTTTGTCAAGCATCCAAGTTCTGTAAACACTAGACAAGGAGCCTCCCACAGCCCTTTTTTTCTTTTCCCAGCCTTATATGTGCTTAAGAAGTATACCAGGATTCAGGACTTCAAAATCTCACTTTTTTCTTTCCATCACTTTGTAAACCCAAAGGAATGCCTGTGTTATTCTTGCCAGTATCAACCTCAGTCAACCTCTTCAAACAAGCTACCTGTTGTAGGAAAACTCCGGCTAGATAGAGGGTCAGCACACACGCCCACCACTTAATCCTAACTCTGTCTGGGTCCTGTGGCAACCCTGGACAGAAGGGGCGGGGGCGGACTTTTTAGCAGCCATTTCCATGTTTACCAACTCTACTCCCTTTCCACCTCAGCAGTGAGGGGCAGGGCAAAGGACAGAACCATTCTACCATTCTCAGTATTTTTCTTTTTTTTAAACAGCCTATGCTCCACTCTATTTAAACACATTCCTGTTCTGTCTCTTTAGACCTGTGAGCTCTCTGAATAGCTTTGTAACTAAAGCTGTAAAGAGATAGGCTGCCAGGTACTTCAATGAGGAACAGGATTTAAATTACAGTTCAAGTTCCAGAAGAGAAAAGAAGGTGGAGAATGCTAGACATTTTCATTCCCCTAAAGTTCAAGGGGCAAGGAACAAAAGTGTTTCATATACGTTTCTGCAATTTAAATCAACTTTCTACTTTGATTATCAAAGTCTCGTCCACCAACATTGCACTTTGAAAGAGACTGAAAAGGGATACGTCCTGGCAAACACAAATCCCAAAGACAGTCTTTTAACTGGGTCGTTTGTTTTCCAAATAGATCAGCAAACCAGCTCTCAATGCGTTTATAGTAGAAATATGTATCCCGTGGACAATTACATTAACTAGAAAAATAAGGCACTTATTCACTTATATTTGTTTTCTTGAATTATTAACTTTTACTTTCACTGTTTTCCTTAAAAACAAAGCCTGTCTCTTCTGTGTGTAAACGTCTCTCTGCTTCTCTGAGTGCTTGCTTTTCCCTTACACTGTCTCACATCTTCTGCTATTGTTGACAGGAACTTTTTCCTGGGAAACTGGGCAATAATTGCCATAATAATAATTTTTTTGTGGGGAGGATGGTGGTAAGAAGTACACAGTATCTGTTTGTAGACTGTTGAGAAAATGTTTGGCAGATAAGTGAAATCAAATAGCTAAAAACTTTGTATGCTTCTGTGAATCAAAAGAAAAAATGTGTTTTTCAATTTTTCCTCCTCCTTTTTTCCCCCTCAAATATGTTCCTACATTTCCAAGTATCCTTTCTTCCCAAAAGCTTGAAACAGTATGGATTTCTGTGAGCAGATTCTATTTCTGGAAACTTTCAGAGAAGCACTGTAATCTTCAACTAATTGTTTAGAGTTTTCTCATTTGATTTTTATTAAAAATTAGAATATGTCTTCATAAAGTAGAAAACTGATGTCTCTCTTTAATTGTTAGTTTAAAATGTTTTAATTTGCTTAATTCAAGTGGAATTCCAATTAAAATTCACATATGTGTAGATGCATCTACAGGCAAAAGTGTACTCAAACTCAAAATTAAATGATGAACTTTTTCTTGCTAGAAGTTTCAGCATGAAACAGAAAAATGCCAAGATCTGAAGGGCAGTTCATAGAAAGAAAGGGAGGAATATAGATTTGTTCATTTTAATCTTGAGGGGGGAAAAAAGTCAAAGATTCGGACATAAAAGAAAAACAACTAAATACCAGAAAGGCTCAGACGGGCATATTACAGCAGCATCATTCATAAATTTAATTCCAAACAGCATTTGCAGAGGGAGAAACTACCAGTGACTTCTACTTTGTTAAACTAGAAGCACAAGAGGCACACATAATTTGAGTGACTTCTTTTTCTTTTAATTTGTAGGTCAACGCCTTTTCTGAATATCAATGCCTTTGTGCAGCGCTCCCTAGGTTTACCCAAAATGATGTCTGAACAACTCCCAAATGTAAAAAACTCTAAAAATATTAAAATTAAATCTATAATTTAACAAAGTATAAGTTAACATTCACAGACCTTAAGACAGTAGAAGGAACACTGTGTTGCATAAGCATGAAACTGCTTTGCACCTTTAAGAATTGAAATTGTTTTATTCCTTGGTTAACCAAAAAAAGGAAAAAAAAAAGCTTTCAAGTCTAGAATTGAATAAAGGAAATCTATAGATGCTGCCTTTGTAGGTTCTTCTGAAGCCAAGGCTATTACTTGCTTGGGGGAGGTGCCGGTGAAGTGGGGGCGGGTGAGTAAAAGGGGGCAGAACATTCTGCGTGAAGACAGTTTTCCTGCTACACCAAGTCTCTGCTTCTTTTCCTTTTAAGTCAACTTGCAACTTGCAAAGGTTACTGGAAGATATTGAAAAAATTCATTACTAACATTAAAATAGCCTCCCAAATGTTTGGCTGTTTAGAAAAGGGCTAAACTTTAAAATGCTGTCATACATGTTCCACCGTGAAAGATTTTTGCCATAAGTTAGGAATGATCTAAGTTGTCAGGAAAAACCCTGTTTTAAGATGCTAGTAACAACCGAAACATCAGAAGGTAAATTTTACAAGTATAACATAATTCAGAATGACTTCAATCTATTTTATGTTTGATATAAATATAATTTCCCATAGTGAAAATTAACTTCCCTCTTTCTACTATATCCTCATTGGGGAGGACAGTTCTAATTCTAGAGGTCCCCACCCTGCCTTGAACAATGCACAGCCAAGAGTGAACTCAGATAAAACCATGAGACTGATATTCTGATTTATCTTGCAACAGTCAGTCACCAAGGTGCTTTAAAAGCCTTCATGGCTGATTTTGAAAAATAACAAGAAAACATGAATGCTTGGAAATAAAATCTATTTCCATTTTAGGAGTCGATTTTGCAATTATTTTTATTGTTCATTTAAATGTACTGGGACTTTTTAACTTGGAGAAAGAGCAAAAATAAATTGTTACCTCATCATATTCAGTTTTTCTTTGTGTCTCTTTACCAGCATTATCTAATGTAGCCACAATCATAGTATTACTAAATGGATGAAATTGTATTTAATCACTGAGAGAGAAAAAAATAACATTATTATACCTAAGCTTTTAGCGCCCTGATATTTTTTTCCCTTGGCTCAAGGAAAAAACAGACTTTATAAATTTATAAATTACTAGAAAACTTCTCTATCCAGTTGGAAAATGGGCTTAATAAAGACACATGGGCATCTGTTGTTTTAAGAGCTTTTGCTTTACGGGTCTAATCGCCAGCAGAGAGAATGAAGAAATCGCTGTATTTCCTCCCAGGGCCTAATTTCCAGTGGGTGGAAATCGCTGCTCAGTAAAATAGTCCCCTGGGTACACATTGTCTACAAGTTCTGCAGCACATCTGAAAGTTCACTGCCAACGTCTGTGGCTACCCATTTATTTGCACCTATACTTATCTGTCGCTCTCAGTCATTGGGGACAGGACACTGGTTATGTGAGTAGAAAAAAAGAAGAGAGAGAGAGAACCAGGGAGTAGTAAAACAGGGTAAAAGGGCAAGAATATTTCTGCAGTGTTTTTCCGACCAGCCCCACGGAGAGGAAATAATACTCCATCTGAGCGGTCTTCATCTGACTGCACTGCTCTCTCCCCAGGAGGCGAAGCTGCAGCTCCGGATTCTGGCTGTGTTCAGTCCGTCACATTGGTAAGAAGGTTCGGATCAGATGGAATCAGACTTCGGGATTGTGCTGGTATATGGGTCTCCTTCACAGAGAGACTAGGAATGGGGAAGTACAAAGTATCTCACAGAACAGTGGCATCACTATGAAGGAAAAGTTTTAGGTTCTTGTGGGAAGAATGAAACATCAAGAAATACTAATACTATGGAGGGTATTTAAAACTATTTTTAAATACAGCTTATTGATATGAGGCCAGGATGGGGTAGGGGACTGCCGGACACTTGAAAACAAACATTTATGTCAACTTCATCAAAGAAGTCCCCCAGAGTGACAACTTATGAGCATACAGGGTCAGGGAAACCATAGAGGAGAAAGAATAAGAATCTTTCTAGAGGGATATGAAGCTGCACCTCGCATGATTCATTCTCACTGGATCACAAACAAGCAGCATTTCATGAAGATCCTCTGTCGAAAGCATACTCTACTTCTACTCTTTTCTGCCATGTCATCACATGCTGGCCTGCTCATTGCAATTTCTCAGGCCAGCCTTCCTACACATCAGTCTCCTTCAGCTCAGCACAGATTTGGGAAGACCAGAAGCAAAATGAGGAGCTAAAAAAAGCATAACCCATTAACAACCCAAAAAGCAAAACTGCGATTTTTAAATAAACATAATATACCAAACTAATTACTGTTTTCCAATAAATCTGAGTGTCCAAAAATAAATAAGTAAATAAATAAATAAGGTATGTAAGTTGAAAAATAAGGAGGCCAAAAAAAAAAAAATGTAATTACTTCATGTGAACATAGAATCCAGGAAGCTAAGATCTATCTACTTAACATCCTGACATCAATTAAAATTCAAAATATGTGATGCAAATTCAAAATATATACTACAGAAACAGGGATTCAATTTCTAGAACTCAAATTAATATAGTTTAATGCCTTGAGTTTCACACTTATTCTTGGAGATACTAACTTAGAAGGAAAAAAGTTCTAAACATGGAAATGATAATGTTCACTGAATGCCAAAAATTAAATCCTGTTTCTTTAAAGTTAATTAATAAAAACTTCTGAAGCAGAAGCATCTTTATAATGTGCCAAAAGAAAGAAGAAAAACTTTATTCATTTCTTCTAACTTCTTCCTTTTTATGTGGCTTTACAATGAAAGAAATGAGGAATATATCACCACAACTTTCTAAGGGCCTCATTATTCTTGTTTGGCTTAATATCTAAAAAAGTTCAGCATTACTTCATATCAAACAGCATTTCATCCACTAATACCAAATTTGCCTTATCTTATAGCAAAAGTTCTATGGTATACTTCATTATATGATCTCATTTCCAGAAAGAAAAACACAAAGAAAAATATTTTCAAAAAGGAACATATATTCACCAAAGTTGAAAAGAAAAACAAAACCCTCTACTTGATGAGATAGTTCTCAGGGACATTTGATTAACTCTTATTTTGCACGTGGGGAACTGTTCACAGCTGGAACAATGTATAAACTATCAGTGATATAGGATGGGTGGAGTTTCTCACCCCAAAACCATTGTTCTAGTATGACAGAAAGAATCACTTGAATTAATACCACACTACTATGGTTGTGTTTTGAAAATTTAAAGCAGTAAATCATGCATTAAGAAGCAATAACTGGCTATGCCTCGGTGACTTTTCTATGTAACAAAATTAATTAGTTTCTCCACTAAACAAAGTGGATTTGGAAATAGTGAATTCTAAAATGGAGTCACAAGTTTTAGACCTACCCTTCTGTTTCCTAGCATTAAAATGTAACTAAAGATACCAGGTATCAAGTACAAATGGAAGCTCTTGCATAAAATGGTATAATTTTATTTTCTTAATTTCAAATACTTATCATGAACAATAACAGGACATTCTATTGACAATTCAGAAATAAGAGGAGTTTTTAAAAAAATGTAACAACTTTGAAACAGTTCAGTAAGCTGTTTTTGTTTGCAGGTGCACTTGAAAGACCTTAATGGCATATATTACTTAGCCACTTTTACTTGGGGAGGGAGAGGATGCAAGGGGACTTTGTAGAACTGACCCTATCAGAACATATGATGCCTAGACACTGCAGAAGACCAATGTATTGAGAGGACAGTCACAACAAAATGCAATAAACACATCCAGAGCCTAAGGAATTCTATCACAGCTTACTCATAGAAACTTTTAATCATTAAAAACTGTATAAAGATCAAGTAAGTGACAATCGATGAAGATGCTAAGAACCATGGTTATCTTTGACAATATGGACCTCAAAAGTTACCCGCCACATACACTCTGAGTGAAAAAGACAGAAGAGGAAAAAAGCAGCAAAGGCGTGTCTACATTTGTGCATGTGTGTGCAAACATGTGTGCACACAGAGGGTATATATATATCTCAAGAAATCTCTCCAGGCTCAATCCAGCACACTGGGTACTTTTCTAAGGAAGATAAAACAGTATGGCAATAAACTAGAACTACCCCTCTTTTTTTTGCTGGAGACATGTTTTAGGCACATGAGATTATTTATGGAGGGGTTTATAATACTTTATTTCCCTCAAAATATTGCTTGCAACACGTTGGTGTCTTGATTTTTAATGAATTCTGTTGAGCGAAAACATCTCTTTCTAAGTCTAAAATTTTATTGCTAAAAGTTATGATGATTTATGCAGGAAGAATCTCTCATTAGGTACAAAAAATTCAACATGATTCCATAAAAAAAATAAAGGCTTTTCATCGAGGATACGTTAAGAGAGTATTTCTTACTACCACAGTGATTAAAGTTAATATAGTGAGAACATGATAGTCCATGGTAAAAGAATAAATAACTTCACATAGAAAAGTCAAGCGTAATATGGGCCAAAACCTACTAAGAAAGAGGAATTGTGTTTTAAAAATAGGTGGCCAGATGTACACTTCAATAGTAATGACTAAGCTGGCAATTTTTTTTAAAAAAAGAATAATGTAAGAGTTCTAAAGATAAAACATAATTCCCTATTGTCTCTATTAGCTTTACTTAAGCATTTAAGATTTTTAAAAATGAAAGTTCCCAGGCGAGATAGTGATAATATCTAATAAAAATATTTGGAACCCTGAAGAAGCATGTGTTTGAGTGAATTATTTCCAGCACATCATCCATTGCCTGCTCTTGAGCTTTTTTAACAGTCTTAATCATTAAATCATCCTTGCAGAGATATGGAAATGTCTAGGTAGGAGAGGGTCAGAGCAGAAAGTTCATGGTGGGGAGGGTGCACATCCTGCAAGCCTCGCACCCATTCTGCTGTCACTAATCGCATGCAATGATATTAATGACCCAGTAATTGGAAGACGAATAGCACTGAAGTGGAAAACATCCATCTGAGGCTGAGTTCATCTCTAGGTGGTAGGACTTCACCAGTGACTGAGTTAATGTCTGCTGACAGTTTAGAATCTAACACTGCAAATGAGAAAATGTGCCACTCATGCTATAATAGTTTAGACGGACATGATGTTATTTGCTTTGACCACTTAGAGACCAGCAGTAACCCCAAGAAAGTGCCCCTATCTAAATTTGCCCTACACATGAACCTTATTCTGTTCAGGGAACACGTTCTATACTCTAAGAATCCAGAGCAATTTTCCACATGTTTGCTTCAATAAAAGAATACCTTCATCTCCTGTTTAACATCAGGAACAACAGAACCGGGCCACTTCACTAAAGCAAAAAGCCATTTGCAAAGCAGAAATGTCTTTCAGCAACACAAAGCACTGCTCCTCTGGAATGGGATCAATTATGGTCCTGCCCAGGGTTTTGACTATCTACCCGCCCATCCGTCCACCTGTCTGTCCATCCTTCCATCCAACAAAACTGTAGCACTTGTACTTACTTAGCCAAGGACATTTGAAGCCTCTTATTGCCTCTATTTGTATGTTTGAGAAATCTTTATTTTTAATAGCTTTACTATTTATCAACTTTCTACTGAGCAGCTCAAAGTACTTACTAATATTATAAAAACACAAAATAGCAGACTTTTTGAAGCAATGGAACTGATTAACAGTAGAGCTAAAAAGAAAAAGTAAAGTCAGAAATTTTAGCTAATTGCTATTATAACCACCTTTTCCCAGTGGCCCTTCTTCCCTCCTTACTATTCTGGAGAATTTTCTTAGTTCAACTTTGGAGGCATATGATTGCAGGTTAGTTATATGTTACACAATACAGAACAAGGCATCAGTACCAACATGTTTGACACAGCATAGAGTTCATGATTTATAGTTCATGAGCTTCCTTGCTATTGCTATGTATGCAATATGTGTGCATGTAAACTCTCTTAGACTATCTCTATATCTGTGCTATGTATGTAGATACACCATCTTCACTATTGCTACACATGCAATATGTGTGTATGTACACTCTCTGTACTGTATGTATGCACTATGTATGTAGGTATACTATCTTAACTATAGCTATGGATGCACTTAAACGTTAGGTGACCCAGGAGGCCTGGTCATACACTAACAACATTGGTCTAAGCATCTGACATCCTGGATTTAGTTCTGTTTCTGACATTTCATGGCCATGTGAACTGTACTAAGCTATGTATACTCTCTAAATTTCAAGTGTTCTCACAGTGATAAAAATTGCTCTATCACCTGTGTTTCGAGACTCCAAAGTGAAGTAAGAGTCTGTGAAGGCCACAACACTTCCCTAAGTAATCAGACACCCAGCCTGAGATTTTGAAACTTTAGGAACAAATGTGTGACTCTTAAGAACTGTATAAATAAAGTTTCTCAAAGTAATATTTCTTATGTCTTTCGGTGCCTCTTGACTACGTTCTTAAGTGTTTTATTTTGCTTTAAATTTTTATCTTCTTGAATATTTAAAGGCTATCAGGAAAGAAACGTGTCTTCTTTCATGCTCCAGTATTATTCAATTATTTGTAAATCTCAGTGAACCTTTAAAAAGTCATAAATACAAGTGCTAGAGATAGTAAGATATATACTATAAAATAATAAAGGTAGTTTTAATCTGACCACTTTCTAAGTAATTCTTTGTTCTAAGTAATTTTCATTTCTCATCTGCTCAAACACCTATTTTGTATATCTAATTTTTAGTCTTTCCCCCTCCTTCAATAATTCCTCACTGCTCTGAGAATCAGAGTCATCTTGTTCTTCCATTGGCTATTTTGGGAATAAAGAGTAGTACTCACAGGGCCATCTCTGTCTAGCTTTAAATGAGATAAGCTGTCACAACTGCCTAGGTGACACCATTTAATGGGAACAGAGAGTCTCTGTCCACAGTAGCCTTATCCTATTACACACTCTGAGCCATCAGGGACAAATATCCCAAGGGTCACAACTCCATTAGACCTGAGAGCCAGAAATTTCTCAGCACAGTCTCAAATTAAGCAGAAGCTAAGACTTTACTCCTTATGTGTAAAGAATTTAGCTTTATTGCTACTATATTCAACAAGGAGCCTTAATGTTATACACTAGAACAGCCTCCAATATAGTCAGAAAAGGACTTTTATGTTAGGAAATAAGAGAAACAACACTTTTAATTATCAGACTAATGGACTGATCTACTTTCCCAGCTTGTCTTAGTGATAACGCAACACTGACACATTTTCTTTTCTGGAAGATTATTTATACTACATTAGGATGTTGCTAAAATTATCAATAAAAATACAGTATTTTCTTTATGCAATAGGGAACTGCGGAAAAATTCTGGCAAGGCTGGTGAAATGGAAATTGAGAAAAATGATTATATGTATCTGAAGACTCCTCCCCTGTCTGTCTCTTTTGGGTCTTACAAAGGATCTGCTAACAAGCTTGGGCAATTCCAGGAACAAAAAGATACATAAATGCATGTTTCTTGGTAAAGGAAGCCCAAGGACAAAAGAACTTTTATAACATTCAAAGAAGACAAAGAAGGAAGATCTTATAATTAAGTTATGCAGCATTACTGAAACTTGTAAACTCTCTGGAGTTTCATCTTATGCATGGACTTCTAATCAGTGAAGCTTTTTAAGCCCATCTTCCCCAGGTCCTCTCTAGCTCCCAGCAAAGCCCAGGTTTGCCTCCAGTCTCATGCCTCACTCTTCCTCCTCTGCTCCAAAGTTAAGCTTTAGTTGCACTGATTTGGTGCCAAGAACTTTACATATCTTACCCCATTTAAACTTCCATCAACTCTGGGAAGCAAGTACTATCATCATTCCCATTTTACGGATGAAGAGACTGAGGCAGAGATGGTTAAGTTACTTGTCAAAGGTACTCAAGGGCCCACGTCTGTCAGACGTGACTCTTCACTACTATGTCAATCTGTTTCTCTAAGGGGCGTGCATACTTATCCTCCAAGCACCCAAACGTAGTCTTTAAGCAAGACTCTGATGAACATTCTGTTACAAAGATGACAGTTGTAAGTTAAAATTAAAAATATGTTTAAATGCTTGAACTCAGCAATTACGTGCAAGGTATCAAACATAAATCCTCACTCCTCAGTCAGAGGACTTAAGTGACAGGCTGATGTTGCTATATCACTAAACTGTTTGATGACATTTAATGACGGAAATGTGGCTTTTGCTACATTCATCATACATAAATAATTCATCGAGTAAAGCACATAATCACCTCATAGAGCCTACATATTCTTATGTATTCTAAAACAGATCTATATGTTAAAGGACATTTGAAAGCTCACATAACTATTTTGCTAGGGAAAGAGATTATGGAATATTCAGCATATTTCAGTGCCACTAGCCAAACCTACTTCACAGAAATAAGTAAATCAAAAACAGGAAAAAAAAAAAAAAAACAACATATATATGCTTAACAAAAATAAGGAGTAGAATCTACAATACAGTTTTGTTTTGATTCTTTAAGAATACTGTATCGTTATATTTGTGTAAGCATTTTAATATATTTTGTGATTTTGCTTAGAAGTGGAATACATGTCTAAAGAAAGTACCAAAGCTGTTTATGGAGCATTCCAATTTTACATGCTCTTATTTAAAAAAAAAAAATGCTTTAGACAACTAAACCAGTGAGGAGGGCCTAAGAAATGATAACTCCTCCAGACTCATTCAGTGTTGCTCAACGACGACTTTGCCAAGGCATGGAAAGTGATGGACGCCTCTAAGGATCCCCGTGAGCACCACCACAGGGTATATATTATAGAACAATCTTTAATGAAACAATCTTCGGAAATGATGACTTGTAGACTATGTCACAAGGTCATGCCTTAGCTATGAATTTGCAGCAAAATAACGCAAAGCCACACAATTTAAATTGGGAGGTGCTCTGCTAATATAGTTTCCTTTGTCCAACAGCTCTGCCATGGCTACTGTTCACGTAAAATGTATTAACACAATGACATTCATTTTTCATCCATCTCTGACTCACATAATTTTGGTAGTGTGATGAAAATCTCTTTGTAGGTATTAACATTTTGCAAGGTTTTATGGTAAGGTTGGATAACCAACCCACAGAACCTTCACAAGTACAGCTGTTGCAATGTTGCAAAGAGCCAAGGCATCAAACTTGCTGACTCATTCAGCTCTGGGATGTCACCTCTAGAAAGGAATTGTAAACCAAGCACAGAAAGTGCCTCAAAGGAAACTTTGTGGGATAAAGGCCGGGAACACAGGAATGCTTTCCCAATATTAATTGGAATGTTTACTATGTCTAAGACAGAGCTTCTCTTGAAAATGGGCAATATCAGAACAGATAGTTATTTCATAAACATTTAAAAAATTTTAAGACCTAATAGAAATACATAGGTTATTTAAAATACTTACTATGTTTTCAAGGCAATTAAGGATCTGACATAAGAAAGAACAGGGGCTCTTCTGACCAAATAGTCATAATATCTCCATCCTTGGATCAGGAGGTTTTATTATGCAAATTAGGCCCAAGGCTAATTACTAAAATAGGTCACTTGAAAAAGTCAATTCCAAACAAGAAGAAAACCCATACACGGATGCTCCCCAACTTAGATGGGACTACGTCCCAATAAACTCATACTAAGTTAAAAATATCATTTCATTGAAAATCCATTTGATACCCTGATAAACCCATCAAAAAGCCAAAAATGGTAAGTTGAACCATGGTAAATGGGGACCATTTGTGTAGCATTTTGCCACAGGTCAAAAGCAAATAATCATCTATGAGAAAAATAAATGAGGATGCATATTATTTTGCCAGATCATTTCCTAAGGGAATTCAGCAGATACTCAGTAAGTTTAAAAATACAGTTCCAATTAAAAATTAATATTTACATTTAAAACTCAAAACTGTGATGACTACATTTTAAATCAAGTAACATGACAAATCAAATTTTATTCTTTTAAAGAATTTACAGCAGATCCTGTCTATTTCAACTGGAGAAGAACCGCACTGACGAGTGATCCTATGTTGGCTTTGTATGCTCAACCACAAAATGGCTTGGGACTGGAGAAGACCTCCATCATTTGCCAGAACAATAATACTAAAAGTATTTTCTAGAGAAGTAAATTAAAGCAAAGAAATCAAGTAACTTTCTCACTGAGCTCAGGCACCAGGACCAGAACCTAGGACTGAAGACTCCTGGCCTAATTCTTCTGAAATGCTGTTCCTTTAGGGTGCTACCCTACACCAAATCAGTGCATTTAGACTGCTCCCCACCAGGGTAAATCAAACACTACTCCAAAGTATCAAATCTCTATCTATTTTTCCTTCCTATGGGAAAGAAACCAGCACACAATAATGATGACATTAATAATACTGACAGTTGTAAAGGTGCTTACCAACTAGACACTAAGCTTTGGAGTTAATCACATGGAGTATATAATGCAGCAACACAAATACCAATATTATTTACTGTATCAAAGTGATTCAATGATTTCAAGTGTTAAAAATATACTTGTAAATTTGAGTATTTTCCATCATGCTACCTAACACTATTTTATGAATGTACTGATATAAAAATTACTATCTTCAAACATTTTTCTTCTTCTCAAAAAAGACAGTAATAGAGCATGACTCTGTGTGTGTGTATTTGTTTGATATGGAAAGCAGTGACTTTTTAAAAATCTCTTAATTGTTTTGGTACCTTGAAATTCTTGAAGAAGCAATATTAATTTTTAAAACTATTTTAAAATTTGTTCTTTGTATTTCCCATTTCTTTTCAAGGGAAACTTGTATATCAATGAGCTTTGCTGTAGGGTGAGTGAGAAATTGGCTTCTGCATTTTTCCAAATATCTGAAATGCCTTCCTATGCCTATGATGTGGTGAAGTCTTTCAACTCTCTGCTGAAAGTCTCCCTGGACTTCCGGCAAACTTCTGAGCTTTGGGTCCTTTACCCAGTCCTGGGACAGTCTCTCAACCAGAAACATTCAAATAGCCCCCATTGTTTCAAACTTGAAATCCTCAACTCGATTTTAAGAAAGATTCTTTTATCCCAGGCTACCACATGCTTTTGCACTGTAAATCATAGTTCTAAGGAGAGTTCTGGAGGTCAGAGTAGTTCAGCTAACTTCAGTGAACCTGTTAATGTGGTATGAAGAATTTTCAAAAAAAGAAAAATAAGATGCCATTATTGTGTCAATTAAAATTATAGATATAAGTTAAATTGTGCTTGTAAATATAAATGCTCTCTTGTAGCAATGAAAAGTAACTATTAAATGCTCACTGCTTTAAGCAAAGAGATGTTGGTAAACCATTTGTTTATTTGCATTTGTTGCATATTACTTTAAAGGTTAAAGCCTTGATGTTTACTGAAATCCCACTTGCACTCAGTGGGAACTTAGAATTTGCAAAGCAATCTTTATGAAGTCATAAATAAAGTAAGGGGACAGACGCTGGAGCTGTTGGCTTATCCCTGCATTTGGGTTGCAGCCATAGTTTCAGGGACATGCATTTGCCACCATAGGGACATCTAATCTCTAGTGTGTCCACTCTTCCAGCACACCCACCTTCTTTCTCCCACCCTACCCAGGGGCCTTAACCTTCTTAATGAATTCATCTGATCAGTTTCAGTCCCCTACAAATGTCACACTAAACATCCGCATCCACTGAAAAAAATCTTACTTTAAAAGTCTTTTAAAAAAGAAATACCATTTGGCTTCCAAAACCTTAAAGTTTCCATGTATTTTACTTAGTAACTATTTTATATTTTCAAAGGCTTCCCTATTATTCTGTACACTTCACCACCCCATCTACCTTTTTTTATCTCAGCATGCTTTCATTTTCAATTTTTGATAATTATTCCTTTAAGTATATAATTTACCACTTTCTCTTTTTCTTCGCTACTTATTCTTGGTAAGCTATTCTAAGCAGCAAGTTGGCTTTAAAAGTAGGTTTTCAGGCTCTGTGGCATTTCAGGTTCACAGCAACAGACACCGAGATAATTAGGTGTCTATGACCACCTTTGTTTTAATTATTAATGTTGTAAAAAATACATATTATTGAGCACTCGATAAGTATTCAGCAAATACTGTGCTTGAAAGTACAGCTCAGAGGTTGAGAAGCCAAAGTGTCAATCCAATCACCAAGAGGCAGGAGAGCCCAACCACAGACAGCAGTTCCCTAAGGAACTGAAGTCTAGGCAAAGCAGGAATGGAGAATTCAATCTGGTTATGAGTATTACTTTAAAGCAAAGAAACTAAGAAAAAATATTTCATTGCTTGACTGATATGAACAGCTGTCTGAGTCACCCAGATCTTACTCTGACAAAACTTGGGGCCCTAGGAATGACCCTTGGCCTTGTGCCCACAGGTGATTTGCACATAGTAGGCAGGTGCTCAAGGTGTGCTTCTCAGTGGACTTCACAGCCTCAGAAGCTACTTGAGATATGACCCAAAGGATACATATAATCCATTCCTGAAACAATGTGTCAAATTATTTTTTACATATATATATAGGTGAAAAATGAGAGTAACTCATTGAGCAAACCAAGTTTTGTCTTATTTTTCTAAATCTGGTTTAAGGTAACCATTGTGCTTTGCCTGTAAGGCCCATCCTTCCAGTTTATGACCTCCATCTTCTCTGGAATGATAACTTCATGAGGAAAGTGTACTATTTATTATACCACCTTGTTCCCTGTTGAGTTCCTAGCACTTAAGCACAGTCTCTGATGCAGAATAAATACTAAACGAATGAGTGAATGAATGGATGAATGGATGAAGAGAAAAGGCATTGCACAGATTTACCTATCAAAAATCTCACCAATGGTCCTTAAAAATGGTTTTGTCAGTAGAGATGCTGAATATATTCATATAATACATTTATTTTAATGCTATAAGAATTTTAGGAGTTTTTCTTTTCTTTTTGGGTATTCATATTTAAGGAATACTGCACAGGGTCCCAAATTCAATTAGAGTTGCTTTGAAAAATGGTGGACAATTGTTCAGCAAAGATTCTCACCAAGTTATTTGTCACGATAACTTTAAGGAAACAAAAATCGATACAAACCTATTTAGCTTATCCTAATTTCTATAAAATAAATGAATAGAATTATACTTACATATAATGTAATAATCTTTGTTCTTCTGAAATTCTAGACCCCAGAGGTTAGGGCTGAATTCTTGAAACTTGATAGTGAATTTTACATCTTGGTCTGGTCTGGCACAGTTGAGAAGAGGGGTATTTTCCTTCTTAATAGTGCATCTGTCTGCTTGGTCTTTATCAACCATATAAACTTTATAATATTCATACTGGCCAACAGTTTTAGAGTCCACTTTGGGGCAAATAATATCCAATTTGTCTCCTATCTGTGGGTATAGTACCAGGCCTTGTCCAGGTAGAAATCTAAAAGCATAAAAAAAAAAAAAAGCCATTGAGTTGATAAAAGTTAACAGTATCATAATTACAATATAGCCAGACAATGCCAATAATCCCAAACTTAAATTTTTCAGATTCACACCATTATTTATCAAAAGCTTCTTAGTTCAGATCAACACAGGATGAATATATTTTGGAATTAAGCTTTAAAAGAAAAAAAGAAAGAAAGAACTCTCCTTCCTCTAAACCACAGGATCAGGCAACCTGCTGACATTTCTTTACCACCCCTTCACTTGTAATATTTCAGTACTCCTTTGTGTACCTTTACAACAACTTTTCCTCCAGAGTGAGTCAGAGCTTCCCACATGTTTGTTATTTTTTAACCATTGGCAGCTTTAGTTTATTGGGCATGCCACAGAAAGATCTCATCGATTCCAGGGAACAGTGAATCCACTAATACTTTGTTTTCCTGTTAGTTTCCATTTGCTGTTGATGCTAATTAACAGACAAGTTTCATCAAGAATGTTTCAAATTACTTATCATAATTAGTCAGTCACTGATCAAACAATGGGTTTTTTATTACACCGAACAAAAGAAATGTCTTACAAACCCATAAAAGATAACCAGAAATAATTAGTTGTAGTATTGATTCAGCTGCAAAATGAAGAGTCCTCTACTTGCAAGGACAACAACCACCGTCCTTACTCTACAAATCTTTTCTTTTCCTTCCCTTGAGATGTATTTGCTCCAATTAATTCTTAGAAGCAAATCTTTAGAACTAAGACTACTGATACAATATCCCCTTAGTGCTCACAGCTAAAAGCTTCCCTCCTCCTCCTCCTCTGTCTTGCTGGCCATGCTGCTGAAAGATCTTTCTTAATGGGGAGTTTCTCTGAAAAAATGAAACAAGAGCTTCCTAATGAACATCCTTCTACAAGTGCTAACACTAACAACACACTTAGAAATCCCAGCTCGAAAGCAGCCAAGCCTGCAGGCTCATTAAAATATTAAAGCCCGAGAACAAAGCATTGCCTCTGGTTCCTCCCATTCCAACCCTTTCTTTGACCAGAGATGCACCAGCCATGGCTACTAGAGGGTCATAATTCACTACCAGAGAAGAAGTGAGGCTGAGGGGTACCCCCATTTTCAAATCCATCCTGAGGTAACGGCTTACGATTTATGCTGATGAGTGATATTCATTTTCTGAAACGTGTGTGAGGGTGGTTATGAAACAGCACTATCCATAACAGAAATAATATTACAGATTCATATTAAAAACCAATACTCTTTATGGCAGGAAAAATGCATGGTGTACACGGTGGCTCGTTTCTCTTTCTTGGCAATGTGTTATTGTACAACCCCAAATTGAGAGGGTGGTCCTTTTTATTTTTTTTTAAACTGAGCTCCTTTAACAAAGGCATATGACATTCATTCAAAAAAAAAAAAAAGTGAACGAGAATAATTTAACATAAAATCCTTCTGTGAAGCAGAACTTAAAATGATTTTTTTATAACGAAGATAAATTTAAAACAACCATGTGTGCACTGCTGAAGAATTGCCTAAAACTTTTGACAAATGTAGATCACGCTTGCTTAGTGAGAGCCTCTCTGTGACCTTTTTGCCCATTTCTACAGTTTTCTGGAGTGATACTTCTAAAATTCAACTCCAGGGGAAGGAACGGCTTCCCCAAGGTATTCACTCAACCTCCTGAATGCCAATGTATTCTCCCTAGACAATTTCATCTTCTTTGTGGCTAAAACACAACTCATTTTATCTAGGAACAGACCCAGAACGTTTGTGGATGAGGTTAATTTCTTCACCTCCGCATGTCCCCACAGTGATTCTGATGTCTTGCCGTGGTTAAAAACCAGTGGCAAGATGCCTGGCAGTAGGTACCAACTACATTTGGTGACCATTAAATTGCTCATCTTCCTGATACTTCCCTTTTTTATGTCTTATTTCTTGACCTTTTTAGGAATTCTTCAAGGTATACAAAAACCAGGGGCCAATTCTTGCTCGGTGTTTCCCATCCCACTCCAAACATTTTCTATCCCAAATCTGTTCCTTTTGTAGCTGACACAGAGCAACACCACAGAGGTGGCAGCTATGGTTAGCAGAAGTTTTCCTAAAGAACAAACCCCGGGGGCTGCCCAGGCCTCAGAGCTCAGGATGCTCACCAAGCCAGATGTACCCGTTTCTTTGTTCATTCATTTAGTTCTTTTAAGAAAATGCATCACACCCCTCCCAAGCCAAGCCATACGTCTCTGCATATCTTAGAACTCCCCCACATCACGCCCTACGTCCAAAGTTTGCCTCATTAAGCTCTTTCTTCATTCAAAATGCTCCCAAGATCCCGTTTCCTTCATGCGGGTTTGTTTTTTCCCTGTTTAACTAAAGCCCACGGAAGGTTTCCTCCCTTGCAATGCAAGCCACTCCTCATGACTCTCTCATCACTCACGGAATGTGACTTACAGTACCAGCTGGTGCCATGAGTTCAAGAATACAGGACATGGGCCAGTGTGGCTTCAGGGATCTCTGCATTTTAGACCATGTTTTCAGAAGACGCAAATCACAAACGTAATTGAGTGAGTCTTTCAAACTCATTTCACAAACTAGCCAGGCCTTCCTTGATGTAAAGTTGTCATTCAGTGTATGCAATCTCACTTTGTTAAACATCTATACTGGTCAGAGCCGGGGTGGGGGGGATGGCAACCCATGGGGCGGCCTATTGAAATGGCAGCGCAGGGAGGGAGTCTCGAACATCAATGAGCAGACTGGATATGCTGGTAAAAGGTGAATCCTGACAAAACTCACTATTCCTAATGCTTCAAAAAAGTGTCAATTCCACTTTCAGAATACACTGTGGCAAAAAGTGAGGCAAGAATTTGATCCATAGCTCTTAAAAAGCAATTGTTTCAAGAGCTCATTAAAAACAATTATTGCTTCTTTAATGAAATATAAAAGGGCCCAATACTTCAGAGGTTTACTTTTTAAGTATATATATATATATATATGTATATAAATATTTGAACAGTTAGTACACCAGTGACTTTAGTTGATGAGATCATGGTTTCTCAGTGGACAGAGTGCCGTTGAGCTGAGAGCCCCCCGCAGACCTCCTGCCCGTGTGTCACTCAGGACGGTCTCCACTGCTGACCTTGGCAGAGCCGCAGACGGCCCTCTGTCTCCCTAGAGCCATCGCGCTTTCTAAGGCAACACTGCAGCAAACAACAGTACTGTGAGTAGAACCAAAGCGACCTATTTTGTGCCAGATGCTCTGAGTGACAGAAAAGTGGACGATCATTGATCAGGAATTTATAATCTAGCTCCCTGAGGGCAGGAAGGTCCCCTGTGTGTCTGATTCAATACTAAATGCCCACGGGGCTGACAGATGGTAGGTGCTCAATAAATAATGTATTAGTTGAAAAAATATGAATGAACAAATGGAAGCTAACATTTACATAGATTAAGTGCCACAGACTATTTACAGATGATAGGCGTGATAGGAATTCCGAAGACAGAACCACTGAGAGTTGGGGCAGGGGCAGGCTGAGTAGGAGGGACGGGATTTCCATCCGACGTCATCCCACGCATGGTGGTGTTTCTGGAGAACAAGAAGCTGTGCAGATGGAGTTCCTGACTCTTTTTTCTGGAAAAATTCATAAGTATCAGCAGTCTTGTACAATCCCTCTCTATTTAAAATGCAAAGCAATCATCTACTTCCAGAACCACTAATACCAGAAATGCTGCTGCTTTTGAGCACTTACTCTTTGCTAAGCACTGTCCACAGCACCTTCCATCACATTTTCTTCATTTAGGAACCACTCCCCGACCCAACACAATAAACAGGTGGAGATACCCTGCTGCCCAACAAGACATGATAGGAAAAGACCCTTTTTTCTGAACACTTTTTTTTCAGTTCTCACTGCAGCATATTAAATTATAAATCTGGTTTGGTGAAACACATTTTTTTCCTAAATCAAGTTTTTCATAGATAAGCCATGAAGTTAGAGAAAATCAAGAGAAAGCCAATACACACGCAGGCTGGGAGTGTCACATGGAAAGACACGGGGAGTCTAGCTCCACGCCAAGCACACATTAAGTTGCACCTAACTCAGAGAGGCCTCTTCTGCCATAGTCACCTGGCACCACTGTTCGTGAGGGTGTGCACGCCTTGCCCCGAAGCCAAGAGCCAAAAACAAAAAGTGAGGAAGAAACAGACCAACTACATGGGACTTGTGTTTTTACTGTAATGTTACAGATAGACTCCAGACAAGTATGTAAATAGCAAAATGTACATGAAAAGCAAACAGGGTAAGTTTCCTAATACTGCCATTTTTTTAATGGAAAACAATGAGTCCTGTATGTTGTGATCAAGTCAGTAAAGGCAGAGTTCTATAATTGAAGGCAGGGGGTTTACATTAGAATTTCATTACTTTGATATTGCTTAGAGACATTAATAACTCAGACTACACAGCATGTCTTTGCCCTGAATATTCTGCAATACTCAATAATACACTTATTCTATGTTGACTTTGAAAGTGTTAAAAAAAAAAAAGAATTATGGTGATGACAATCAGCTAATTTTAAAAAACTAAACTATCGAATTACTAACCTGACTATGCATAGTAGATGCCAAATACACATTTGTGTGTTGAGATAACTTTCACCTTGTAACCAAAAAACGGCAAAAGGAAACCTCCATAGTTACAACCCATACCACGTAGGGGAGGTTGATCTTGTTAAACCTTGCCCAAACAAGTAGTTAGAGAGGTGTCCTTTAATAAAGTCCGGAGATTTTTTAATCCAAAATAAAAAACAAAGACGATCAATAGAGATTCATGTCCTAGATGAGAGAGACAACAGAGCTAGGCCAGTTCCTCTCGGAGCTGGGCTACTCAAAGCCAGAGCACTTTACTGTCTTCCTGGGAGGGGAAAACTGCATCTTCCTCCCCATCAGGAGAACCTTCAGGATCAGGACTGCTTTTCAGGCAATGGCGCTGTGGCTCCACACATTTTCACTGGAGAGCTTCCCCAGGAGCAGTGGGGAGATGTTACAAGAGTGGGGAACACTGAGCAGAAATGGGAACTCCTGTGGTTTTTCCCGGTGAATCATTCCCAAGCAAGACAATAGAAGTCCTGACTGTGAATCAGATACAGAGATAATATAATGTGGAAAAAATTGGAAACCCTCAAGAAGGGTTTCCAAAGTTAACATGCCTGAAGTGAAATGATTTCATATTGGAATCTATTTTTACCCTTGGATTACCGATTGAACTTTTCCAAGTTTTTAAAAGCTATTCACTAAAGTGGACTCAAATACTTCTACATGAAATATACTACTTTGGGTAAATCTAATCATCTCAATTAGACATTAGTATTTAGTAATCTAAATGAGATCTCTAATAACTGAAATTAGGTATTTCAACTTCATAGCCATAATGGTAGAAACTTTTTTTCCCCAGTCATTATGCAACATAATATTCTTTAATGTTAATAGACTAGAACATAGCCACAATTAACGAAGACAGCAGAAAGTTTTAACCACACTGTGAACACAGGCTTGTTTAAGACACTGCCATAACACATTAAAATATAAACCAGCCACTTAGAGTTCAGAGGTCACTATCTGTGATTTTCATTCACAGACCAGATCACTGTAGGTTGGGATGTCATGTCTGGATTTTTTCTGCTGACTGGTATGGCATTATTAGGTCTCACAGGGTGCCTGAGAAGTCAGGTGGAGGCAGTGCTTGCCAGATCGCGTTCTGCACTTTGCCCAGTGTAACTGGAGCATCTGTGGAAAGCTGGTGGGTGAGATGCTTAGGGGTAGCTTTGGAGTGGACCTAGAATTGCAATCCCCGCCACCCACCGCCCCTTTTTCCCTGCTTCTCCTTCCTCCCCTGACCATACCACAAGCGCAAAAGTCTGATGACATCATACATGTTTCTTCAAGGGTGGGTGGCCAAAGCATGCGGAATTACCAAGAATAATACCCAAATCGCTGAGTGGCCATGTGGGGCGAGTGCAGCCTGTGAAAATGCACGTGAAAAAGAGATGGCCTGGTGGCTCTCCCGAGGGAAGCAACAGATCCGTGGAGGTGAACGACTGAAGAGCACACCAAAGTTACCACACAAACAAGATGTAAGTTAGTATGTTAGTAATCGCATGCAAAAAGAGTAAGCTGACACAGAAGGAAGAGATCAGAACAAAAGAGGTAGATAGGAACTACCAGTTTCTGTGTCCAAAGAAATAGCTGAGCCAGGTAAACCCCCTCCTTCAGACACAGTGCTCCTTGGAAATGCTATATGAAAGCTCCTATTTAAAAAACATCAGATCGGATCCAGAGCCACTTCTATCTAGTATTATACACGTACAAATCTGTTTAAATAAAATATTTAATATTTCTCCATAATTACGGCAAGTATCATGCACCTGAGTAACAGGGCCATGATACTCAGGTAACAAGAGAAGGCAAATCCCGCCACAGACGCTGGTGTGCATGCAAATGCCATGGCGTGGGGGACAGGAGACCTATGCAATATGGTTCTTCTGTCTCTGAAGAAAATTGCCCAGCAAAGTTAGACTCATGGGTGAATACATTACTTTTCCACAAGGAATTAATTTTACTTTCCCTTTCATTTTAAAATTATATGAGAGTATACGATCACTAGAAGTAGATGGCTAATTTCAGTTGAAAATATATACATAAAATATATGGTATGTTATTCATTTATTTTGCCAATTACACAGAGACAAACGTAGACCATCACACAAAGAGCCTGTACCTGGGACTATCTTGGGCTATTAGATGGTGGACTCAGAGTGATTTTTAGCTTTCTATGTTTTTCAAAATTCTCTGCAATAAACAGTCAATGTTTTGTGACTAGATTAAAACATTTTTTAATGTATGGTTTAAAAAAACGGTACTATCTTTCATAACTGATTTTAAAAATAAGCATTTAAAATATTTAATGCCTGCAGAACTTTTCAACTTTCTGGTACAATCCCTTAGAAAGCAAATAAAATTATCACAGTCTAAAATGTGGCCTATTTAATATATCAATTCCTGAGTCTACAAAGCTGTAGTAACATATACCTTGTTTATTCAAACATATGCAAAATATATTGGAATACATAGAATTTACACTTAATCATTGAAATGCAAAAACATTTCAAAGATTCTGATCTCAGCTTTAGAAAAAGGCTTGGCCTAGCAGTTAGCAAACCAAAATTCATATAATAGGTTTATTCCCAAGCCAGTGTTCTGTGTTAAGTACAATTTGAGTTTACCCCGTTTTGGAAAACATCCACTTCTTCCATAAAATGCTTTAATTTTTATTTTAATTAAATGTCAAAGGCTACAGTGAAGAAGAAAAGTCAGTGTATAAATTGGTTAGTCTGAAATCTGAGTGAGGATGAGCATTCTGCAGTTTTGCTGTAGCTGGTCGGTGTTGCCAGTCACCTCTTGACAAAGGACAGCTTGCTGCTCTAGATAGCCCAAGCCCCAGAGTCCCTTAGCCCCTGCCATGCACTGTGGGGTCTCCACGTGGAGCTAGAAGAGCATTAACACCAAAGACCAAGATTCTTTTCCAAAGTGCCCTGTGTACTTGGGAATACAAATACACCCAAAGAATGACTTCACATCACAGCCATGTGAGTTTGATGGCACATTTTATAAACGAGTAGGATATCCAGTCTTGCATTATTTCCATTTAATGCCAGATTGTTGCTACGGCTTAGTAAGATATTCTTTTAATGCCCTAAACAGAAGAGTTTTGTTATAAAATGAATAAATAAAAGCAGGGCCCAGGAAAGACACAGGCAATAACAAGAAATACTTGGGCAAGATGTTTTCCCCTTTTTGTGGATAGCACTTTACTGCCCCCTTTTGCACTTTAACATCAGAACAAGTTTCTACACAGACATTCTGAAACCAGAGAAAGAGTGGGGTGTAGAGAGAGGCTGTCAGGGTTATACAGAATTAGGTTACCAGATACTACTGCTTAGAGTAACAAGTAATTACCTTAAAATTTCCAGCGAGTGCACCACTATCTTTTCAGTGGCTTTAAACCTCCAAGAAATAAGGTAGTAATTGGAGGCTTTAATTGACACTTTCTGCTTTAATTTGAATGTGTATGTGTGTTGGAACAATTGCCTGTTTTCACAGGTGCCCCTTCTTTCACACTTTCCTAAAACAAATATCATCTGCAACATGAACCTGATTTATTCAAGGAAAAGAAAAGGGGCCTAAAAGCAGGCTATACAAGTTGGAACCATTATAGTGTTATAAGCGAAGAGTGTGTGTACGTGTGTGTGTGTGTGTGTGTGTGTGTGTGTGTGTAGGGGGGTGCATTTCAAACTTTGCACCAATGACAAGCAAACTCTTTTCAAGAAAAGGAAAGATGAGAGGCATAGAAATTCAAATGCATGGAGAGCCCACAGGCACACAAACCAGTTTAGCAACTCTTCAAGGTTAGGCTTATTTGTGCCTCTCATCTATGCCTACATTTGGAAAAAAGTAATTAAACTATAGTCTAAAGGAAAGTTTTATTTATCAAATGCCAATGTGTAATGACAGAGCTAGAGGGCCCAGTCCCTGGCCCAATGACCTCAACTTGCATTTGAGAGAGTCTGTTTGTGTGCTGTTGTATATACTTTCATTTAAACTTAATCCATTTTCCTCTGTCATTCTACAATTACCATGAGTCAAAATAATATTAAATTTCACAGCCTACAGTGCTGCACAATTGAATGAAAACTGACTCCTTTTGATGTTAATCTTGTTTTTTATTTGTGATATAGTGCTTAGAACATGGGTGGCTAAAGTAAATTTTATTTTAAAATGCTCAAAGATAATTTTCTTATAGTTTAAACATTTTTTTCCAGAAACTAACACAAGTATTTATTTCATTTTTTTAAATCTGTGCCATGATTTTCACTATCATAAAAACCTCCAATTCATAGAAGGTCATGCCTATAACAGGCTGAGGTTGAAAAATACATCTTCTACTTATATATTAATCATCTATAGAGTCAGACGTTAAGTGTGATATACAGACATACAGATATACAGAGACCATTGTTGTCTTTTTTCAGGAGTTAACAGAGACCAATTAAAGACAAAAACCAACCACATACCTCAAACCAAAAACAATTGTCTTTATTTATTAAAGTGATTTAATACCCCCACCACCACTATCACAACTTCCAAAAACAACAACAAAATCATCCCATGAATTGTGCAGCCAGATAAGGCGAAATTTGGGGATTTAAAGAGTAAGGCTGAGATGCTGTGATGTACAGTGGGAAAGTGAGAAGGGGAGCGATCTCACAAATGCCAAACTTTGTTCTGCTGGCTCTACCGGGCCGGCTCCATTATTGAAACAAGGATTTCATAACCCTCAGAGACAAGAGACATTGCAGGCTTCTTTCCCAACTGTAATTTGTTTGCGCCTGTACGGTCTTGTTCCAAACCATGCTTTTAGCAAGAGTCTATAAAGGAAGGTGGAACTCTTGTTATTTATAGGTGAGGCACCAGAAAGAAAAATGACTTTCACAGAGAAAGAAATTTAAAGGGCATCTCCAGCTGGTTCTCTGCTGTTTTAGATATAAGAGGTCAGACCCATTTGCTCACTTACCTGAGCGGGGACAGTCACAGAGATGAAAGGCATATGTAAACCATACAGGGAATGGCTTGGCACTAAAACACTTGAAGAAAGGGAATTAAGATATAGTGTAGGGCAAAGCAATATTACAATCTAGAGTGAGGGTGTGTGTGTCTTTTTTATCAACCCTCCTCATCCCTTTCATTCCTACCATCACATTGTTTTTTTTAACTCCAAAGAGTTTTGCCTATATAGAAAAGTGATTCACCCATGTTTTATTAAAATGAAACTTCTCCCTTTTGGTGGGGAAAACAGCACTGAAAGTGTGCCCAGCAAGGGGCTGCCATTCTCACTCCTCCAGGATTGAGTTTATCTTGTTTTCCTCTGGACCCCAACTTCCCCCAACGGCCCTTGCCTAGACTGCATGCCCCATAGGTGTTCGTGTAATTAAAGAATGAAGAAATTAACACGTAAGGCATAAGAGGAGATAAAACTCTCTTAGTTCTCTCTTTTTATAACAAGAGCTTCTCCTTTCCAGTCAAGCACAATCCACCCAGCAACACAGTTTATAAGGTTGTGTGCAGTTGCTTTACAAGCAACTAAACAGCTGCCTCCTGGATACTTGCTCCTTCCTGGGCTCCAGGAGGGGTGAGGGACAGGTCTGTTGTGGGCATGTGACAGGAGATATTTTCCTGCATGTCTCAGGGCTTGGCCACAGCCCATGGAGAAAGGGAAGAAGAGAGGGAAGAGAAACAGAGCAGGCTACAAAACAGCCAGGTCTGTACTGCTAACATCAAAATGGAGCAAAACCAGATCGAATTACTGACTTCCATACAGATCACCCCAAAACCATGTACATTACAAAGATATGAACTGTGCTCCACTGTACCTTTGTAGACAGTGCATTTATTTCCTGCTCTGCTTCACCACATGCAGCCTGGAGTTACCTTGACCAAAACCCAAAACACTCCAGACATTAAATACTACAAGTGATTCAAACAAGCAGCTACCGAGAACTAAATGGGAAATGAACTGGACAGGGAGGAGGTAAGAAGATGTGCTGGGCCCCTGAGTTCTGAAAGGAATGAAAATGCAGTTGTTAGAGACCTCTGGCCCGAAGCCACTTGGTCTGCAGGTAAGCAGATGATTAGCATGGTGAAAATGCAAACCAAGAGGCAGCCCTCTGGAGTCCAGAGAACCCCAGGCCCACCAATATTCACCGCCTGGCTTCCTTAAACAAACTGCTCCAAACTTGCAGAACATCAAAAGCCAGATGGGCTGTACTGAATGAATCCACAGGCAAGAAGCCAGAATCCCAGTTTGCTGTAGAAATAGGCCTGGACTTGATTTGAGTCTTCTCAGCTCTGACAAGCTGGAAGCTGGCACAGATCCCAAAATCCAAAATAAAATGGCATTTAATTGTGACTAGACTCTAAAAAAGATGTCATACTATCTCCTTAGCTTGACACACACTCAGCATCTAACCAAATGTATCTCTTCTTGAAAATCTGACCTCTTTTTCTCTCTGCTAGAAACGAACAACTCTTTAAATTTTTAAAAGGAAAATGTTAATAGTCAAAGGAATAATACTCAATAAATGCATTAATATTATATACTGTAATAACTGTCTAGTCATCCTTTTAATGGGCTGCTCATTATTCTGTTTCCATTGGATATAACCTCATTATATCAAAAGATTCAAATAATCCATTTAAAATTGCATGTCCATCATAAGAAACTGACTATAAATCCAAATGGACAATGGAAGAATTATACCCCAAACTTTTCATCCACCTTGTATGCACTGCCTTGAGCAAATGCATCCTTAATTTGGTTACACGATATCTAATTACTCCATGCAACAGCATAACAAGGAGAGATGGAGAATTAAGAAGAGAGATCCTACTACCAGAGTACCTGGGTTCAAATCTACTTATTAGCTATATAAGACTTTGGCTAAATTAATTAACCAGTGTGGCCTCGAGTCTCTCCATTGGTATTATGGGGATAATAAAAGTTCTTCCCTCCCATGGTTACTTCAGGTCTTTGCCAAGCAGTCAGAGCAGCAGCTGGCACATAATATGTGCTGTATACCACTGCTGTTTACATAAAATAATGTCCACCAGGTAAGTTTTCTAAATGAGAAATATGTAATATCAATGCAAAAAATACTACATTGTCCACCCCTACAGGCTGAATTCATGCATTCAATAATAATCTAATATCTTACTGTACCCTTTAGAATGCACAAAATGGATTCAGGCAAAGACTGTACTCTCAGGCCATAGCTGCATAGCTCAATGAGAATGTCCAGAGTTACCAATGTCACAAGAAAGCATTGAGGGCAGAAAGCAGAGGAGAGAGTATCTAATTTGGTAGCAGAAAGGAAATGAAAAGGTACTTCACACAGCTGGAAGTTTTAAAGAGTGAGTAGAAGCTGGGCAGGTAAACAAAACACAACATCAGAGAGTTTTAAAGGTGTTACAGTCTTTATTAACAGAATGTTTTCATTTTTTTTCTTTGTCTGTGGAAGGAAAATTGAACCACAGCCAGGCACAGAGTAGATATTCAATTAATTTTTATTAATAATAACTGACATTTATTGATTCATTTTTGTCAAGCACAGAGCTTAGCTGTTTAAATATGTTTAATCCTGACCACAATTTTGTCATTCTTTTATCCAGCACTATTATATTATTATCCCTATTTTTGACGTGGGACAACTGAGAGACATCAAGGAAGCTGCTCCCAAAGTTACATAGCTAATAAATGGCTAAACTGGGATTGGGCTCACACAGCCAAATTCCAAAGTGTGTGCTCATAACTAAACTAAAATGGCACTTGCCTAACTGTCTTTGCCTAACCAGGGGTCCTCAAACTATGGCCCTCCGGCCACATACGGCCCGCCGAGGACATTTATCCGGCTCGCCGGGTGTTTTTGCCCGTTTTGTTTTTTTACTTCAAAATAAGATATGTGCAGTGTGCACAGGAATTTGTTCATAGTTTTTTTTTAAACTATAGTCTGACCCTCCAACAGTTTGAGGGACAGTGAACTGGCTCTCTGTTTAAAAAGTTTGAGGACCCCTGCGTAACCTATCCATTATCACACTCATTTTGAAAAGCAGTAGGTACTGATAACTCTCACATTAAAAAGGTAGCTGAAATCAATGGGTTAGCTGTCCCACCGGGTCTATACGTACCATGTGGGATCTGTCTCTGAGCTATGACCAGACGTATGAAATAATCAAGTACGTTTTCAGGTGGACACTTTAGAGACACACGCTGCCCTTAGCTGAAATATTAGTACTTTGACTTGCTTACTATTTTTTCTATTTCAGCAATCTAATTGACTTTGTTTAGAGATGCCTCAGACTCTCAAGACTCAAACTCCCCTCCTCCCGCCCCCCGGGGTGCCTTCTGACCTCCCCCAGGAAGAACATCATTCTCTTCCTCCCGTGTCCCCTCTGCACACCAGGCCAGGGCGCCCGATATGCCATGCACTTGCCTCCACCTGGACTTCTCCCTGCTGGCCTGAGAATTTACATCTGAGGGTAGAGGTCATTCTGCTTTGTATTCTCAGAGCCCAGTAATAGGTCTAACAGTTAATAAATGCTTGTTGAATACATTAACGTGTTCTCTACCATCAATGGTTTAGATCCCTGAGGCCTCCAAAAAGCAGGAATGGGGACAGGAGCTGCAAGGTGAGGACCACCTATTTCTTCAGAGATCCCCAAACAGCTTTTAAAAGTATCATGATCTAATGTTGAACTGTTTTCCCGAAAAGGCTGGTCTAGGACAACAGTTCTCCAAGTGTGGCCTGGAGCAGTAGCACCAGCTTCACCTGGGAACTTGTCAGAAATGTCAATTTCCGAGCCCCAGCCTGGACCTCAGGAATCAGGAACTCTGGGGGTGGGGTTTTCACAAGGCCCCCAGGTGATGCTGGTGCCCTAACTTCGAGTGCCACAGGTCTCTAGTAGCAGTCTCGGCTTCCCCAGGTCTCATCCATCTCTAGAAGCAGGTGGATGGTAGGTCAGGACAACGTAAGCAGCCACAAACTCAAATCTGGGCTGTCTGTCCATTCAACTAACGATTACCGGACACAGTGCTGGCCGCTAGTAAGCAGAGACCAACGAAGCGAGGCAATGTCTCTCCCTGTTTCTCCCGTGTCTCTCCCGTGTTTCCCCCAAAATAAGACAGGGTCTTCTATTTATTTTTCCTCAAGAAGATACCCTAGGGCTTA
>VBSM01000605.1:7576122-7630960 GCA_008086735.1 Cheirogaleus medius | reverse complement strand
CAATAGAGCTCTCATGGGGCAGATGAGAAGGGCTGCTCACTTCTTTAGCGCTCCGCCACCAAATGCATGGGTTATGCAAATACACTGCGTACCCACGCCCATCGCTAGGTCTTATTTTTGGGGTAGGGCTTATATTGCGCAAATGCTTAGAAATCCTGCTAGGATCTTATTTATTGGGTATTATTTATTTTATGGGTAAGTCTTATTTTCGGGAAACACGGTAGGAGGGTGGTGAAGACCTGCGTGAGTCACGGAGCACAGTGTATATTGTTCTATGTGCGCCATGTACAACTACAAAGTGCTGTGGGATTATAGGAGCAATCATGAACTTTACTGGACAGTCCATTATAAGCATGGTCAGTTTTCCCATAGAAGGGGGTGGAGGGGATTCAAAGCCTCTGTTTTTATCTCAAATGTACCCAAAATACAGTTCTGACAGTTCAGTAAAAAATGACATTTTCTAACCTCTTCTTCAGTTAGATATATTCTACATTGGCTGTGAATATGATTTGCCCAGCCCCACTCACTCATTAGAGAATTCTGATTCAGGGCAATGTTTTAGGGGCAGTAAACCAGCTTAAGTGGTACAAAGAGCAAGGACTGAAATTCTGAAGCATTTTTTCAGACAGCATAACCATGCTGGGCCTCAGGTTCATCAGCTATAACGTTAGAGTCTGGAAGAGATCATGTGAAAGACATTTTTGTCTTTGAAGGCCAGAACTTCTACTATTGGCTCATGGGTTGGGTGCCCTGCCGGGAGTGTAGACTTGGGACAGCAGCAGAGTGGGCAGACAGCAGGGAGTGACCCCCACCACCACCACTAAACAAGCTAAAGCCTCAGAACTACCCATAATCATTCCCTTCCCTCTAACACAAATGCATCGACCCTACTGGTTTCAAAAGTCTGTGCAGCACTTGTATTTAATAATTATTCTGGGGTAACATAGGAGTGGTGTACATAAGAAACACAGATTCGTGCCTCAGTGGCAATGGGGACTTAGCTAGCAAGTATTGGAAGATCAATATAAATACTATAATTAAAACTGGATGCAACCGAATTTGAATGAAGAAAGTAAACTGGATTATTTAATCACTAGGTACAGAATACACGAAGCAACTATAGTGTTGAAGAAAACAATGTTTTCAAGGCATGGCAGAGCACCAGTGGTTCATTCACAGCACTCTGAATGTATGCCCACCACTGAGCAGTTTGAACGTTTACCTATTCATGCTTTAGAGAATGAAAAGAGCAAACTATTAATACTTCACTACTGCCAATTTTTCTTCATATTTTGTTTAGAGAATTACTATAGGCAGAACCAACTTGTTTTTCTTTAACAGGGCTTTCTCCTACTATGTTTTCTTATTTGAAATCAGCAAGTATGCACTTACCAGCTACAAAATGCTTTGGACTAGAATTACATATTTGAATTTATACATGAAAAGGAAAATATTTTAATAGTTTGGAGCCACTGCTGATTCTCTGCTGGAAAAACAGAAATAGGTTCACCTGGCATTCAGTGTGAACTGAATGGAAAACATTTCATAATTGGTTACCTATTCTTTTCATGACTGGTTTGCTAGATCCACCATTCTTATCTCCAATACTTCTGAAATATCTTCATGCAGGTAGAATGCAGAGCTACTAGTTGGATGATGGTTAGTAAACAAATGGCAGGGCTTTCTTGAATGATTTCTTTAATCACTTTAACCCTGTTCTTAATAGAAAGCTGGAGGCCAGGGCAATTCAGCTTCTTCTTTTGTCATTTGCCTGCCATAAATATGCACCAGTCTGCATTTGAAAAGCTGAAGGAGGCCGCAAGCTTGCTGGACATTTATCATGCTCTGTTCCCTGTTAACAAGCAAATACTTTAGTTGAATGGGCCATTAACAATCATTGTCAAACGCAGAATGCAAGGTGCTTGGATGTGACCAGCTTGTAAATTAGGGGGTGTCCCTTCTCTTTGATGAAGCTAGAGGAATGAAATGGATCTATTGATATAAATTGCTGAATGAAGTTAGAAAAAAAGGTAAAGCAGCAGGCCCTGGGTATGCCAAGTCTATGTGCAATAACTTTTAAATGTTTTTAGTATATGAACGCTACATAGGAATGCCTATAGCAATTCTCACAGTAATGAGCAAAACAGTCAACAATGCAATAGACCAAAACATGTGATCAAGTCAGCTGAGAATTAGGAATAAAATCAACAAAATGGGTCTAAAATTGAATATTTAGGATTTAATGACAATCTTCGTCCGACATTCAGAGAACACAGAAGTCTAAAAAGACCCTATGTTGCTGTTAAAAACAAAACAAAACAACTACACAAATTCCCCTTTGCAAAACACACCCAAGATCCACTCCATCAAGAAGGACATTTAGGGTGTTTGCAGTTTTCAGTATTTTCAATGTCTTAAGAGTTTAGACTCTCCCAAAGAAGTGCTGAGACTTTTCTGCAATGCCAAATAGGAGGCAATAAAGCAATTTTTTTTCCCCTGGCTTGACCCAATTGTGGATGTCACTCTGCATGTAACCCAATCATGATTTCAATGGCTTATTTTGTTTAATGACTAAAATGGAAAGTGTAGAAGGCAAAAACAAAAGTCCAGCTTATTTACAAGGTTGTTCAGAACAGAGGGCAATAAGATTCAACAGCATGGAGAGTTTTTTGTTTTGTTTTTGACTTCAAGGTTGGGCAGCACTAACATTTTTATAATCCTATAATTTACACTAAGGGAGCCTATTCCATTCAACTCAAAGGTTAAGACTTACATTTAGGAGTAAAATTACATCTAGATAGAGTCTATTGGTTTTGGCACATTGCATTACTACTAATTTGAATTAAAACTAAATTCCCCCCCTTTTTAATTTTATTATATATTTTTATTTTTCTCCAGGTTGGGAAAGACAAAACTCACAGAAGAGCTCTGTGGCTGAGGCACAGGGACAATGTGGCCTGTTTACCTTTGCTTCTCCCATGCGGTGGGAGATGGAGCTGGGTCTGAAAAGATTGCTGAAATCAAAAAGTCTCTGTTTTCTTTTCAGATAACCCCAGCCCTACCTATCCCCTCTGGTCTCTGTTCCTTCCCAGCATGGCCCTGCGGAAGCCCAAATAGATTAAGGCAACGACTGCGAAGTGCAGTTAATCCTACAGAACGGCTGCCGCTGTAAGGCCAGGAGTTAAAAAGGAAAATCTCCCAGGCCCTAACAACTGCAGTGATCTAAAGTTTTAATCAGCCCCCATCTCAATCTATAAAAAAGGCAGTCAATGAAACCTACCTTTGCCATATTATCCACCACCAATGAGCAAGAACTGAGCAGCCTTTCTTTACTGCCTTAGCCATCCCAGACCACAAGTAGAGCTTTCATACTTTCTAATCCTAGTTTCCAAGTCTGCGTGGTTCTCACATAATACCCAACAGCCTGGAGCAAGGGCCCTCGTCTCTGTGCCCTTTTCAGAGACGTGTCATTTCTAACATCAAGCTAATCTATATGTTGCCATGGCTTCACCCTTTATCTGCCTTTACATCTTATGAACTGCATGGATTTACCACATTATTTTTATCTGAAAGACAGAAAATGGTGGTTTTATTGCCATACAATCAGATTACTGCTGCTGGTTTCTCTATGCCTTTTTACCATACTTCAATCAAAAGGGATCAGTTTCTTTATACTCTGCCCTTGGTGTACATCACATCTGTAAAGACCTAGTCTGGGTTGTAATCCCCTTATTAACTATGACCAGGGTTGATTTGCCTAAAAATAAAAGCAAATTGTGTCAGACCCTTTCACTTTGTTTTTGATTCGGAACTACAAAATGGATTACTAAAGAAACCTTCAGAGTTCACACGGCTAGTATAGTGCTGAATTTAAAATGAGAATTAAACAAGTTAAACAGGGGAGGCATGTCAACGGTTTACATCTTCCATCATGGGAGAAGGGCTGAATTGCTTATGTCTTTGTATTCTTTGGCTTTACAGAGACAATGAAGCCACAGGAGTTTTTCCAAGCTGTTCGGAACATGTCCCATTTGCTATCCTTCCTTCTTTGCTGTTCTTATATTCCTCCCCCAGCCCCATTCTAATTCCCCCCTTAAAAGGGGCAGGGTCTTCCCTGAAAGAGCTAATTCCTGACTAGAAGCTTATAGTTCTATGGGTTCTGCATATCTTAATCAAAATATTTTAAACAGTTGAACACTCCTCTTTAAGGCTCCACTCTGCCACACAAAGGGTGAGCTCGTAAGCAAATCTATGCAGATGTATAATAAGTGACCTGAAAAACAGGTTCTTTATGTCAGCAGCAAAGGCAGGCAGACATGAGGCAGATATGAGGACCATTTTCATCATTTTTCTTAGAAGAGCACTTCTTTTTTGTCTAATTTACAATTAAATATTTTAAGAATAATGTTTTCATGAAATCTTAAAAGAAATATCTTTCGTAAAAAAATTTTTTATTAGGGTCTACAATCTGTATTTCCTCTTCCCTGCCACTCCCATTCCTATGACGCACCGCTGCAGTCATGCTGGGATCTCAAATAGTTTCCCACTAGGTGAACATACTCTGAAACCTGTCGCTCGAAGTTAGGTGTGACACTGAAGCTCCTGGGAGCTACCTGAAAGATGTGCAATGGAAGACAAGATTTAGTTGCTCCAGTTGCAATGTCCATCTGAAGATAATTATCTCGCCGATCCGCCAAAGGATTCACTTCAGTAAGTTTAGAAATAAGAGGCTTTATGATAATAAATATCCCAATTGTTCTTCAGTTGACTCTGTATGGAAAAACCATTCCAACTAGTACTTTTTAGCTGGTCTCCAGCCAATGGCTAATTCACCTGTCCACATACTACAGCTTAAACGTCCCCTAAACGTTTAGAAACCTTGGAGTCATTTGCATTTCTTTGCATCGGAAGGACAAGTGTCAACAGCTATGCTTTGTGAAAGATTTAGAACCAAGTGCTTAACAAATCATCTTAACCTCCAGCTCCTGTTTCTAGGGCTCTAAGTTGTAATTGTTGAGGTTAAGAAGTGCAGTCCCTAGACACAAGATTCCCAAATAAATTCTCATCTGAAAAGAAGACTACCAAGCACGTTGTGAGATATCGCTTTAGCTCTGTCTTTGTGCTCTGCCTGGCTCAGTTGTCCTGTAGAACAACGACAGTCCATTACCTACAGTTTATCATCCTGACAAAATGTGAGGAATGTGGATGTGAAAGCACTAACAATCCCACCCCTGGTGCTTTGAGCTTTTTTCTCTCTATATTAAAACCGACAAGATTAACCCAAACGCAAACTGTGGAGCATAGTTCAAGGGGCTATTCAATCAGTGCTGAATGTGCATTTGTTTACCTACAAAAATAAGAATTTCAGACACAATGGAAGGCAGGCTGGCTTATATATGTTATTGAATGGACTGTTTAAACAGCACTATCCATTGTAGTTTATTTTATCAATCTCTGACAGGTCCGTATTTATTCAGGGCCTGACTGTGGTAAAGCCCATGTATTATACTTTATCTGGATATTATCCAGCCATTCTTTCGTATCAAGTCAATCAATATCAGGAATTCTGTATTATGTAGGGGAAAAAATTACACGGGAAAAACAAAATGCTTTGTTAACTGGTATGTGATGCAGATGAAATAGCAACCCTAGACATAAGAAATTAATACTGGGTTAAAATTTTCAACAAACTCAGTGTAATTCATTCCACCATACCATACCTATACAGATTTGCTCACTCTAAAGTAAAATTAGTATTTTTTTAAAATAGCCAATCATTTTATTTTAGCAAAAATATCACACTTGGAAAAAGAATGTTCTACTGAAATGTTAATTAAAAATGGAAGCTAGGCATTGCTGTTCTTTGCTGAATAAAAAAAACAAAAAACAAAAAACAAAAACCCTAAAAAGCCAAAATGGCTACAACCCACCCAACTCTACCAGAACCTATGTGATACAATGCGAATAACCTAACTGGGCAGCCACTAATATTTCAGTACACAGAACTTCTTTAGATTATCACATACACTCGCCCGGATGGGAGCAGCAGACAATGTGATTAAAGTAGTTATGGAGACGCTGAATTCACAAAGGACTTTCTGGACCCCGTATCCAAACAGCTGCTGCATGCTCCCTATGTCGACCACCTGCTAAAAAAGCTGACCTCCGAATGAAACAAATCTAATTACTGATGGCTGCTTCATCACAAATGAATTGTTCCACAGTTCATAGGAACTGACGTGAAACTTCAATGCATTTGATTACCTTTCTGCCAAGTCATATTTACTGACTGAAACTTTTCCCTAGAAATAAATATGCAACTTCCCCACGTAAAGCAACCCCTTTGGCACCAGGGTTTTTTTTTATTCATTCTCAAACTTAGAAAAGGCTCTTTCATATCATTCCTCCAGGAAGAAATCTTTCTGATCTCTCAAGCTAGCATTCAGCTGCATGCGTTTACGAAGCAGATCTTTTTCCAGGAACATATTATCCAGTCCTCTAGGCAAACCATTATCATGAGAATTTTAAAAGAAATTCTACTGTTGAGGACAGGAGCAATCACACCAACAGCAAGGGTAGCAGTGCAGGGAGGCAGGCTTCTGGGGAAAATGCAGGGCCTTAGCAGGTCTCTAAATCTGGCCACCGCTTGGAAAACAGACTAATCTTAATCATCAGGATGTGAATAAATAGCAGTCACCTCTCCCACCCCCGGACACATTACAAAAAGAAGATATTAATGCCCAAGCCTCGGGTTGAAATAATTATTGTTCTACCTTTTTTCTCCTCAAGTTGGTATTTCTAATCCTCCTGCCAGGTACACACAAACTAATAGTTAATAATAATGCAAAGATACATATACTGAGCTGAACGCTTCATGGGAGAATTTCTTTCAATTAGATTTAAATATAAATATTAAATCCTCAAAAGAAAAAAAAAACAGCCTCCAAAGAGCCGCTCAGTGAAAGTGAGGAGCGGAGTGGAGCAGGCCGCCTGGGGGAGGGGCGAGGCGGGCGCCGCGCGCATTCCGCATGGAAGAGTGACCTCTGTAGGCGCCGGGCGGGCAGCGGCCGCGGCCGGGGCTCCCCCTTCCCGGCTGGCCGGCGGCCTCTCTAGGCTCCGGGCCCGCTCCGGAGAGCAGGTCCCAGCCTGGCGCTTTCCGGCATCACCTGGTGCCTCACGATTCGGTGTGGATGTAAAGATGCGACCGCCGGTACTTTATCGGCAAATACAATCGTACATTAAAAATATAATCCACACCAGATCAGACTACATGCAAGGAGGCGGCATCAAGTAACTTTTAAATCTGAGCCGTGTTTGAAAGTGCCTTCTAGCATCATGCAAGAATTTCTCCAAACTGATTTATAACTGTGAAGATTTTGCTCTTTTAACGAAAGAATTCTTGGTTAACATGTTGGTGAATTTGAAATGCACCACATCTCACAGAGTGGACAAAATTCTTTAATGAAGATGTGATTTCTAAATCGATCCCCATTTCTTTACTCCTAAATCCATGCCCTACTTGATCAACTTCCATTAGGCCACTGATATGGCTTCTGGTCTCAAACGTTTACCCCAGAAGCTAATAACTCCACACTTTCCCCCCACGTTTTCCAAGAATAAAATTCCATGATTCTGTAAAATATTTTTGGCTGTGATTCTAAATGAGATGATATGCAATATTGAATGCCCACATGACTACGAGTCACGGCCATACATATTTAGGATGGACTGGATTTTCTGAATTCTGAGTGTACTGCGGTAGCACAGACGAAAGTTACTCTTCACAAGGCCTGGCTCTCCCACCCGTACTGTCGGATAAAGGCAAGTCTGGTCCACAGGATCCCATTCCTACCCAGGGTCCCCAAGGGCAAAGATTTCAGGAGCAGCGTCGGCTGGGCAGGGCCCTAAGCTTTTGCGCAAGGCATCCTAAAAATAAGGTCGGCGATAGAGACTGCACGGAGTTCGGGGGCCTTTGGTTTATAAACGAAGGGAGAAGCCGATGTGCAGAGGGCCCTTCCGGAGAAGCCCAAGGCCCGTCCCCGGGCAAGGAGTAGAGGGCTCGCCGCCCGAGTTCTGCGAAGCAGGAGAGCTCCCTGCGCACCCTCGGGTTAGTCTCACGGAGCCGGGGCGCGCCGGGTCCGCGGTGCTGCGGGCGGCGCAGCGACCCACGGATTCCCTCTGCGAGGGTGCGCTCCACCGCCCCAGTCCCGCCACACCCGTCACCCGCCCGCGGGGCCCCTGACTGCGCCGCCTATGCTCCTCGTGAGTGCAGCATCTCCACCTCTCTCCAGAGCCCGCCGGTCCTTGCGCGCCGGCCAGCCCTGCTTGTGGCCTTGTCCTCCGTCCTCGAAAACAAGAGAGGGTCAGGTATCGCCATCGGACACCTTCCCGGACGTGACACTCGAGCCGCCAGGGGCTTTTAGCGCGGGGCAGCGCTTGGGGGAGGAAAGGCGGGGAAACCGCCCCTTCGAGCCGACGCGCGGGCTGGAAAATAGAGCGAGGAGTCTCCATCTAGTGAAATGTGGCAGGGGAGGGGGACAGGGGACCCAGGTTCCTGAAACAGGCTCCAAGGTTCCGTGGACCGACCCCTCCTCCCGCCAGGACGGCACGGCGGACCCCCGGGCCAGGACCTAGAAATACCGCGGACGCCACTTACTTGGAGTTCGAGGAATTCCAATAGATAGGCTCTAAAACTATCGATCTGGAAATCGCAGTTCTGCATAAAACCATCAAAACTCCCCAGCAGTACTTCCACACGGAGTCCCTCCTCACGGCCATGGCTAAGCCACTCCCAGCTCCCCGCACTCCGGGCCGCAGAGGGTCAGGACGCGGGCCGGGAGCCGCAATCCTCCGGGGCAGAGCAGGGGGTAAAGCTGCAGGCGCCCGCAGACAGCTTCGGGGCACGCCGAGCAGCTCCAGCGGTCGCGGAGGCCAGGTGCGCTCGCCCTCCCGGGCCCTCAGGGTGCGGAGTGGGATTGCATGCGCGGGGCGCGGCGGCGCGGCGGACTCGGGGCTCCGGGGCGCCGCGCCGGACGCAGCTCGGACGGCCGGCTCCCGTGCGGCTCCAGGGTGCCAGGCCAGCCGCGGCGGGCGGGCAGGCGGGCGGGTGCGGGGCGGCAGGGAGGGAGCGGGGCCGGGACACAAAGGCTCGAAGCGGAGAGACCACTCGGAGCGGGGCGGCGGGCGCTGTGCCCCGAGCGGGGCCGCCTCTGACTATAGATCCAGTGGAGCGGGCAGCGGCCCGAGCGCGCGGGCGCCGCGTCGGCGCGGTTCCATGTCCCGGAACGCGGAGCGGAGAAGGCGCCTCCGGGCGCACAGAAGCCTCCTCAGTCCTCGCTCCCGGCTCCCGGAGCAAGCAGGAGAGAGCTTGGTTCCCGCCGCGGGCGCTGGACGCGCGCTGGCCTTTGTGTGCGGGGAGGGCGCCGGGACCGACTCTGCGCGCAGCTCTCCGCTCCGGCCGGCGCCGCCGTCCCCGCCGAGAAGAGTCCGCGCGGCCAGCGCGCTGTCAGAGCACTATAAACGCGGGGCCCCGCCCCGAAACGCGAAGCCCATTGGCCCGCCGCGCGGCAGCCGCACGCTGGTTGGGCAGCTGGCCCGTCCGTCTGCCGCCCCCGCCCCGGGCGCTGCGAGGCGGGGCTCAGGCTGACAGGTGAGCCCCGCCCCCGGCTCGGAGCGCCGCGCAGCTGAGCCGCCGACGGGGAGGGAGAAGTGACCCCTGTGCACAGGTCCCCGGTGCGGCAGCGGGAGGCCTCCCGGACGTTGTGGAGACGTTGAAATAGGGACGGCCAAGTGTGGAGTGGCCGGCCACGACGGCCACCTGTCCCCGCGCCCGCCCGCCCGTGTCTCCGCGCTCGGAGCGCCTTCGTTGTCCAGCAAGTGTCCCAACTTCAACAAATAATCCAGACTCGTGCAGAGTCCAAGCAGTGGGTTTCCTTTTGGGTTTTCCTTCTTAAAACGAAATGTTTCCCTCTTTATAGGACTAACTTACACACCGTACACGCGCCCATCGAGTCCCCGGCTCCCTTGGCTGTTTCTCACGAAGCCTCTTAGCGAATGTTTCTCACTTAATTTTGGAACCAAAGAATCAACTCGGGCCCGATTTAAGTCAATAGGGCTGGGAAACGCAAAACGACTCCAGAGGACGCGGCGCTGGAATTTGCAGCTGATAATTAGGGCGTGAACGTCTTCGCCCTCCACTCTCTCCACACTTTCTTCTCGGGCGTCTCTTCCGCTCCTCACTTCCTGGGAAAGCAGCACCTCCCAAGCCTTCCCTGCAAACGTCGCCGGCACGCACACGCCCGCGGGGACTTTCTTATTAATTGGCCTCCTGGAGACACTCACCCTTCCCAAGGTGACCGGGAATTTAGGAGGTGACGGGTACATATATCCGGGTGTGATGTATAAGTCAATGTGCGCCTTATTCAGTGTCTAAAAGACCCAAATGCAGAAGTGGCAGGAATTCATTACTTTCCCAGTTAAGTGTTTGTCCAAAGAAAAGCTTTGACGAGCTCCAGCAACCACATCAATGACTTCCACGGACCCACAGCGCCCACCAGCGACCAGTTTTACTTCTCTGCATCTCGAGAGCACAATGGTCTACCTACCCGGATCCAATATCCAGCAGAATCTAATCAAGTCAGAAAGTCTTTGAAAATGCCCAGTAGCAGCGAGAACATGGTAGAAATAAAGCAGAGTACAAATGTACAATTCACGGTTTCAAAAATAAACAATAAAATGTTGTATCCCTACATGTTTTGTTCCTTTAATGCTGTCTACACCAGAATTTTTGTTTCAAACGCAACGGTGTTCCTACAAATTATATATTTTTTTACCAAATTATCCACTAGAGAGAGAAAATATATATGGCAAAACACCTAGTTTAGATACTTGTTAGTTTTCTTTCACTTTTCTTCATAAAAATTTCTAAAGATTTTTTTAGGGTGTTTTTTAAAACATCGTAAGTTAACGTTATTTATCAACTAGTGTGAAAATTTTGTAAAGACTCGTTTAAGGCAGAAAACATTAAAGCATTCCAAGTACTGAATACACGCCTCCAAATAGATCCTTAGGAGAGCAGAAAACTTTATTTTTTGCAACTACTATTAATAGTTTAAATTCAATTTTTAAAAAAAGGCTCAAATAGGGCATACCGATTTAAACTTAACAGATTCCCAGGAAACACTAAAAAAAGGGACATGCACTATGACTTGTAACTTTACAAGGGTAAAAAAGGACTGGTTTTTAATATGCCTAAAGAAATCACTTAAGGAATTCATTGAAATTGAGTATGAAGTTTGCTTAAAAGAACAAACACAGAGTATATCTCAGCACCTTTCATGTTTAGCAAACTTATATTGTGAAACTTAAGTTGTGACCTCTTAGCTCACTACATCCTCTTCTCCAAGTAAACTACAGGAAATACAGGAAATTTGCATTGTCTGAAAATAACCCAGCTTCCAAAAATAACATTTCCAGTGAATCAGATATTATCACATCCAAAGCATTTCACTTTGGGAAAATTGTAAGTATACATTTAAAAATAATTTCCTTTTAAAAACAATGCATATATAACAACAAAAATCCAACACAAAGATTTCTATGGCATAGCTTTAAAGTGTGGGAATAAACAACTTACTTTCTGTATAGATGTGATATAGACTATGTGAAAACCATCAGCAACAGCAAACAATTTCAATATTTCGATGTTCTGTACTACTGTTTAGATAGTAATTTTGTTAAATAAAAGCACCAACTCAAGCCACTTGTATCTACTATTGTATACATACGCCAAACAAAAAGTCAAATTGGCATGTACAAAGTAAAATTCCAAAAGGACAACAAACCAAGAACCAATCATATTAATTTAATACCTCTTTGTATTTGGACTTCATTTTACAATTAAATTCTTGGAAAAACTTGGTTATTTTTGAAAATATATAATTTTACCACAATGTATTTAACCCCACTTCAAAAAATGAGTTATTTCAGCATAAGTTACTTCAGTTTTCTAGAGTTAAAGAGAAATTTTCTAAAAGTCAAATTAATGAAGATTTGGCAATTTCAAAGATATACTGTAGTCAATTATAAAAGTTACTACCATGTTTCCCCGAAAATAAGACCTATCCATAAAATAAGCCCTAGCAGGATTTCTAAGCATTTGCACCATATAAGCCCTACCCCGAAAATAAGACCTAGTGATGGACGTGACTACGCAGCCGATCTGCACAACCCATGCATTTCGTGGTGGAGGGGTAAAGATGAGCAGCCCTGCCCTTCTCATCTGCCCCATCATGACAGCTACTATCCCAGAGGTGACAGGAAAGGTGCAGGCAGCCCCACCAACAAGGTCGGCTCCCCCTGCCAGGTCCCAGCCATCCTGTGCGTGCTGCAAGCTGAGGCTTTGAGGGGAAAATAACACATCCATCTCCTGAAAATAAGCCCTAGGGTGTCTTCTTGAGGGAAAATAAATATAAGACCCTGTCTTATTTTGGGGTAAACACAGTATGAAGTTGAATAAATGCAGAATTAGGTGCCAAATATAAAAGTTGGATAATTACAGCTTTAAAAAGTGCCATTCCTCCCCCCAAAAAAGTGTACCTTATTAAATAGCCATGTCCGGGGCCCCTTTGAATTCCTAGGCATGTTTTGGTCTTTAGACCCGATTTGTTTCTTATATAATCCTTATACAGTATTCCATAAATTCTAAGACACATTTCAAAAGACATGTAACATAACTTCTGTAAAAAATTTTATCTAAATGTAACATTACAGAACAATCTCTGAATTTGATGTGCGTTGTCCAGGCAATGAATGAACTTTCTACGTAGCTGTAAGCTTCTCCTGAAATCATATACTTTTGTTTTCTGGCATTGTATGCTGTTTATTTTGTACACGTCACTGAAGTTTTTAGAACTTTTCAGCAAATCACATTTGCCCAATGTATCCCTAAAGGGAAGATCTTTCTGAATAAAACAAAACCCTTTCTCTTAAAATCAACTTTGCCATACACTCCTCCTCCATCTATCTACCTGCTTTGAAAATTCAGGTTACACACTGAAGCAGTTTATATTACAGCCTATTTATTTGTTTGGCAGCAAAACTACATCAGGCTTTTGGTCAAGAGAATCACTTCTTCCTTTGGGAAGTTTAGGGACAACTCATACTTTCTAAACTATAACCACATATTCCTTATGGAAGCAAAGTACTCTATGTCCAACTTGCAGTCATTTAAATCTCTAACTCAACCTATCATTTCCTTTTTAGCATTAATGCAAAAACAGCACACATGGAAAGAATATAGGAATGGCTCCAAAGAGCTTGGGCACCTGGCATGAAAACTCACTTCCTTATTTACAAACCAAGAGGTATTTGAGGACCAACTCCACTCATCATTCCAAACTGGATCACATAGTTGGTGGAAACAAAGGAGCAGGTAACAGTTAGCTGTGCACTATTATGATTGTATCACTCATTCTAATACTTTAACTTCTCTAAACAAGATATCCCCTTTATGGACTGATTTGATAGAGATGTGCTGTATGTGAACATTACAAAGTTAAATGTTTTTATTCTTATAAGAAAAAATACCGATAGTCCTAAGGATCTCCTGGGTCTATAAAACCATTTTTTGCCCTCTCATTATACCACTTGACAATTAGGAGGTTCAACAGCACTTAAAACCAACTGCAATTCCTTTTTTAACTCCTTATTCTACTTGTCATTTAATCCATAATGAAAGCCTAGAAAATAATAAAACAATCATCCAAATGTATACAGTACACAAACTTATTTTATTCTAACCCTAACAAATACAGGTTTGGTAATTAACAGTTGTGCCAACCTTAGAAAATAAACTGACAGTATTAGAAACACAAACTCTGAGTGATAGTGAAACTGCTAGATCACTGAAGATATTACTCTTTAACATCATAGATTTTTTTTAAAGGTTTAAAAGATACAACTGTCCAACATCCTCTCACCAACTACTGGAGGCTCAGGAAAAGAGCAATCTTCAAGTATGAGTTCCAATGAAGTGTTTATATAATTCATAAACCCAAGAATGATTTAGGTATAAAAATACTTCACCAGATTTGCAGGGCATATAAAAAGATGTAAAAACAAGCATTCTGATTTGTATTACTTTTTAAAACCAAAGTTCCAAAGAAATACTTTGTGGGGTAAGAGGAAGCTAGTACAAAAACACAAAACACCATAAATTTATAGTTTTGCACTTCCCCCTTCTATTGTTTCCCAGCACTGAATCAGTAAAATACACAAAATATATAACAGAATAGGTAATACACTGTATCTTAAGCAAGCAATGGCAAATTTGCTACAAGATGTATCGTGCAATTATCAGCAAATGAAATTTTTCTAGATTACTGCACCTTTAGCTCCTCCACCATCATGGACAGCTGGATGTTTAAAAACCACCACCAAAGTAAACAAACATAACAAAAAACATTACAAATAATACAGGCAATAGTGAAAGAATCAAGACCACTGTTAAGTGGCAATCCACAAATGAAAAACGAGGGGCCTATTTGCTTGTGCTTCAACCCATCCTAGACTTCTAGATTGAGGCCTTTTTCCTTCAGTAGTCCTTTCAGGTCATTCACTAATTAATAACACTCTAGTATTTGAGTGTTCACAAGACTCTCCTGGAGCGGGTAGATAGACTCAAAAATTAAGACTGTCTTCAGCATTTCTCATGGCCAGTAATACAAAACAGACAAAAGGTTCTGGGTGTAAAGCAGCAGAAAATTGAGACAAATGAAAACAGATGCTCTTAACTAATAGTGATAGCTATGGAGAAATGTCAGTTAAGTGACAAACTGAGAGACTTTTAATATAAAATGAGGCATTAGAAATGATACGTAGAATTCAAGAAGCCAGGATTCTATGATTATTTTAATTCAGAAAATTAAAAAAATACAAACTATTGAAAATGCTTAATATACTGCTTCATCCACGAAAGGCAGCGATACCAAAAAAAAAGCTATGGACACATACTAGCACAAATAAATGACTGAAAAGATAACTGAGGACAGAAACAGCCTAATTTGCTGCATCTTCATAAGGGAAACTGAAGTAGTAAATCTTCAACTACAAACCCCTTCCCCTATTTAAAGCATTAAAGAGTCCTCACACCAAGCTAATTTAAAGGTTTAGTTTGTATTATACAATTGATAATTCTGCAAACTCCACAATATAAATTGCAATAACTACATATTTTAAATACTGTCAAAAAATAAACAAAGTCATTAGTTAATTGTGAAATGCATTAAGAATAACCTAAAAAAACAAACTATGAATGAAGGCATATTTAATAAATTAAGGAACATTTTAACTGCTAATAGATTGAGAGAAAATTTTAACTTGTATATAATAACATATACACAAAGGCAGTGGAAACAAAGAAAAATTACTACATCGTTGCGGCACAGAAAAGACTGGGTGTATAATATTAACAATTACATCCTCTTTTCTGTAGCCTGGCAGAGAGTAATAGTCAGTTACCAAGCACAGGAACAATTTCAATATCTTATGTGAGTCTCCAACAGGAAGCAAATACTGTAATATGCCATTAAGCAACTTACTGTGACTTCTTACTATATGTGGCAGCAAGAAATTTTTAAAAAATTAAAAGGTTCCCATAAACTGATTTCAAATATTTGAAGTCCAGGTTACTCTCTTTAGATACAATGTCTGGAACACTTGTATAGCAAAACAATTTTTAAATAAACATTTCTAAAAACTTGAATACAGAAGTTAGAAACAATGAATCTGCACCAAAAAAAGTTACATTGAAAAAAAGTGTAAAAGTCATGAAATTAGAGCTAACCTATATTTAGAGATAAAAAGATGTGTAGGCAACCTATATTCTTTAGTAAAATGAATGATTTTAGGGTAACAGGTATCATGTTCACTAAAAAAGTTCTCACTATATTTCATGCCTATTTAAATTTCTCTTTAAAGATATTTAAACTGATTTTATTGTTCCTTACCACAATTAGACTCTATTAGAGTTCAAAACTAAAGCAACAGCATTTTTCTTAACATGCACACACAAAATAATCTACCATTTAGTCATCTCACTAACTTATGTTTTCAATTTTAAAGAATAATCAAACTGTTTCAAAAATACTGGGCAAGATCTTCTCTACTTGATGACATGTTTATGCATCTCAGATAGCATTTTTATATCCATCCTTTTCTTAATACCAGCAGACTTAAAACAGACATATGTAAGGATAAATGAGGCATATTCTAGTGTATGAAACAAAAGTCATCCATAGGATTCCACATGCAAAAAAAACCTATAAAAATTTAAATGTGTTTGTCCCAAAAATAAACGTGCAAGTACACTACACTGAAGATGACTTGACCATCTTCACTTTTTTGAAAGTACAAAGCTAAGTTCTTTCTGATGGTCCGCTCTGAAAATGAGCTAAAATTCCATAAATTTTTAAAAGCATTTTCCCAGTTTTTATTAAGTAAAACTTATGGTGATACTACTTGTATCCTAAAACAGAGGCACAGGTTTGAGAATTCTGAGTGTTGTTAGTCTTTCTTAAAGGTAACACTGATGTCAAAATTGCTCTATCAGCTTAAAGTTGATATTTGTAAAAATAGCCGTTAAATACTAATTCACAAGTATATTTAGTGTACATATAAACCCTATGTTAAAAGTATAAATGAGAGGAATTATAGCATAGTTCCAAGACTTCTAAAATTGTTGACCATCAAAAAGTAAACCACCCTCTTTAAGACTTAAAATAACTTTAAAAAAAATTGCTTAAACATATGAATTTAAGACTTTACTTTATTCGGCAAAATCATTTATTTACACAATGGGGAATGCTGGTTTGATTTTGTCAATGAAATAAAAACAAATTGAACAGAGACAATACTGAACTGTATATATATTTTGTATCAGAGTTGACCAATGGTTTCCTTACCTGTATCGGGAACATCAAGAGCAACAGTATCACAAGGACACTGGTTTAACAATATACCACATAGGTCCAGTAATACACCCTGGGAATTTTCCAATGCAATCATCAACTTTTCCTTTGTTTATAAATATATAAAAAAACAAAAAGCAAAACCAGCATTATGATGTAGTAAACAGAGTATAACTCTGAAGTCAGTGGGTCAGTAAAAACCTTATCAGACCATCCATAGTTTACTAAGTGATCTGCTCTTCTTCAGACCACAAATATAGAATCCAAATAGGTGAAAAATATATCACTTTTTAGAAGACAACAATGATCTGATAAGGATTTGACTTAATGGAAGTTAAGGGGGGAAAAAAAAGGAATTGCAGAGCATAGCCCCTATTAGAACAAGCTAACTTTCCAGATTTTACAAATTAAAAAAAAACAAAACAAAACAAAACAAAAAAACCACTTCAACATGAAGCTACCATACAAAGTTTTTCCATTTTTCTTTGTAAAAAGTTCAGAGTTTGCAATTTAATCCTGGGTTTTTAATGAGAAGGACAGTTTAGGCCTGGACTTCCCCTTGCCCAGGATAATTTTTTGTTCTTCTTTTTGTTGACGTTGTCGCTCTTGTTCTAGTTTCATCCTTTCCTCATGAATCTTTCTTTGTTCTTCAACAATTCTCAACTGTTCTTCAGCCTGAAAATTAAAAATTAATTATATGAATGTATTAAATTATCACGTGCCCTGAAAATCTTTACATCATGTATCAATAAGAAAATTTTAAAAATGCAAATGCAAACAAGGGTATAAATTAGGACTTTCTATGAATTTTATGTCTTCTATTAGTAGTATTTTGAATATGAGGTGAGAACTTACAATCAAGGTGAACATGCAATATAGCACGTTTCATGAAACTTGGCTACGGTTACATGGTAGTAGAAGAAAACGGATTGAGTAAATTAGAAAGGAACTCTTTGTTAATTATTTTCACATTTTTTATATTTCATCTTTCATGAAAAATAAATGAACAAATTATAGGAAAGCACTTAGACATTTAAATGGGAAGAAATTTCCACAAAGCATGTCCTGAAATCAGTGCAGATTTTGTTCTATACCCATCTTTACCCAAACCTTCAGAGCATTAGATTAAGAGATTGTCAATTATAAACCAAGGCATGGATCTATTCAAAGACTGTTATCTACCAGTTACTATATTTATAGTTAGAAAAGACTACAAAAATTATAGAAAAAAGCCCCATTGGGGCCATATTATATTGTCAATAAACAAGAAACACTATAGACAACCTCGTTCTAAGAAAAAATTAGAAAACATTCTGATTTGGCTAACTACAAAATGATGTCTAATTTCAAATGGAGACTGGTATAACCAACTCTTTTATAGTCTCAAGCAACCAACTTCCTTCCTGCATTCTTCTAGAGAAGATTTCACCTCTTCACCAAAAAAACTTAGGCCATTCTCATGAACTCCTACCTTATGAAGTCTCTCCTTTCTGCCTCCCAGAGATAGAATACCTACCATCCTCAACTCTCAAAAAGGTACAATTTTACCCCTCTCCCCCCAAGGGACATTAGGCAATGTGTGGAGATGATTCTAGTTGTCACAACTGGGGATGGCTCCTGACATCTAGTGGGAAGAAGGGAGAGGACAAGGACAATGGTAGACAACCTACAATGTAGAAGATAGCCCCCACAACAAGGAATGATCCAACCCCAAATGTTCCAGTGCCAAGGTTGAGAAAGCCTGTTTCAACCCTTGAATTTTTAATCTCAGTTTCCACAAGTTGTTCTTTTTTTCCCTCTGTGTGACCATGATCTTAAAAAATGTCACTGCATCATTTTGAGCTGCCTACCTATTCCCAAAGTCAAATTTTAGGTCATTTCTTCCATCTCCACTATTCTACTAAAATTGTTTTTTACATGGTCAAAAACTAGCAATAAATTCAGTGACCTTTCTCTTTATTTGAATAAATTTTCTGTTCACTTAAGTCTTTTAAAAATGTTTTCCCCTCCCACATATTCTCTAATACAAACACTAAGGTTCTCTACCTGATTACTTCTTTTGTCTCCACTGGTTATTTTCGTTCAGTAAAATGCAATGTGACTAGATTACAACATAAGAAGATGCAAAAAACAATGGAGTCTGGTATGCAACATGAAATGTTTTAATTTAAAAAGGGAACAATGTAAAGAGGTTTAAGACAGCAACATGGGTTAGACTGCTGGGTGGGCAAGGTGGAAAATTCAACAGAGCTGAAATATACCTCTCTCAGACCTTTTCCCTATGTTACATTTATAGCTGGTCCCTGGACACATCTACCTGGGAGATCTAGGAGTCCCTTCAAAATTTAACATGTTTCAGGATTTAAATTCTTCCAGCCCATCTTTAAAATAAATCTGCCCTTTCTATCTAGTCAGACCTAAAATTTGACTTTGAATGGCAACAGGCAGGCAGTTCAAAGCATACAGTGAATTTTTTTTTTTTTTTTTTTTTTTTTGAGACAGTCTCACTATGTTGCCCCGGCTAGAGTGCCATGGCATCAGCCTAGCTCACAGCAACCTCAAACTCCTGGGCTCAAGCCATCCTACTGCCTCAGCCTCCCGAGAAGCTGGGACTACAGGCATGCGCCACCATGCCCGGCTAATTTTTTCTTTATGTATTTTTAGTTGGCCAATTAATTTCTTTCTATTTTTTGTAGAGACAGGGTCTCGCTCTTGCTCAGGCTGGTTTCGAACTCCTGACCTTGAGCAATCCGCCTGCCTCGGCCTCCAAGAGTGCTAGGATTATAGGCGTGAGCCACGCAGTGAATTTTTTAAGATCAACATCAGATAGAGGGAGAAAGAACAACTATTCGTGGTAACAGATTAAAAATTCAAGGGTTAGAATAGGCTTTCCCAACCTTGGTGCCCAAATTTTGTCTTTTTTCTCCAAAACAACAAAAAAGTCATCAAGTTATTATTCTTTTTTATTCTGTCTAGAGTTAGAGTTAATTTTCATTTCTATTGCCACCATACAAGTTTAGTGCCACACATCTCTTTGTACACCTAAAATGGTGTCCCTGTTTCCAGTGTGTCCTTCAATCCACCCTATACATACTGCTAGACTCACCTTTCCTGACCATTGCTCTCTCTTGCCGTCAAATTTCTAATGACTTCCGTCTACAAAATATAGCTTAACTTCCTAAATTAGCATGCTTCTATAAAACTTGAGACTTTCTATTATCTAGCTCCAACTCTGTTCTTCTTATTCTTTTAAATTATTCTTGCTATCTTGATCTCCCTCCTTTGCTCATGCCACTCTTTCCTCCTACTGAAATAAATCCTACCTGTACATCAGAATCTGTTACTCTCTTAAATTGTCACTAATAATTGTAACAAATAGAATTATCTGCTTCTTAGCATCTTTACTGAATTCATATGCCAATTACTTTATTCGCAGTTTTAATAAATTATCACACATTTGGAGTAAGAGCTTAGTGTGTGTGCCAAGTGAATCAAAGTGCAGTAAAGATTCTTTGTGTGTGTGTGTGTGTGTGTGCATGCTTTGTAATCAATATAAACACTCAGACTCACTTTTCCCTAAGGCTCTAACTCATCCCTAGGAAAGCATACTAGAACCTTAGGGAGTGACGGTGAAAGGACATAAGGTAGAACATCACAACCTCAACCCCAAAGAGAATCTAATTAACAGATACCACTTTTTACTCTTTCAGACTGACAGAATTCAAAAGTGTGATAGCATATTGGTATGGTTTGAATTAAGTCCCCCAAAGTTCATGAGTTGGAAACTTAATTGCCACTGTAACAGTATTAAGAGGTGGGGCTTTTAAGAGGTGATTAGGCCACGAGGAGTCCACCCTCATGAATGGATTAATGCTATAACCTAAACTTGGTTAGGTTTTACGGCAGTGGGCTCTTGATAAAAAAAGATGAGTTTGGCCACCATTTTTTCTCTCTCATGCTCTCTTTCCCCCAGCTCACTCACCATGTAATACCTTCCACAATGGAAAGACCCTCACCAGATGCAGCATCATGCTCTTGGACCCCAAGAGGGGTTGGGGTCTGCAGGTCTGTAGATTTTATAAAAATTACATTCCCAAACATTCTCCTTCTTATACTGTCTATAAATGTAATTATGGTGGTCCTTAGCAACAGTTCCTTTAGGGAACAGGGATACTGAAATTTACTATTTGAAATACATATACAAAATATAAAATTTTAAAAATCCAAAGATAAAAATACTTCTTGTCAAGAGTAATCACAGGAAGGAGTGAAAAACAGCACAATTAGAAACAATGCCACTACTCAGAAATGTGGATTTCTACATTTTAAACCTTCTAAGACACACATCCTGATCCATTCTGTCATTTGTGATTTTAATTCCTTGATTCATCTTCCCCTCTACAATTTTTATAATGTATACTCCACTTTAGATAATAAGAAATATTAAAAGACAATTTGACAACCCTTAGCAAACTGTATTAACAACATTTTCTGAAAGGTTATTTATGTACATGGTTAAAAAAACACACAGAAGGGTAAAAACACAAGGATACAAGGATTCCCCATCATTCCTGTGGCAATTTAGTTATTCTGATAGCTCCCCCTCCTTAGGGTCTACCGTGTGCCAAACGTATCGTTATGGGCTATTAGCCTCCGAGCTACCATCTAAAGAGAATTCCCATCATTGCCCACTTCTATGCCCTTTTCTTCTCAATTCCCTTGTTATCTCTGTAAACTTTTAAATATCTTTGAAACTTCAACATTAGATAATATCCCCTAAGATTCCATATTACCTAAAGTGAAGATAATTGCTTCAAGAAGAAACTGAAGTTGAGCTTGGTATGGAATATTATGTACAAATAATCACTGCCTAAGAGCTCTGGAGAGACTGCTGTACAACATTGTCAAGAGAACTCAAAAGCCTTCAGGATTTTCTTTACACTTCATGTTATAAAATTTCACCAAAAACTGTACTATCTATTAATAGATGGAGATGTTTTATCCTCTGTACCCTAAATAAATTCTTTCTCTGGGTCAGTTCTTTTGTCTTGGTCATTCATTCCCTTTTGTGTGTTTAAGTTTTCCTTACATGCTTCCTGATTCCTTGTGTTAGCTCATTAGGAGTGATTACAGGAAGGTCTTTCTCTGCTTCCTATAACAGACTCTTTCCCCATTTCCTCCCTCTACATATCCCTTCACTCACCAAGTTTATCAGTTCTTTCTTTACAGTTTCTAAGAACTGCCACTTTACTGATTCAAGGCCCCATCCTTTGGTCTTTAGTGGCTTCTTTTTTCCAGTTTCTGTCCTATAAGCCACCCTACACAATGTCAATATTCACTAATGTCCAGAAAGTTATTTCAAAATTACTACCCCAAATACATTAACATGGGTTTTAAACAAGCTTTTTTTTTTTTATCTTAACAATCAGGAATCACTTCTCATTCACTGAAAATCCTTACCTGACTTCTCCATCATTTCATTTCAAATTAAAATATTTAACATTTACATTTGGTGCCATTATTTTTCTCTCTTAAAATGTGTACACACAACACACTATTAACTATTCTAAGTACTACGCCATTTCAACTTACTCTACTGTAAGACACCCTGTTCTTTTTCCAACTGTGTTAATTTCCTGCGGCCACTGCAATAAATTACCACAACTGGATAACCTAAAACAGGAAGTTATTGTGGAGGCAAGAAGTTCAAAATTAGTATCTCTAGAACAATATCAAGGTGTTGGCAGGGACACATTCCCTCTGAGGCTCTAGAGGAGAATCTGTTCCTTGCCTCTTCCAGCTTCTGGTGGCTACCAGGGTTTCTTAGCTTGTGGACACATCACTCCAATCTTCAAGGCTAACATCCTCAAATTTCTTTATATCTTCATGTGATCTTTTCCTGTGTCTATGGATTCTGCCAGAAGTGTGACAGCCTTCTATACTAGCTGGTGGTGTTTCTGTTGATACAACATCTTTAGAAACCTTGGAGGTCCCCCACATATGTCACATCATTAGGTGAGAGGGCCCTCCACAGATCGTTCCCAGATAATCTCATCTATTCCTGGCTTTTGCCGAGATGACTGAGAAACCTGAATCAGATGTCAGCTGAAGATATCTCTTCAACTCTAGACATTAAATGTCTAGTGTCTTGGCCTTCCTTCTAGACTAAGTTTTGTTTTTTGTTTTTTTGAGTCAGAGTCTCACTCTGTTGCCCGGGCTAGAGTGCCATGGTGTCAGCCTAGCTCACAGCAACCTCAAACTCCTGGGCTCAAGCCATCCTACTGCCTCAGCCTCCCAAGTAGCTGGGACTACAGGCATGCGCCACCATGCCCGGCTCATTTTTTCTATATATTTTTAGTTGGCCAATTAATTTCTTTCTATTTTTAGTAGAGACGGGATCTCGCTCTTGCTCAGGCTGGTTTCTAACTCCTGACCTTGAGTGATCCTCCCACCTCGGCCTCCCAGAGTGCTAGGATTATAGGCGTGAGCCACCACATCCAGCCTAGACTAAGTTTTTCTAAGAATGAACATCTTGTGCAATCTGGATAAGCTGAGACTTTCCTAACACCAAATGCTGGTTCCTTTTATGCTTACGAATTCATTCTTCAATTTAGCTCTTCTTGCCATTTTATTACAAACAGCAAGGAGAAACCAGGCTACACTTTCAAAAATTTACTTAGAATTCTTCTCAGCTAAATAAGTTAAGCTCTTATAAGTTCTGCCTTCCTTCTATATCACTGTAGGGCACAATTCACCCAGATTTTCCATCACTATATAAAATGGACCTCTTTTTCTCCAGTTTCCAAAAATGTTCTTAATTTGCTTCTCAGCCCTAACCAGAAACATCTTTAAAGTCCTTATTTTTGCCAATAGTCTTTCTAAAGCAATGTACATGTTTTCTATCACATGCCTCAAATTCTTCAAGCCTCTACCTACTATCCAATTCCAAAACCACTTCCACATTTTAAGGTAACAAATTATCACAAACTAGATGCTGAAAACAACAGAAATTTATGCTGGAAGCCAGAAGTCCGAAATCAGTACCACTGAATCGAAAGATGCTCGCTTCGGAGATTTTAGGAGAAAGTCCATTCCTTGACTCAGCTTCTGGTCGCTGCCATGGTTCTTTGGCTTTGGACTGTATCACTCCACTCTTCAAAGCCAACATATTCAAATATTCCTCTCTGCTCTGTCTTTACTTCAGCTTCTTCTTAGTTATGTGGTAAAAATTCCCTGCCTCCCTCTTACAGGATACATGTGATGGCATTTAAGGCCAACCAGATAATCCAGGATAAATTCCCCATTGCAAGATACTTAAATTTAGTCACATCTGCAAAGGTTCCCCGCACCTTTTTGCCATATAGAGTACATCCAGATTCCAGGCATTAACACATAGGTATACTGAGGAGGTGGGGAGGATTTTTCAGCCTATTACACAAACTCATTAAAAAAATTCCTTGCTTACATTTTTCTAAGAACTCTTCAGAGCTATATCTTAATTTATTTCAAACTTAAGTATGTGGAACACATTTCACATATAAGCAACTTTAAAACATGGTACTGTATTTTCCTCTCTCAAACTGGTGAGGTACAAAGTGGTACAGTATGATGAACTTGGCAAAGGGTGAGGAGAAAACTATTTCAATATTAAAGAGATCTGTATATCTATAATTTATAATTTGCAAATACTTTAAAACCTCAAAGAACTCGTTCCACCATCAACCAGTCAAAATTAATTTGTCCTTCCTCTGACCAACAGTTATTTATAATTTTATTAGAAATTGTCAGTCTGACTCTTATTATATTTTAGGTGTTTACACACAGATTAACTAACCAAGTCCTATTCTTTGTGTTTTACCACAATCTTTACCAGGTGATTGAAGGTTTTTCTCCTTGCCAGCACAACGTCCTAGAAGAATATTTTACTCCACAGCAACACCTGTCACCTTTTTTTAGTCTGCTTCCTTTTCTGAATAGGTAAAATTCATATTAATTTCAGAATAATATCTGGGATTTCCCCAGGCGTACCATTAAAAAAAGCTGTGGAGAAGATTTCAAAAATTTTAAGTGCTATTTTTAACAAAATAAAATTAAAATCTCCATTGTATTAACTACCCTTGAAATATGTGAAGATAGTTGTGTGTTACTGGTACTAACAACTAAGAACCAATCTGCCAAAAAGCTAACTCAAGCCACATCCAGATTAATTCTTGTTTGACTTCACAAATCAAGTATGTGTGTTGAATAGTACTTTTTTTGTCTCCTTATGGGCAAACCAAATATCTTGATACACAATGTGGAATTGAATTAGGAGGTGGACAACCGTAAGGAAAAGAAACAGGGCAAAGGCCTTTTGGGAAGCAGAACAGAACATCAGCAAGCATGTGGAAGTACTTGTTTTAGTAAAGAATGGCAGAAGCAGGAGTATATCAACATGATGTATGCTAAGAAGTTTGTGCAGAAAGCAGACTGTATGTAGAAAAGACAGGTTGGTAAAGAAAGTACCCTGGAATGGGGAAGGGATAGGGGAGATTTCTTAAATATTAGAACTGTAAAAAAAATAATACAATGATCTCTTACAAATCAATAAAGAAGACAACTGCCCAATTTAAAAAAAAAAGTGAGAGACATAAAAGACTATTTACACAAGTAGAATGAAAAGTAGTTTTAATAAATTCCTGATAAATCCCAACCTCAATAGGGAAGCAAAGAAATACCCCTGGGAAGGTTTCCCAGCCCCCCCAGGATAATTATGTCAATTATCTCATGCACTCACCCCACCTACCAAGTATTTCCATAGTATTAGCTATTTTTTTATGGTGTTGTCCTTGTTTCCATAATACATCAAATTATTCAAGAGCACTTAATGCCTTGTCTCTTTTTTTTTTTTTTGCTTTCCTGAATGGTTATGTTTGGCCACCCTTTCTCTTCTCTCACTTTCTAGAGGCTAGAATGCTTCCCATTCTTCTTGCTTTCTATGGCATAAGTAACAATGAACTGTCCACATTTTTAGCACATTACTATGTCAGGAAGCAAACATAATTATTAGTGCAACAAGACAAACTACCATGACTGATATATCCAGGAAAGTCCCATGCTATCTATACAACATTCTGTTACATCCCCCCCTTTCCTGTCTCAAATAACTAATATTTTAATAGGACTTTCAATATATTTTATATAATATTTCCCAATAAACATGTATAAAGATTAAGGAAAAGTGCCCAAAATTGAGACGAAGAGGAGAGAAAGAAAAGGTCAAGAAAAATGAAAGAGACCTCAAGGTATGCCTTGCCATCTTGCACAATGACATCTTTTTGTTTCACCTTACACCAATAATACCATGCCTGCCAGCCTGTGACTACCAATAGAAGCAAATAAAACTTTTCCCCAGCATCAATCATTACCTATGCTTTCAACTTTGCTAAACACGGTAAACAAATGTGACACTAGGCAAATGCATTAAATATATTCAAATTCTTACCAAACTTTCTTCTAGAAAGCCTCTTTTTCCCTAAGACATCTTTTCACTGATGTTTATCAACATGCCATCACAATAGTCACTCCCTACGGTCTATCAGATCAAACCAAAATCTGTGTGTCCTAACACAGTGGTAGTGTTATGTGTGGCCCAGAGACAAGTGACAGTTTGCAGACTGCCAATCCAAATGGATGCAAAGTACAAACCAAGAATGAGTGTTTAGAAACTTTTATACCAATTTGACCTCATTTTTCTAGTAATTCATCTCAATTGTATTTTACGAAAGTAGCTCTAACAGCTGATAAACTAGGATTAAAAGACAAGAACTGCCCATTTACTACTAGCCTTTCAGAAGTACTGCTTCAGATTATGTTTACCAATCTTTTCCCTATAACTCACCAAAAGTTTTATTTTTATGATTCATGTGGGAACAAAGGGTGTCAGAGGGATGTTAAGGAGGCCAAGATATCCCCAGACACCTCAAGATCAGAAGGGGTCAACATCTTAGCAGAGCATATCAAGCTGAGAAGATTCTAGGCCACCCACAAACTGAACCCACCATAGCTATCCTAACAGGAAATTCTAGCTCTACCTCCTTGGTAATTTTGCTTCAATGTTTTAACTATCAATCATATTTTTCTTCTCTTCTGGAATGTCCAGGCCTCACAAACCAGACTGTATTTACCCTCCAAAGCTCAAACTTCAAAACTCAAATTAAGAGTCACAATTTCCCTCTTACTACTACTTCCTACCTGCACCGAGATTCTCTTTTTTATACAGAATCACTAAAAAGGCATTATTGTATCTTATTCATAAGCATGTAGTAATACATCTTACAATAACTCATCCATTTCACATTTATACTGCTTTTTCTACCTAAGTAAATTTTAAGGTCTATCTTTGGGAAAGCAGATTCATGGTCTTCCAATACAAATCATATTCTTGCCTTCACAATAACCAGGACAGTGATATGTACTAAGAAACCACTGTGCCATGCTAAGTTTCCTAGGATATTTCCAGTATTGTCTCTTATCTGGGGTACACTATCTTCTAGAAGATCATGCTCTAGAACTAACTGCTCCATGTTAACTTTTTACATTCTTATCAACTATAGGACACATTAACTACGGTCCTCCTTCATTCCTACTCTCAAAGGAATCCAGTCTTAATTAATTAGACCCTCTCAGATTTTTTCCTGTGCATTTATAAACATAGCCATAGAATTTTTTTTATATCATATACCTGGAGCTTATAACTTCCTTTGTTCCCCCCACCACCAAGAGTCCCTCCTGGGTCATGCCTTCATTAGTGGTAATAAATACCACTAATCGGCCCCAACCCCAAGTCAATTTCCTTGCACCTCTGATTTATATTCTTACTTTGACAAAGCCTTCCTGTACACCACCCTCACAGGGGAAAAAAGGTTTTTCCTTGTAATACCTGACTATCCTCTTTTGTGTTTTGGATTTTTTATATCCATAGTCCTTTAATCCTAGTTTTATTCTTTCTCATAACGAGACTACTTCAAAAAAATATTCACACACCTAAATGGAAAAACCCTCAAGACACTAAAAATTTTAATCTATTTAAAAAACGCTAGCATGTGCTTTAAAAAGAACAAGAAATGCATAGGACTACTAAAACAAAATAATTAGAAGAAAAAATAGAAGTGACAGAAATTAGGTTTTTGTTTTTTTAAAAATTGCCTCAATGTTCTTATATTGGCTTCTTTATTACAATTTCAAAATTGCTCTATATCACCTTCATTTACATCTTTATCATATAATTATTTAAGTTTCTGTATATTTCTTGTTAGATTATAAGTTCGAAGTAGGAAATACAATTTATTACACTGTACACTTACTATCAAATATATACTATCTACTTATTCTATCTAGTGATTGGTAACAAAGCAACTAATGCAAAGTGAAATGCTGTGTATGAGTTGGTTTAAATACCTCCAAGCTTTTGTTGTTGGTGGTTTTTAAGGCATAGGATAAAAATAAATGAGGTTAAGATAGAAAAAATTGGAGATAGCAAATACCACAATTTCCCCAGGAAATCTGTTTTAAACTACTGCAAATTCTCTCCAGATTAGAAATAAAAATCTAGTCAACTATTTCTACTCTTGCCTCAAAGCCTTTAAAGAGGCCCAGAGAACCCTGAAAAAAATAAGTCAAAGTATAGAACACAATATCTGAAAATAAATAAATAAAGCAAAATGCAAAAATACTTTTCACATATGCTTTATTTATACTTACCAGTTTGGCTTGTGCTTCTGCAATTTTTCGGTTATTCTCTTCCAGTATTCGCTCTAGCTCCTCACGTTTTGCTCGTTCTTCCTCCTAAAGGGGAGGACATGTTAAGATGTTAGAAAAATAAAATGTTTATTTTTATTGATAAATATTTACTAATCTTCCTCTGAACTTTTTTGATCTGACTTACAGGGCAGCTTTATAGCTACCTTCTGTCTGACAAATGATAAACTGTGCAGCCACTAAAATTGGTTTCTAGCACTAAATTTAAATCATCCCTCCCAGTCCAAACAGCAACCGACTAAACCCTCCCTAATGATAGTTTCCTGGCAATTATAACTAATACTTTAATATCACACAAATCAACAAGGACAACTACAAAACTGGATAGTATTTACCAAATTAAAAAAATAATATATAAAATATAAATAAAGTGAATATTTGTCTCACCAATTATGTATACCTACGTATTCTTTACCTATACTCCTTTAATCAGCATTAAAAGTTGAATATTTACTGTCTTGTCCAGTGTCCTGCAGAGTGTGCTCCTCGGCTGCCATACACGCCAGCTTCCTCTTTAAAATGATTTGTACTGTTAGCTTGGCAATACCTGCATCAGCAGCTCAACCATTTATAAAGAAACAACATACAAGGAAGGCTGAGCTGAAGAATGCAGATGTTTATGGTAAGAAGGAACAAAAAATGTAATTCATCATTCCTAAGGCAAACAATTAATAAGAAAAATACATTTACTGTTAGTGAAAAATACAAATGGTAATCCATACTTCATGGAACTAAGGGCTTCTTCCATGGGGAAAATGGACTTAACATTCAGATGTTGACAATTTCTAAAGGCAGCTTATATTGTCATCTACAATCTGAACTGAAATTCAGGAATCCAGGGGATGCATGGTCAGGAAATAAAATTCTGTAACTTATTTTTTCTTGGAGAATTTAATGAGATTTTATAATGCATACTATATGAAGATTGCTTGATGGTTTGGGCAGTGTTCAGATCACAGCATACATATTCAAATGATTTTAATATTTGGAAAGACTGTCAGAGGGTTGTGTCCGTGTAAAAAAAAATTGTTAATATAAAACAAAAAGCAAATGAAGAGAAAAAAATCTTCCTATGATTAATAACTCGCTACAAGACAGCACTATTACTCCAAAAATATCTTCGTTATCACAAGCACCAATATAAATAAAAATTTCATACATTTGATTTTATAGTCTATGAAATCCACTATAAATATAAGCATGTACATCTAGTTAAAGAAAGGACAAGGGAAAATGCATTTTAAAAGCTAAGTTTACTGAAAAGCAAAGAAATTTAATATGATGTCAACTTGTCCACAATGATGCCAAGATGAAAAATGACTATGAGTCATATATTTTGAGTCAAATATTTCAGTTCAAGAAAATACATTTTCCTATGATTTCCTATGTCACACACCAACAAGATTCATATTCATTATGCAAACTATGCTGATGGACACTCAGGACTATAAAGTAATCTGCCTTGAGTGTTTCAGTGACTTTCACCAAGCTTTAGGATCCTGGAGTAATCAGTGCAAACAAGCTATAAAGCTTCAGTAGCAAATTACTGTCTCACAGAAAGACATTTTCAACTTCTGCTCCAGCTGCTGATAAAACAAATCATGTGTTTAGCTTGACTCCAGACAAGGACAACCTGTTCCTTCATAACTCTCTAGAGAAAAAAAGGAGTTGTTAGTAGATACTAAAAAAGTGGATGAATAATCTGGACATTTTTTCCTAAAAAGATTCCTTGAAACACATTAGGAAAATGGAGGGCCTTATGATCAGAATGCTAGAATTAGTCCATTTTGTTGAAGCAGGATTTGGGGGAGAGGGTAAAGGACAAAAGAAGGGAAAAAAGAAGAGTGAGAAAACCTATTTATCAAAAGCAGGTACTGTCACTCAATGTTAGGCCCTGCTCTTTTTAATCTGACTGAAGGCAAAAAGCCTCTCACAGTCTAGGTAACAGAGTGATAAACAGAATAGAGGAATATACAACCACAGGTGGATTTTTAACCTTTTCCCTTTACCACTCCCTGTCTCCCCCCACCCTCCCAAAAAAGAATGTAAGTCCTGCAGCCATGGCAAAAGTTTCAAACACTTCTCAAATATGTAAGCCAGTTCCATTAATCAAAAGTATCCTTGAATATGTTTTATGAAAGTAACTTTTAAGTATCAGTCAGCACTTCTGAATAGGCTAAAAAATTAACTTTCGCAGCAACGTAAGTTTAGATGAGAAAGGAATTAGATAGTCTGTATTCCATCTCTTTCTGAACTGAGCAGGAGGCACAACCCAACACTGAAAGTTTTGCCATGGACTGTCTCTACTTTCCAAACGACCGAGCGTTACCTCTCTAGCTTTTTGTGCTGCAAGCTCAGCTTGTCTCTGTCGCTCGAGTTCTTCGAGCAACTGCTTTTCCATGATGCGCTTGGCTTCCTCCACCCTTCGGAGAACTTCTCGCTCAATTTCATCCTTCCTTTTCTCCAATTCTTCCTCTACCCTTTTTGCCACTAATTCTTCCACTCTTCGTGCTGTTTCTTCCTCAATGAGTTTTTCTTCTATTTCTTGCTGCCGACTAGCAAACAGTGAAAAAAAATGATTTAGTATAAAAAAACTAAAAAACTTTATTTAAATTTTATTTCAAAATATTAAGAGGGTACAAATGTTTTTGATACATGGCTTGAGTTTGGGCTATAAATGTGCCCAAAACTAAGAATTTAAACAAAACTAGTTTCAAGTCTATCAAACCATTGAACCTGATATTATTCAATGATTTTAGAATTCATTTTCATGTCACATTTAAGGAAATGATAACAACATGTTAACTGATACAGACATTCAAATAAATATAAAATTGGTTTTTTTTTTCTCTACTATGTTCTAAGTACAAAAATATTGATAAATACAAACAGCCTATTCATTAGTTTTAATTTAGGAACTACAGAGCAAATCTGAAACAGAAAGTCTACTTCTCCTAACAACTTCATAATGAGAGTACAAACTGTTAAAATACATGGATTTGCTCATTTGCCAATCCACTCTAAGAGTTGAGCTACAAAGAAGTCAGGAGAAATTATTATGTAGCAGGCAAGTTAGCCTGGCTGAATTAATTTCTCCCTTTCCTCTAAGAAAAGACAGAACAAACACAAACTTGAAGATATTCATACTGCTGAAAAAATAGCAGTGTGTAGCTTTTACTGAAATTATGACCAACTTAGGTTCTGAACTTTATATCCTTTACTGTGCCTTTTCTTCCTTTTGTTAATTGATTTTTAATTAAAAGCTCCTCTAGAGGTGGGAAGTAGAAAGTTAAAAATACATTTTTAGTTCAATGAAGCATGTTTTAATTATTTTAATCCCACTTTGATATCATAAACCAACTTATTTAATCAAAATAAAATTCTGTGCTGAAAATATTTACATTTATTTAGGTACCACCATGGAAATTGTACATTTTATACCAATGATATGCAACAATAGCCGTTAGTCATGTGTCCACTCTGAAATAAAGATTGGTATAAAGAAAAGGAATATAAATTATTTCATATTTTTATTTGATTAGGTGTTAAAATAAACCTAGATGGGTAGATTGGGTAGATTGAGGATATATTAAAAAATTAATTTCACTGGTTTCTTTTTAGTAGCTACTAGAAAATTTTAAATTGTATATACTGTTCACGTTATATTTCTATTGACCAGCACTGAGACAATAATTTGTGCTAAATGAATAAATTCAGAGGCTCTTGCAGTGTATCTAAATCCTGAGGTCAATTTATTAATGCTTCAATTTTCCTCACAACCCACAAAATTGAGTAAAACCTGCAACTTTTATATCTTTTGATGACTTGTTTGACATACATATGAGACAGTCATTCAATTTATCTGTTTATTAAAGACCTTATAGTTCCTAAGTTACCTTGGAATACCCCAATTCACTTCAACTCAACTCTATTCTTGGGGGTGATTCAATTCCCACCCAAGGGCTTTCATTCTCAACTCACATTACTTATTCATGGTGACAACATACTAACACAAATGTGTCTTTAGCATTCTCATTCATTTCGGTTTCTACATTTATCCTCTACATTTTTCTGTCAAGGAGACAGCAGTTACTAGAGAGAGCTTATTTTCCCTAAAGGTCCTAGGTATTTCCAATACCCATTCTGAGGACTCTGTTGTTTCTTAATATCTCCTTCTCAAAACTAAATTTTTTTTAAAAAAAGCATATGAAAGCCTAAGATTTACTATGCTCAAGCCTAAGATTTATAATGTTCCTTTTCCTTTTCAATCAAATATTAGGGTAGTGCAATAAGCTTTTATCTATGGCTGCTCAGTAAAAGAGAGCAGATATAAGACCCAATGCTAAAAATCACCAGGAACATCTGCAGAAATTCAGACAGCAATATTAATGGAAAACAAACCACATTTCAATATAAAATGTTGTTTCTCTACTTCATCCAAAGAGAAAAACAGAAATATTATAGATGAAACAAGTAAACCTGACAACTGCTAAATCAGATGATGGGTATGTAAATCCTTATATATAATATTCTACCTTTGTGTATGTAAACTTTTCATAATCATTTTAAAAGTATATACACACACTCCTTACATACTTTTGCTAGTTGGTTCTTTTGAAATTAGTAAATGTAGAGAAGCCTAAGAAACTTAATATTCAAAATTTCAAAAATAGTACAATGCAACTCTTATTTAGCAATGCTAAGTGGACCACAGTACTGACTATTCAAAGGAAGGATAATATAAAACAGTTCCAATTAAAACTTGCCACACAAAGTGGAAAGGAAGAAAAGCAGAGTAAGGCCCCTAGGTTAACATCTGCCAACTTAAGTTAGGAATCTGGTAAAAAGGTGAAAGAGACCTGACACTCATTCAGGGTTTTTGTCAGGTAATCAAGCCATCCCTAAGCAAAAGCACAATGGCCACATTTCCACAGATTTCATCAATAAGGAGAAAAACGAGCCAAATATATTTACTTACAGCAAAAGGCAAATCAGCATGGTGTCAGCCCCTTGTTTCTATTTTCACTCATCACACCAAACCTAAGGTGCCAAATCATAGGCAGTACCGGCTATAAGTCAGTCTGTAGCTAAGAAGTCAGTCAATTCTAACCAACTACAGCTCAGTGGATTTTATAGCTGAAAGGGTAGGGCAAGTGGAAAGTCCCATGCTCAACTGAAACAGTGGAGAATGAGAAATGGCCTAGTGCAGTTTCTCACAAGGCTGCTTATCTCTCCCCTTTGTTCCCGCAGGAACTGCAAGGCATCCCACCATGACTGCAAGTAAGCTTTGCTGACTTGTCCTGTGTAAATTACAGGCAAGGCCAGGGCACCACAGAACTGTTTCCCTAGAAGCATCAGCAAGAATATAATTTTTGTTGTTTTTCTTGGTAAAATTAAAAATGCTACTTTAGTAATCAGAATAAAAAATCAATTTTTAGAACCAGTGCTAAAATAATTAAAAGCTCAAAAATCATTAAAACATTTTATCCCCTCACAGTACACATACACAAATGAATTCAGAAATGAATGGGGACATATACAACTGAATTAAACATGAGTTCATCTTTAATGATTGACAAATTTATCACTATAATCAATGAAAAAGCCACTATTAGGCTAACTCATGTAAGAATCACTGGAGCTTTCTTGGGGTGAGGGGACCAAACATTTACAGTCAATAGCATCTTGCAAAAGATGCATCTGATATCTAATAGCCTATGTACTCCATAAAACTTTTGCCCTAGGAGTTGTCACGCTCAGCTCATGTTCTTTCCTCTAATCTCTCCCTCATGCTCCTCTGCTGAATCCATTCCCTTGCCAAGAATCTATGCAACTGATGAAAGGGTTAAATCAAAATCTTCAAGTTTTTCAATAGAAACAGTATAATACTAGGTTCCTATTTTCTTCATGCTCTCAGGTGTTTTAAAAGTACTAGTAGTCATAATCAACTTTAAAATGTAACTATTAAAACAACATAGCAACGGTACAAAACTTCAGAGGATAAAGCACTTCAGCGCTGTTAAACAAGAGTATTACTCCATACAGAGCAACTGATACTATATCTTAAAACATGGGAACTCAATCTTAGGGGTTTACTTCTAGAAATCAATTATTAGCAAACAGCATTTAGTTAGTATTTAATAGGTACCAAAATACTGTGCCAAGAATTTTATATACCACATCATTATTTAAATCTCACAACTGTTCCTATGAGGCGTGTATTAATACCCTCATTTTTACGGAGGAATCTAAAGCTAAAGAGTTTAAGTTTCTGGACTGAAGTTCGCTGGATGTTGTTGAGCTATTATTCTGAACCCAGGAAGACTCCAAAGCTAATGTCTTAAGCACTATGCTATCCTACATTTTTCTCCAGGACAAATTAGAGAGGCAAAGACATGCACAAAGATGTAATTAACGAAATAACTATTAAAAAATTATAAAGTTCTTAACATCAGCTAGGTCTTATGCCCTAGCATTCTCAGAGGCCTAACTCCCAAAAATATAGTTCATATACTCAATCTGCTCATAAAAGCTCTTCTTTGCTCTCAAAATGAGCTGTTCAAGTTCTATTTCTAAGAAGCACTCATACAGATCCTAGTTCAGTTTAGATACTCTTAACTTAGAAGGCTCTTAATCTGTCATGCAGTTGAACACTAAACATATTCAAACTTAGATATCACAGGCTAGAGTAAGTTATTACACCATTAATAATTTCCTGATTTGCTGAAAGTCATTTTCAGCTGTTTTTTCAACAGTTAATACAACATGCATTCCTTTACAATGTGCATACAGCATCTCAAAAGAATAAGTAAGAAAATGGTAATATTGGTGTAGCCGAAGAGTGAGAGGGAACCATACTGACTGGCTGAAACACAGGGATGAGAGATCTTTTGAACTGCATTTTGAACCATGTGAATTAGCTATTTGAAAAGGAGGAAAAAAATTCTGTTAAATGTAAAGGCCTACCTTTCTTTTTTTTGAGACAGAGTCTCACTCTGTTGCCCTGGCTAGAGTGCTGTAGTTTTAGCCTAGCTCACAGCAACCTCAAACTCCTGGGCTCAAGCGATCCTCCTGCCTCAGCCTCCTGAGTAGTTGGGACTACAGGCATGCACCACCATGCCCGGCTAATTTTTTCTATATATTTTAGTTCAGTCAGCTAGGCTGACGCCATGGCACTCTATCCTGAGCAACAAAGTGAGACTCTGTCTCAAAAAAAAAAGAAAAGAAAACAAGTTCAGATGCAGGCCTCAGAATTGTAAGTGGCAAAGCAATCTGGTTCCAATCTTACCAAAGAATTCCTAATTGGTTAAACCCAACAGATAATTCTTACTTCACTGTCTCTCCCCACCTAACCCTAGACTTCTTGAAAGTACAGTTGACATCATGCATTCTTCTAGATCTCTTTTCATTTCCATCATTCTCTTCATCTTCCCAACTGCACATACAGGAATTCTTTAAGTCCCTTGCCAATTGCTCTTCTCTCTCCACACATTCCCTGGGTCATGCCATACATTCTCAAGGTTTCACTGACCCAAGTGAAGCCCCCCTTCGCTAGGCTTCAGTCCCCCATTATCAACCTTGGATAAACTCAGTACAGCATATCCAAAATTGTGCCCAAGTGAAAACCCTAAGTAGAAACTCCCTTATCCCTTTTCGCTCTCCTTTATCCACTATTCATCAGGTTTCTGACATTTTAATCAGTACCTGACACACAGTAGCTACCTGGCCATGATTCACAGCCTCTATTTACCTCCTAGTCACCCCATGACTGTAGTATTTACAGAACTTCATGTTCTAAGCAGTCATCTTATTTTCATCTAACAGTCTTCTTATTTTTCCACTTCAAGATAATTTCTCCCATTCTCTTTATTCTGCAGGAGTAGGGGGAGGAGGTTCTCTCCTTTGGTCCACATGTATCCTATGCCTAGCCTGACAGTCTCAGATTCTTATATCCTCCACTCATTCTTTAGGACAACTAAAGTATTTACCCACCCAGGACACTTCCTTTACAAAGTTATATTGCTATCACTAAATTTATTACACTGTTATTACCTATCTAATTATCTGTCTTCAAGCTAGATCAAGATCTTGGAGAGGGACCAATCATCTTTATATTAACAGCACCTAGCACAGTGCCTAACACTTATTAACTGCTCAATAAACAGACGGACAACTACTTCCCTCTATTCCCAAGGCTCCAAAACCTGTATCTTTCTACTGTTTCCTTTGCATTATTTTGAAGGCATTAGAAATATTAAGTAGTGCCTACACCATGGCACACATTAATTTAGTTCTGCTCCCTTCCTCCCCATACACTAATGGCAGTTTTCTTCTTTCAACCTAGAACTATATAGTTACTTTATTACCGATCATCTTCTCCGTGGATTTCTTCTCTGCTGTCCATATATAGCTTGCTAAATGCTTCTAAGTAGTCTCTGCATACCAAGTTTCCTTTTATTCTTCCTAAAAGTCTTTGTTTTCTAGTGAAAGGCAAATCATTAGTCTTTGGAGAGCTCCTTTGTTTTCACATGGACAAACTGTCTCAGAATGTCTTAGGTAATTTTTGATATGTTCATCTACTGATAGTTATTTGAGTTATAGCTTTACAGTTAAGGGTTTCGTTCCATACCAAAAAGCTGGATTCTACATAATCAAGCTTTAATGTAAAACAATTACTTGAACTTTGTTTTCAAATATATCACAGATCATTTTAAAGACAAGAAAACTGAAAGAGTTGCATATCCTTTAAAAGAATGTTGGCAGCAAAATAGCTTCAGGTACTGCTTTCTCTGTAGTATTAGTGCCCCAGTCCTCTACCTCTCAGTAACTGCTTTTAGAAACAGGCTGTGCTGGAAAATCTACAAAATACAAACCCAAATGTAGAAAAATATAAAAACCCCAGGCAATTCAGTACACATAAATTCATCTTAGGAAAATCATAAATTTACTACTGTTCTTGTCTCATGAGCACCTTCTAAACATTCATGGAAGAATTGAACAACGATGGCTGATTAAGTTGGGACTTAGTATACCTTTTCACTGTACTTTTCAATGTGGTTTTTGGGAATGCCCAGACCACCAGAGTACCATGATCTTCAAGTAAAAATATACAACAAAATCCTACATTTTAAAACAAAAAGTTCATTTAGTTCGGGATTATCCACATCTACTTTTATATCCAGAGATACCTGAGAGTTGACTTTTTCAGAAATATGATTTTATCCAAACTGTATTTCAAGTAAAGGACTTTACTGTAACTGTTTTTCCCTAAATAAAAATTCTGTATGTGAGCAAGTACTCAAGAATCTTCTAAACTAGTACAAAAGAAAACAAAACTGCATGTTTACTACAGGAATGTAAAGCAAAACTTTAAAAAAGAAGAGGTAGGCTTTGACTGTATTGGTGGTTTCACAGGCCAATTCGAGAGTCAAAATTCATCGTACTGTACACTTAAGGTTTGTGCATTGTTTTTTAAGTTTCAAAAAAAAAAAAATTTGGTGTGTGTGTAGGCCCAAGGCAAGAAAAGCAACCTTTTAACAACAGGAACATACTAAACTGAAAATGCACTTTTTTGGTGAGCCACCTAAAGTATCTCTTATTCCCGAGAGTACTTATGCTGTCCCAAATTTAAGCTTCAATAGAAGAAATGCTTGTAGTCAGCTGCGATTTGCATCCCACGGGTTAATGCCTTTCTCTGCCCTTGGCAGGCGGACCTGCAAACGCTCACCCTCCACATCCTTAAGCTAACTCATTCCCCGCCTTACCCGCCAACGTAGCTCTACGACCCCTCTCTGAACTCCACCCCTACTTCCGGGATTCTCCTCCTCACTCGCGCCAAAATCGCTTTCATCCCTCCAAGCCTTCACTGCTCAGACCCTCAAATTTTCTTTTCCAGCCAACTCGTGGGCCTGTCCCACCCCAGGCTATCCCAACGCCTAGAATGCCCGCCACGCCTCAGCCTCTCAGGCCGGTCCCTGCGCCCCCAGTTCCCCCCGCCAGCCCCGCCCCTGGCTCTCCCCAGTCCCCGCCGTCCCGGCTCGGCCCCTCCCCCCGCGGACACTCACATTTTTCGCTGCCGCTCGAACTCCGCTTTCTTCTCCTCCTCCTCTCGCTTCTGCTTCTCGTCCAGGCTGCTGCGCTTGCTCACCGTGCGCCCGAAGATGTCGATGCGGTCGGGCGGGGACGAGGCGCGCTCCCGGTCCCGCTCGCGCCGGGACACTGCCGTGTTGGTGGAGCGCGAGCGGGACCGCGACTCCCGCCGCCGGTTCCGTTTACTTTCCCGGGATTTGGAACGCTTCCGCACGCGCTCCTTGTCCCGGGACCGCGACCGGGACCGGCTGCGCTTCTTGTTGTGCTTGCTGCTCTTGGTATGTTTGGAGCGGGACGAGCTCCGGCTCCGGGACCGGCCCATCCTTCCGGGAGACGCTCTAACCGCTGGCCTCGGCCCCCTCACGCGCCCGGCTCCCCTCGCCTCCGCCTTCGGACGCGGGCTGACGGTCCTGTCGAGGCCGGAGGAAGGAACGCTGTCGACCAGTTGACTTTCTGCCTCTTTCCGAGGTCTACAGCCGCCACGGAGGCTGCCTCCAACGAGAAGGCCGCAAGGAAAGGAGTCGCTAAGATGGCAGCTGCGGCTGCACCGGCCGCCCTTCCCACAATGCCCTGCGCAGAACGTGCCGAAACATGGGCCCCGCCCCCTGACGATTGTTGCCGAAGGGAGGCGGGCGCTTCCGAGCGCGCTCGGCTCTTTCCGCCAGGCCGGGCGGAAGCCTGAGACTTGATGGTTGGAAGACTCCCGCTTTTGCATCAGTGTACTTTTCTAGTAAAATGCCACACCGTGTAGAATGAATTAATAACATTTTAGTGCGACTTAAATCACGCCTCGGCAGAGGTTGATTGGTTGCATTGTTTTCTAGGAGCCGATTTTGTTATGCAGCCCTCAGTTGTATCCAAGTGACCCTGGGCAGATAACTTGCTTCTTAGAGTTTGGTTTCCTAATTTGTAGAATGGAAATAACCACACTTTATGAAGTGGTTGTGAGGCTTACAGGAAATAAAGTCTGCAGCAGGTTTTGATAAATTCAAGCTAATGCACAATATAGGGCTTAATGTGCATTCTAAATGGCTCAATGTGTTAACTAGTGCTTATGACAACAATTCTGAGTTAAGTACTACTGTTATCCCCATTTTAGAGATAGGGACCCTGAGGTCCCTAGGCGTTAGATAAATTGCCCAGGATTATACAGCTAGTAGGTGACAGAGCAGGATATCTAGCTAGATCATAGTGAGCAAAGCCTCTTGCACTAATCAGGAAGCCCCTCTAAACCTTAGCCAAGAAAATCTTTGTTCCTATATGGGCCCCGCGTGGTGGCTCACGCCTGTAATCCTAGCACTCTGGGAGGCCGAAGCTGGCAGATTGCTCAAGGCCAGGAGTTTGAAACCAACCTGAGCAAGAGTAAGACCCTGTCTCTACTAAAAATAGAAAGAAATTAATTGGCCAACTAAAAATATATATAGAAAAAATTAGCCGGGCATGGTGGCGCATGCCTGTAGTCCCAGCTACTCAGGAGGCTGAGGCAGAAGGATCGCCTGAGCCCAGGAGTTTGAGGTTGCTGTGAGCTAGGCTGACGCCATGGCACTCTAGCTTGGGCAACAGAGTGAGACTCTGTCTCAAAAAAAAAATCTTTGTTCCTATATGGTACAACAAGCTAACTGTGTCACTGTCAAGCCCCCTAAAGAGGCAACGTTATTATTTGCAGGTGATGAGAAACCTTGAAAACCTAGGTGTCTGAATTTTAAAATTGAATGCTGTAAGAGGCTTAATTCAAGGTAGGTAAGCAGAAGAAAAATTAGAAATGTTCCTTTAAATAAGCAATAATCTACGAAAAATGAAACAAGCTTTTCTTCACAATGGCAACAAAAACCATAAAATACTTAAGAATAAACTTGAACAAGTTACAAAATTTTTGTGATAACCCTTTGCTGAAAGGCAGCAATAAGGCCCAAGTAAATGGAAAACATATGTCGTATTCTTGGCTGAGTAGTCAGTATTAAAAACATGCCAAGCCTTCCCAAGTCAAACTAGAAAATTAGTGCAATTCCCATGAGAGACCCAAATTCTCTTGGGGATGAGTATATTAGAACTAATCAAATAATTTTCAAGTTTTATATGGAAGATCATATGCAGTTGTGAATTATCAGGAAAACCTTTAATAAGAAGAGTAGTGTCTTAATCTTGGTCTATGTAGGCTGCTATAACAAAATACCATAAACTGGGTGGCTTATATATAAACAACAGAAATTTATTTTTCACAGTTCTGGAGGTTGGGAGTTCAAGATCAAGGTGCCAGCAGATTCGGTGTTTGGTGAGGGTCCACTTCCTGATTCTCAAAGTGTCCTCACATTGTAGAAGCAGCGAGCTAGCTCTCTGAGCCCTCTTTTAAGGGCACTGCTATGGTCTAAATGTTTGTGTCCCCCCAAAATTCATATGTTGAAACCTAACCACCAATGTAATGGTATTAGGAGGTAAGGACTTTGGGATTTGATTAGGTCATGGTGGCTCTACCCTCATAAATGGAATAATCCATTCAGGCTATTATAACAAAATACCTTTGGGTAATTCATAAATAATAAATGTTTATTTCTCACACTTCTGAAGACTAGGAAGTCCAAGACCAATGCATCAGCAGATTCAGTGTTTTGTAAGAGCTTGCTCCCTGCTTCCAGGATGGTGCCTTGTTGCTGTGTCTTCACGTGGTGGAAGGGACAGAAGCCAAAAGGGGAGGGAGGGGGAAGACTACAGCACTTCCTTCAACCTCTTTTATAAATACACTAGATCCATTCATGAGGGCAGAACATTCATGACTTAATCACTTCCCAAAAGGCTCCACCGCTTAATTCAATGACATTGGGTATGTATTAGGTTCCAACATATGAATTTTGCAGGGACACATATGTTTAAACCATATCAGTGCCCTTATAAAAGAGGCCCAAGGAAGCTTATGTACCCCTTCTGCCATGTGAGGATATAGCAAGAAACAGACTGAGCCCTCTCTAGACACGGAATCTGCTGGTACCTTCATCTGGGACTTCCCAGCCTCTGGTACTGTGAGCAATAGATTTCTGTTGCTTATAAATTATCTAGCATAAGGTATTTTGTTATAGTAGCCTGAACAGCCGAACAGACTAAGGTACTCATATTAAAAAATAACACAAATTTTTAACTTTTAAGTGGTTTCACAAAAATTGTTCTAAAAAATTTTTTTGAAAAATAATCACAAGCCATAATGTGCATTTGAAAGGCTATAGATATACCTTCACACACAAAAAAACGAAAAACAAGAAGTGTCAAAGTGAAATGTCAGGGATATTAACTGTCAAACCTAGTACTTAAGAAATTCAGACATTCCATACTTAATAACATAATGTATAAAATTACCCCCATTATAATGGAAATATTTCTGTCAATCACTATCTGCATATATCTATCTATCTATCTGGAATGATTTATATATGGTATATATGGATTTTATATATCTATATGTGCTATGAATATAATACATGATATGATATATAGATGTATCTGGAATGTTATTTATATATGTGTGCATATATATCTGGAATGATGTCTATCTAATGTTAAAGATAGTTCTTTTTTTTTTTTTTTTTTTTTTCTGAGACAAAGTCTCACTGTGTTGCTTGGGCTAGAATGCTGTGGCGTCAGCTTAGCTCACAGCAACCTCAAACTCTTGGGCTCAAGCAATCCTTCTGCTTCAGCCTCCCGAGTAGCTGAGACTATAGGCATGCGCCACCATGCCCAGCTAATTTTTCCTATATATTTTTAGTTGACCAATTAATTTATTTCTATTTTTAGTAGAGACGGGATCTCGCTCTTGCTCAGATTGGTTTCGAACTCCTGACCTTGAGCAATCCTCCCTCCTTAGCCTCCCAGAGTGCTAGGATTACAGGCATGAGCCACCACACCCGGCCAAAGAGTTATTTCTCATTATTTGGTATATTAGCTTTCTAGAGCTACACCAACAAATTATCACATCATTCAAAAACGGATCATTCTAAAGAATAATCTTTAAGTGTAAAAAAATACCAAGGGTGCCTGAATGTATTTTTCCTCCTAATTCTTAAATTGCTGATCCTCAATAACTTTTGCTAACTTTTCAAAATTTGAGATGTATTTTGTAACATATTCACGAAGCATCATTTCTTCAGGTCACAAATATCGAGTGTTTAGTTTAATGACAATACCATGCATAGAGTTTCATCTATACTTAAAAGTGTAGGTAAAGTCCTGGGGCGCCATGGGCCCAATCTCTCAGTCACTCACTCACCAACCCATCAGTCTTTTTTATTGTTGTTTCTTAGAATTTCATCTCCCAGGGGGGTGAGGGATTAAAAACTTACATCTTGGGTACAATGTACACTATTCTGGTGACAGGCACACTAAAAGCCCTGCCTTCAGCATTATAAAATTCATCCATGTAACAAGAACCTCTTGTATCCCCTAATATTTTGACATAAAAATTATTAAAAAAAAAAAAAAAAAGAATTTCATCTTCCTAACTTTTCCTGAGCTGTTTGAAACCATATTTATACCCATTTCTCCCTATCCCACCAAACTCCTACCCCCTCAACAGGTTGTCTCCTTGGCAGCACTTTTCACATTTGTAATTTTTTAAAATGTTAATTAATCATTTAACATCCCTCTCTTTTCCTAAAAAGTGAGCTCCTTGAGGGAGGGACCCTGCCTAATTTGTTCATAGCCATGATCCCCTCTTAGGCCTAGCATCCTGTGCATGGAAAGCATCCAACAAAACATTCTGAACCAGTAAATAAATATGGAATGTGAATGTGTTGTCTGTCTTCCCCCAGCAGCCTTAAAACATGGGTTCTCTCAAAACAGCTTTAGGCAGAATTCAAAATTACAAAATATTACATAATTTGAACATAGAGTAAACTGCTTTCATCACAGCTCTGGCAATAAAATCTGGAGAACTCTAGCTTCCAAAAACGATCTTGTGATTCAATTCAAAATGTTCAGTTCTGTACAAAACACACAGCCTTTTTTCCTAAGACAAATGCTCATCAATTCTCCATCTAAAACTATTGTCAGGAGGCCCTTTGCTAAGCAAGTTTAATTGTAAGTGTTCCTCTATGCAAAAACAAACAAAAAATCCTCAATGTTTGTCTAAGAAACAAAAAGGAAATCCTTTACTCAGGAGGCAGAAGGAAAAGCATATACAGTTAGTCCAAGCAGCAACAAATGCAGAGATCCATGTTGTTTCTCTCCAAGTGTCTGCAGAGCAAGGCAGCCAGAGCTCTCTGTGCTGTGAGTAGAAGGCAAATGATACCCTTCCCAGGAGCTTGCCCAGACCGGACAGTACCTAGAGCTGACCTCGGAGAGATGGGAGTGTGAGCTTGGCAGGCTCTGACACGGAGCCAGGCCAAACTGACACGGAGCCAGGCCAAAGCAGGAGGCCAAATTTACAGTGTCAAATAAACAAACCAGGACTTAGTAAGGAGAGATTTTTTTCAACAGGATTATTGCAAGGGATTGGTTGGGAGGGGCGGTCTGTGGGGGGGGGGGTACTGTAATAAGCAGAATGCTCTGACCATAGGACTGCAAACTACTCAAAAGTTAGCCCAAAAAGGGTTTTCTTTTACAGAGAGAGGAATAATCAAGTCTAGAAAGAGTTGGGTGTGGGGAAGGAGAGGAAAGGATGGCATGGGGGAATAGTAGATAGATCAGAGGGTGTTCTCCTCTGAGCCCAGCCTGTTCTCAGGAAGGGGTGAATATTGGCTTGGGCTGGAGGTAGGCCAAAGTCCCGGTACCTGAGGGAAGGAGAGAAACTTAACCAAAGTTTGATAAACATGAATTTTGTTTCCATTAATCAGTGGGGACAAAATAATTCAGCTAATTTATGAAGCAAAGAATAGGAATTTGTAAGGTCTATGTCTGGCCTGTTGTAAGTAAACAATGGGGCTTCTGTGAGTCTAGTTTAAGTCATCTGAGGAGGGGAGTTCTTCAAAGTAAGTCATTTCTTCCAACACAAAGGATGGGAGATTTCTCAACCTTCTCTGTTTCCCAGGAGCACGGGCCACAGGTAAAATTCAACACTGTCACCAGTAAGGGCTTCTAAGGACAACCTAAGTCTTCATTTATTCCTTCTTCAGCTTTCTGCCTCTCTTTATGTAGATAAGAGTTTCTGACCTATATCATTTTCCTTCCCTCTGAAGAACTTCTTTCAACATTTCTTGCAAGGCAGGTTTACTGGTGACAAATTGCCTCAGTTTTGTTTATCTGAAAGAGTCTTTATTTCTTCATCACTTTTGAAGGATAATTTTGCTGGATACAAAATTCTAGGTTTTTTTTTTTTTTTTCATTTTCAACTTTGAATATTTCACTCCACTCACTTCTTGCTTGCCTGACTGCTGAGAGGAGGTCTGATGTAATGCTTATCCTTGTTCCTCTACAGGGAGGTGACCCCCACTCCCACCTCACCAGTCCCTAAGCTTCTTTCAAAATTTTCTTCAAAGATTTTCTGTCTTTGTTTTTCTGCAGTCTGAGTATGATATCGCTATGCCTAAGTGCATTGGCATTTATTCTGCTCAGTTTTCTCTGAGCTTCTTTAATCTGCAGTTTGATTTTTATTAATAATAATTTTGGAAAATTCTCAGCCATTGTCACTATAACTATTTCTTCTACTTGTTTCTCTCTTTGTTCTATTTTTGATATTCTATCAGCATGTTATGCCTTTTGTATTTATTCCACATTTCTTGGATATTCTGTTCCTTTTTTCTTTAAATTCTTTTTTCTCTTTGTATTTCAATTTGGGAAGTTTCCATTGACATACCTTCTTTTTTAAAAATTTTTTTTTAATTTCTTTTTTTAGCAAGTAAGCTCTCACCATTGACATATCTTCAAGTCCACTGATTCTTTCTTCAGGCGTGTCTGGTTTAGTAATGAGCTCTTCATTTCTGTTACAGAAATGTTACAGAAGTGGTTTCGATTTCTAAGATTTCCTTTGATTCCGCCTTAGAATCTTCATCTCTCTGCTTACATTACCCATCTGTTCTTGCATGTTGTCTAATTTTTTCATTAGCATTTTAATCACATTTATTTAAAATTCCTGACATGAATAATTTAAAAGTCTCTGCCACATCTGAGTCTGCTTCTGATGCTTGCTTTATCTCTTCAGATGGTTTTTTCCTTGCCTTATGACATGTCTTGTAATTTTTTGCTAAAAGCCAGACATGATGCATTGGGTTATAGGAATTGAAGTCGACAGGTCTTTGGTGTGAAGTTTTTTGTTTATCTGGTTAGACATTAGGCTGTGTTTACTATTTGCTGTAGCAGTAAGTGTCAGAAGCTTCAATGTCCTTGGCCCTTGTTTTTGTCACCCCTGTTGTTTGTTGGTTTCCCCAGGAACTCCTTCTTAAGAATTTGGTCCTTGCAGTTCTTTTAACTGTCACCCTCTGTCATCATCCAGGAATGGTGGATTTGGTGGTGAAGTGTGGGGATGAGGATCCATTCTATAATCCTCTATAATCAGGTCTCCGTGTTTTCGTGAGCCTGTGCCCCTGGGGCTGGGAGAGTTTTTCTTTCCCCACAGGTAAGGCAGGCAGGATAGAGCTGGCTGGATCATTTGCTTTCCCCCAAATTGGATAAGGCTCTGGCAGTCTCTTCTTTTGCTGAATTGTATTTTCTGTGGAAAATGCTCTGGGCATATATCACAAGGGTTACTTTTCCCCTCCTTCTGGCCAAAGGTGAGGGGGTTTTTCTCCTGTCTTCACTGTGAGAACCTTCTGTGGTTCCTGGAGATTAAACCCATGAAAATTTGTGCCCCCTGCTTTGTACTGGGCCCCCAAGAGTTTTTAACTCTCAAGTTAGTTCACCCTCAGCCTCGCAATTTGTCAAAGGTACTGTTTACATGTTCTTACCTGTTTCTGGCTCCAGTGGATTCTGCCTCAGGTAAGCTGATCTATATTCTCCAAATTTACCTGTCTCTTCAGCTTTCAGGACAGTGGTTTACACTGTGACCTCAATTCTGTGATGGGTCTAAAAAATCTCACTGATTTTTCAGGTTGTTTTTGTTGTTATGTAGAGGGGGACAGATGACTTCCAAGCTTTTGGGTTGTTTTTTGTTTTTACATTTAAAAAATTTTTAAAAAATTTCTACAAGAATTACACACCAACAATCTCTGAACTCACCTATTCTTTGTCAGATAACACAATCTTTAAAAAAAAAAGTGTATCTGAGCTGTCTCCCTTCTGTGGATTCCCTTTCCCCATTTGATTCAAGCAATCTTTCCTTAAATAAAAAAGAAAGCGGAGATAATTCAAGAATCCAGAAAGTTAGTATCTCACTACCAGCCTGTTGCTTGTTAGCCAATTTCTTTCTGGAAGAGGAAGTTCATTTAAAAATGGTCTACTTTCCTCCCTTCTTTCATTTCATAGTTATTAAATTAAATGTAAACTTAGCTGTTTTATTTAAGTGCTTTTGTAGTGTTTATGAATAGAGGGGATTAGAGGATTAGCATTTTATGAGCAATTATGCCCCAAGAACTGTGCTAAGTGTTCCTTAGACTTTAATGTGCACCAAGTCATCTAGAGACCTGGTAAAATGCAAATTCTGGCTCGGATGGCTTGGGGTGGGCCTGCGTTTCAGCATTTCTCACAAGGTGATGCTCACACGGCTTGTCCAGGGCCACTTGTCTCAATCAATGCCCACTTAGAGACAAGTATTCCGAGAGCACAGAGTGAAATCCTTGTGCACAGCTTCACAGCTAGGGAAAATTTAAATCCTGATTCTTCAGACTGCACATGAAACAGTGAAAGGGATGTCCTCAGATGAATCATCGTCTCCTTCCCCCTCCAGAGCCTTTCATTTAGCTCTTTATTCTGGGCATTGCTGTGGGGTGGACTGTGCCTCCCAACAAGATATGTGGATATCCTAACTCTCAGTACCTGTGAATGTGACCTTATATAAAAATAGGATCTTTTCAATACAATCCAGTTAAAATGAGGTCATATCTGAGTATGGGGGCCCTTAATCCAACATGATGGGTATCTTTATAAGGAGAAGAAAGGAGACAGACACACACGCAGAGGAGAATGCCATGTGAAGACCCAGGCAGAGACCAGAGTGGCGCGGATATGCTGATGCCGAGGATGGCCAGCAGCCACCAGAAGCTGGAGGAAGCAGGGAAGAGTCCTCCCGGAGAGCTTTCTGAGACAGCATGGCCCTGCTGACACCTTGATTTAAGATTTCTGGCCTCCACAGCTGTGAGACAATAAACTTCTCTTGTCGTAAGCCTCCAAGTTTGAGGTGATTTGTGATAGCAGCCCCAGGAAACTGAAAGAAATCCTACTACAATGTCCTGGTTTTCCATGTTTCTGAATGTGTCTGTCTGTCTTGTGGGACCACCACTAGGCAAACTCAGTGGCTGCCAAGAACACCACTGACCAACACAAGCCCTCATCCCACCTTGACGTTGACTTGACTGTCGAGCATTAGAAAAAAAGTAATGATGTATTCATTACCACAGTAAACAACTGTATTGTACTCCAGAGCAGAGAAGGCTTGTGTTTACTTATATTTTTAAATTCTTTTAAAAGGATTTGCTTTTTCAAGTATGTAAAGTATTTTTGGTATTTAAAGCATTTGCATTTTTTTCATAAAAAATTTTCTCCACAGAAAAAATACTGTATATGTGTGATTAATTGCCTGATATTTGCTTGGGAATTGTACTGCCAAGCAAATGTTTATCATCTTCCGAAAATCTCATGACATTTAAAAAAGAAAAACCTCTTGGGCTTGCCTTATATTTGTTCCTCAAAGAATCTGTGTTGCAGAAAGTTAAAATTCAGAACCAGGTTTTATTTCATTTCTCTTTTCAAATCAAATGCGGGATTTTGGCTTTAGTTGGACTCTAGTGAAGATAAAATAGACTAGGAATGAGTTTTTCTTCTTCGCTCCCTATCCAAAAGTCTGTGGTAGAAGGGAAAAAATACTGTTCCTGTTCCTACTGCTACATAACAAATCACTCTAAAACTTAGTGGCATAAAAACAACCATTTTATTATGCTCAAAAATTCTGTGAATCAGGAATTTAGCTTCAGACAGGTCACAGTGGGAATGGCTTGTCCCTGCTCTACAGTGACTGTGGGCTCAGCTGAGAAGACTCAAAGGCAGTGTGGGGAACATGACTCAATGGCTTGAGGCTGGAATTTTCTGGGGGTGTCTTCACTTACATGTCAGGCAGTTGATGCTGAGTGTTACATGGAACCACAGCTGAGGCTGTCAGCTGTATCACCTACACGTGGCCTCTTCACGTGGCCTGGGCTTCCTCCTAACATGGTGGCCTTGTGGCAGCTCAGTGATTTAAATGCAAGTGACCCAAGAGAATGAGGCAGAACTATATAGCCGTTTCTTACATAGCTTCCAAAGCTGTGTTATATTCTATTGGTTACCAGTGAAGTCCCTATAGTTGGCCCAGATTTAAGAGTAGGAGACCTAGGTTCCCCCTCTTGATGGGAGGAATTCAAAGAATGTGCAGGTATGTTTAAAAATAGAAAAAAATTAGCTGAACGCAGTGGCATGCTCCTATAGTCCTAGCTACTCAGAAGGTTGAGGCAGGAGGATTGCTTGAGCCCATGAATTGGAGGTTGTGGTGAGGTATGATGACACCACTGCACTGTGGCCCAGGTGACAGAGCAAGACTCTGTCTCAAAAAATATATATATATCACAATGCCCTCTATGAATATATGTTACACATGACACATAATGAAAATGGCCCTGACTTCTAGTTGGAAGATACTTAGGAGTTTCTGTTTGATTTTGAGTAAAATGTTGCACCTCTCTAGTCCTCACTTTCCTCAACTGCTCCCAAGTCCCTCGCAGAGCTATGATTTGGTTTCTTCCTGTAATTGTACCAATCAAATCATTAGAGGCTGAAGACTGAACTTTACTGCCAACATTTATCTGAGAGGATGACATCGTGCCACCTAGAGCTGTCTAGGGCAGACTGAAGTAGAAACACATCTAATCTCAATGCTTCATTCTAGTTCTTCCGGTTATTATTAATAATAGATGCCACTCCCACTTATTGCCAAGTGCTGGATGCCATTTCTTGGCCTCATTTGCTCTTCATACTCACAAAAATGCTAACTTTGGTATTTCATTATTTCATTTAGACACCTTTTGTGGGGTCTGCTCAGACTCACCCCCTTCACTGGGAAGTTCTCCTCAGCCCCCTTTGGAATAGCCCAGAGTCTAAGGCTCTCAAGCACTAGAAGCAAAGCTAGTGTGATTATCAAAACAGAAAGCAGTCAAGAGGTGGGAGGGACAGGTGTGGAGTGTCTGCTCTGGACAAAATGAAGTCCTGTGTGAAGGATATTGCCAAAAAACTCCAACCACACATATTGGGACCCATGAATGACTCAAAATGCAGAGGCTTCTGTCACCAGTTGACAGTGGCGGATGACAATACCAATTTGCCATGTGGCAGATATGAAGCTTAGCATTTCCACAGATCCTCACAACAAATGGGAGATCAGGAACTTAGCCATTAGTTTTCCTCCAGCTGACAGAAGCAGAAAATGAGGCTGGTGGGGCTTAAGCTATTTGTCTAGGAAGCCATAGGCAGCTGCTAAATACTGGCGCTGTATTTGAACCCAGGCTATGTGACTCTGAGCCCACGTGTCTTCTCTCCAGAAGCATTTTGGGCTTAGTGGGATTTGCCCCCAGTCACGCACCTTTGAAACTAAGCAAAATCCTGAGTCATCACTCTTTCACCCTCCATCACGTGGCCGGTCCCATCCAGAACTGGCTGCATCATTTACAGAACCCAGTGCAGAATGAAAGCATAGGACCTTTTCTCCAAAACGCAGGAAACGTGTTATCGAAGATACTAAAATATAAAGCTTTTTCATTTCTTCAGTGGTTTCTTTCTCAAAATACAATGGCAGTTTGTTTTTGCTTATTTGTTTGTTTTTTTCAATTTGAAGTCTAGCTTCCTCTTGCAGGAGGGTGCTAGCCGGCAAATACAAACCCTCAAAAGCATCCAGGACCCCTCCGCTCAGTCCTCCTTGTGCTGAGCCAGGCAAATGCCCAGTCCATGGCTGACACGTGACCTCTACACTGGGATGAGTCAGGCACCTGGGTGGGGCTCCCTGTGTGACCAGCCTTAGACCTGGTGCTGCCAGCTCTGGGCAGGGGGAGTGGTGACGATGGGCTGCACTTGAGCTGAGACGTCAAGGCCCCCACCCCATGGTACATTCCATTTCTCATCAAACTTCACCTACAAAACACGCTCAAAGATAAAATTAAGAATTTCGAGAGGGGAGCAGGGGAGCATGAAGCCAGGTGCAGGCCTTTGTGAGCATAGGGTGCTGGGTGACTGCCAGGTCACCTGCCCTGAATCTGGCCCCAGTCCTGTTCGCTCATTCTTTGGAATGTTTCTCTTCGCTCTTAGTCTGCATCCAAGCCCAGGGCTTCATTCCTCATCTATGAAACCATCAAAGGCATCTAAGAATCTATCACTTTGAATACAAGCTTTTCAGTCTGGCTGTCGTGGCCTCCATATGCCAAGTACCCATACCTGCCCAGGTGACTACCCAGTGCTCCTTAGTCTGCACCATCGGCCCCTTATCCAGGTGGATGGCCTGGTCTGCACACACACCCAGCACTGGCTCTCACATAACTTACCTTCCCTTGCCCCAGCCCTGACTCCTCAGGTGGGAGCGCCCCAGGTAGCTGCTACATCTGCTACATCACTTCCCAGTTTCTCCTGCAGCATTAGGGTGTGGCAGCCCATAGTGGGAGTGGCCTGATAATTTCCCATCATCTGCTTCCCCTCCCTTTCTCACTGCCCTGCTCCTCTGCTGGACTACTCACAATTTACAGTTGAATCCTCATCTTGGGGCTTTATTTTGCTGTACAAATACACAAGATCCAATGGCATCTTGTGTGCAACCCCTTTGTCACTGAGTTTAGATGATGCTATGGTTTGAATATTTGTCCCTTCCAAAACTCATGTTGAAACTTAATCCCCAGTGTGGCAGTATTGAGAGGTGGGGCTCTTAAGAGATGATTGGGTTATGCAGTTCTGCCCTCATGAGTGGATTAATCCATTTATAAGTTAAGGGATGATGGGTTATCATGGGAGGGGGACTGGTGGCTTTATAAGAAGAGTAAGAGACCTGAGCTGGCACACTCAGCCCCCAGCCCTGTGATACCCTGTACTGCTGGCCCTCACCAGTGAAAAGGCTCTCACCAGACGTCGCCCCTCAACCTTGGGTTTCTCAGCTTCTATAACTGTAAGAAATAAATTCTTTTTTCCTTGTAAATTACCCAGTTTGAGGTATTCCATTATAAGCAACAGAACACAGACTAAGGCAGATTTATCGCTACACTACAAAGGAGGCATGAGGTGGACAGTCTCAATACAGAAGCGCCTTACAGTGAGTCATGGGATACCAACACCTGATCACTGTAGCCAGAGACATATGGCATTCCATTGGCATTTTGCTTTGCATTGCAAATATATATCAACAGCACAAGGATGTGGAAATATGGAAGGAAAAACATAACACCGAAAATATTATGTGGAACTGAGAATATACAAAGACTTTTAGGGCCAGACTTGTCACAATGCAGTTGACTGCTTCCCGTGGCCAACTCCCACACGTCACGGCCACAGCTACCTATGTCCTCTCAGGATCGAGAGGTCCATGAAGCCCATGGTTTTGGTCTCTCCTCAGACCCAGTGGGGTAAATACTGATGGACTGAAGGCAACATTGTTGCTATGTCCCCTTTCCCTGTGACTGGTGTAGGAGTGAGCATGTGATTCAATTCTGGCCAATGGGATATAAGAAAAATTCTGCTGGGAGGCTTCTGAGAAAGTGTGTCTCACTCTGTAAAGCGACACAGGAAAGGCTGTTCCAATTTTTTAATTCTGAGGGATTATGATGATTGAAAGTGCTGCAGTTCTCTTGCAGCACCATAGGATGAGCGTGAGGATGAAAGCCAGCATGCTGCAAAAGGCAGAGAAGCAAGACAGAAAACACCTGTGACCTTGATTATATTCTTGTGCCACCAATTCACCCAGTGAATTGCCAATTGTGGGTTTGCCCTCCCTCCTGATTTCCTGTTGTGTAGGATAACAAATTCCTATATTGAATGAAGCACTTCGATTTGGGTCTGGTTACTTGTAGCCAAAATCTTCAGGATTTAGACTGTCCAACAGTCAATGTGAAGGACAAAAGAAGAAAGTGAGGTGTCAGGAGGAGGCTGACTTTTCTAGGTATACCAATTTTGAACAAACCACCTGCATAGTACAAAGAGGGACATTTGGGTATTGAATGATGTTCATGTATTTTTGTTAATTTGATGTGTGACCATGATAATTATGATAATGTAAGAAAATATCCTAAGATTTTAATGGTGGGTTTTGAAATATTTAGGAATAAATTTCATGATATGTTTAATTACAGACAGAATGATGAAAATATGAGCAGCCAATATAGCAAAATGTTAACAATAATTACCTCTGAGCAATGAACATATGAGTGATCATTAAGCCACTGTCTTCACTGACTATATCTTCAGAGCTTCACATAATTAAAAAAATAAAAGAAAAATTCTAGATTGTACATCTGGTAAAAATTAACAAGGTTTCATGTGCCTGTCTGTTATTCAAAAAGGCACGATTCTCTTTGAGAAAAATTATTACAGTGAAACACATGAAAACAGCTTTAAATGCACCGGCTATAGGTAGAATGCTGCCTGTTGTGAAAATCTAGTTTATTTACTATGCATTTGCCATAGGATTCCTGTCTTAGGAAAAAACTATGACCTCAAAGAGAAGCAACGTCATTGCAAGCCACAATACAGGGAAGAGAGGGCCAACTTAGTTCCTTTCACTTTAGGGTAGCCACTGTAATGGTGTGCCCACAATTTCTCAGAGGTGAGCCCTCATATTCTATTATAAAGTGAATATCCACTAGTGTCCCCAGAGCAGTGGCCATGCCTAACGTGCAAATGGTGTTCCTAAAGACCATGGAATTTGGGGCAGAAACTTGGTTACAAAGTCCAAGATGGCAGCAGGGTAGCAAGGTGCAAGGGGCGTGAGACAAGTATGCCCAGGCACTGGGAGCATTTCAAAGCCTCTCTTCAAAAGCAGCACCACTTTTTACAGACTGCAAACCTTCACTTGAAAACGATGACTTAAAACCTTGTTAACAACGTGATGGAGATGTTAGGAACATGAGTAGAAATGGGATGTACTTTATGAATATTAAAGGAATCAGAGGAAAAGAAGAGATAGGGGGCTGCTCCCTTGAAAAGTGAGAGCCCAGATTGAAATGAAGTCATTTGGTGCAGGGAACAGAAAGATCCTGTTTTATAAAGGTGTGTGCATGTGTAATGACAAAGACCCTCTCTTTGACTAAACAAACTCTAGTCGTGCTTCCCTGAACTCTCTTCTCAACTGAGTCTTGACTTTTGGGTTTCTGTGTTCTTTTATGCATTGCCCAATTTTAGCAAGAATCTTGCTAAGTCAGTTTAGCTAGAACCTCCCCTTCTTGATATCTGATCACTCTGGATATCTAATCAGGTTCCTCATCCTCTACCACCTCCCCCCTGCCATGTCTGACCACTCTGTCCTGCCTTCAGCAAGAATCCTGTTAGGTCGGTTTAGCCAGAATCCTCCTTTACCCCTGATGTTTTCTGTTACTAATGTTCTACCCACTGACCTCCATCCTGTCCCTTGGCTATAAATCTCCACTTTTCCTTACCGTATTTGAAGTTGAGCCTGACCTCTCTCTCCTACAGCAGAATGCCATTGCAGTTGTCCCTCCGCCTATCTCCATGGTACTCAGTAAAGTCTCCCTTGCCTTACCGTGCTTTAAGAAGTGAATGAATAATTTTTTTTTTCAAGACAGGATAAATGTCCTAGGCGGGCCGCATGTGGCCCGCGGGATGTATTTTGAGGACCCCACCGTATGCTTTTTTTTTCCAATTTAAGTCATGTCTTCTTTTATGCCAGGAAAGGTTTT
>VBSM01000605.1:7553958-7571949 GCA_008086735.1 Cheirogaleus medius | reverse complement strand
AAAAAAAAAAAAAAAAAATCCTTTTAGTAGTGATTATCTCTGGATGAGATTATAACAAATTAAAATTTAAGAAATAACAGATGAGTAAAACTTGTTAAAGTAAAAAATAATATGTTATGAATTTGAAAACTTGGAATTACTAAAAATTAATTTAAAAATCTTAAAGCAAAAAAATATAAAAAGTGAACAGATAATTTAAAAGATGAATAAAAATATGAAAATTTACCAGTGTACAAAACATAAAATCATCAATTTGAAATTGAAAATATTTGCTTTATTTTTTTCTACCCAAGTAATGCATGAATATGTTCTTATTGAAAATATTCAAACATTGGATGAAGTATAGTCTCCTTTAACCATTCTCTTTCACAGAGATAATATCTACTATATTTGTTGAATATTCCTCTAGACTTTTTTCCTGCGTTTATCAAATATATCATTTTGTTTAATTTTTAAAGACTTAACATTGTGTCTTAGAGCTTTGCCTGTTAGAACATACAGATTCAACTCATTTTTTAATGTTCCATAACATTCCAAAGTACATGTAGAAAGTTTTCATTGAACTTTTTTTCTTTAATAATTCTATTTACTAATTCAATAAAAATGTATGTGCTTTGCCCTGTGCTAGATCGTATAGATGAAGCAATGATGACATAGACAAGACTCTTGCCCTCGGGAGCCTTTCTGTTTGTGTAGTTCTACCTGTGGGCTAGAGTTGGAGGATCTCAGAGTGCTTGTTCAAGTTCACCCTCTTTTCAAAAAAAAAAAAATAATAATAATAATTAAAACGTTTTGTTTTTTTCTCCAACCTCCTGGAGGCTATCTCTGCCACACCAATCCTAGCAGCAGCACCCCTAAAACCCATGCCATGGACTCATCAACGCTTTCTAATGTTGCTGAAGGGGGTGGGGCTTGCAGCTGGAAGGGAGGTTGTGCATGATGGGAAAGGGAGAAAGGCACAAGTATCTGAATGACAATGGTAGGATCAGTAGCCTCTAAAAGCTGACAATCCTCTCCTGCTTTGAAAGCCTGGCCCATGGTCTGGATACTGCTTTACAGACTTACCCATGTGATGTCTGAATGCTGGAGCAAAACCAGACACTATCCAGAAATTTAAGACTGTGAATTTTTTATTTGTTTGGATGAATAGGAACTCCAGCTCATTTTTAAATAACTGACTTTATCGTTGCTTCATTTTGTTTCATAAAGTTGGTTCCACTCAATGGTGACAGGATTAAGTTGCAAAGTCATGCATGCTTAGAGTCAATTTATCTCTACAGGAAAGTTATTATCATTTTTGCCTAAATGGGCTATATATCATGCTGGGCACTCCTACTGCCAAAAATTGACATCACTTTATTTAAATGTAGTGCTCCTTGTTTGGGCTCTGGATCTCTGTAGTGTGTGGGGTGCAAATGTGAGTATGGATGTGCTGGTGCATCCTTTCATGTGCATTTATTTTGAAAAACTTGAGGTTGGGGAAAGCAAAACTTTTTCTCAGATGAGCGGGAATAAGGTTGAATCATTGCTGTTAATCCAGACTGCTCTCCCATTTTTCCACAATTAAAACTTATTATGGGGACTTCTATTTAAACGCAGGATTGAATACACGTAATTAACCATTTCTATACTTTCCCCACCCTCCAACAAGAGAGAGGCAGAGGGACACACAGGAGGCGGTTGGCCGACAGAGGCAGAGTTTGGAGTGATGCAACCACAAGCCAAGAAATGCCTGGAGACTCCGGATACCCAAAGAAGTGAGCAAGGATCCTCCCCTAGAGCCTTCAGAGGCAGTGCAGCCCTGCCAACACCTGATTTCAGACTTCTGGCCTCCAGAACTGTGGAAGAATAGTTTTCTGCTGTTTGAAGCCACCACATTTCTGGTAATTTGTTATAGCAGCTACAAGGAGCTCAAACAGGCTCCCAGATTTCACTTTCCCAGCCCCCCTCAGCACCTGCTTTTAAAGTCTACGCAACACATGCAGTCTGTGGAGACTCAGGCGCCCCTCCCTGCAGCTCCCTGGGGTGCTGTGGCCCAGGCTCCCCTGGACGCCCCGCTCTGGCCTGTAGGAATGCTTGCCCTGATGAACTCTGACAGCACAGGGTGAATCCTGCCCCGCAGGAACTCTCCTTCACACCACTGCTGAGGAGCTGGTAGATCCAGATTTACTCTTCACATTTTTCCAGATGGGACTCAAATGCCAGTCCAGCGTGATGCTACTGGATATTCTTCATTTGCCACCCCCACCCTGACTGCAGGGGCTGGCCTGTGTAGACTCGTCATATGGGGTCCCTCGTCCTCTAGCCTCCTGAAGGGTTTAGCTGGGGGGGGGGGGTTCCTGCAGGAGGAGGGTGATCGGGTGTTTATGCCTCATGTTCCTTCCCTGCAGGCACAGCTGGACAGCATCTGTGTTTCTCCCCTGCAGGCCACAGCCCCCGCCCAGCAGCTCTGGCCTACAGATGCAGTGTCACCGATTCCTGCGCCACCTCCCTCCCTGGCCCCCTCACAACTCAAGTGACAAGGCTCTACCTGATTCGGCCTGGCCACCTCTCTCTGCTTTCCCTTAACCTGACCTCACCTTTGAGTGGTCTCTTCATTATACTCTCTGCAATCGCCTTTTATCTGTGCAATCTCTTTGCTGCCAGGACCCCGACCAATTCCATGCCTTTCTAACTGCAAGGGGCATGCAGCAAACTCTCGAACTGGCACTGTGGAGGCGTTCATAGATTCCAGTTTTGGAGAGCTTAAAAAAATTTGTAGCTTATGCTATGAGCTGAATTGTGGCTCTCTAAAATTCATGTGTTAGAGCTCTAAACCTCCAGTATCTGTGAATGTGACTGTATCTGGAGATAAGGCCTTCAAAAGAGGAAAGTAAGATGAAATGGGGTCACATGGGTGAGCCCTAATTTGATATGACTGGTGTCCTTCTAAGAAGAGGAGATTAGGACATAGACAAACACAGAGGGAGAACACCACGTGAAGACACAGAGAGAAAGTGGCTGGCTGCCAGCAACCCTGCTGACACCTTGATCTTGGACTTCTAGTCTCCAGAACTGTGAGAAAATAAATGCCTGTTTAATACCCCCAGTCTGTGATACTTTGTTAAAGCAGTCCTAGCAAACAAACACCCCATATCAACAGTTTTTTTCCAAGGAAATTTTCCCAAGGAGACAGTAAAATAGACTGGAAAGAAACATCCCTGATTCTAATAACCCAACTCTTATACCAGTCACTCAAGGTAAGTGGTTCAAGAGCTATTTAACTGTCTTTTGTTCAATTCTTCTTTATTAATTTGTGTTTATTAGCACTTCCGATGGAATGTAGCATCTATTTAACATCCTCTTAAGGCATCCTACTTTCTCTTTGTTTTCTAAGTTTTCCTTAGCTAATTTTTTATTTTATCACATAATGAATGCTAAAATAGATAATTAAAAAAACTAGCCAGGCTTAGTTTTGCACACCTCTATATAGTCCCAGCTACTCAAGAGACCGAGGCAGGAGGATCACTCAAGCCAGGAGTTCAAGGTTACAGTAAGCTATGTTCATACCACTGCACTCCAGCCTGGGGCAACAGAGGGAGACCCTGTCTCTAAAAAAATAAAATACTTTTTAAAAATTACAAAAACTAAATGAATTAGTGGACTGCATTTCGGCTGGTGACTGATAGCTTGTCTTTCACCTACCTTCATCCTCTATCCTCAGGTCTTTGTCACTTAACTCACTAAAACTTGAAGTGAAAATTTACTAAAGGTTTAAAGCAATGAAATGCTTCTTTTTGCCACTGAAGTTGATCCATATTTGCCAAAACTAATGTAGTAAGTCAAACAATATGCCAATGGAAGTGTCCTTTATACTTTAGGGCTGATGGCTAAATATTGCTTCCCTTGTGATGTCTCAGATTTGCATGGTTTCCAGCCAGGGCTGAGGGCCTCCCCTGCCTGTCTCTCTTCTCCCACTCGCTCTACTTATTGATCCTCCTTTCCATGGCTCCTCCCTGGGGAGCTCACCCAAAACTACCACCTTCACTAACACCTGTGAGCTACTGATTCTTACATCCTGCAAGCAGCCCCACACTCACTGCCGAGTTCCAGCCTCTGTGTCTTAAACTGCTCATGAGCATCTCCATTCATGTGTCCTCCAAGCACCTTGAATCCACCCTGGCCCAAAGGAGGGTCTTCATTTTCAGTGTCTCCTCAGACCTGCTCATGCATTTTTCTATTATTGCTCCTTGAGATTCCAATCACCAGAGCCCCCCAGCCTCCCCAGATTCCTGGAGGTCACCCCATGATTCTTACCACATTCAACACCCTATCATTCATCAAGGCTTATCCATTCCACTTATTTAACATCTGCTATTTAATTACTGAACGTTAATAATCAAAAACATACATTTTAACACAAGGAGATAACAAAATTTGTCAACCAGTTTGAAAACATGAAAAAGATAATATGCAATGTGGTTAAGAGCCAAAGGAAATTAACATTTTCATATGCAGCTGGTGGAAAGGCGAAACTTTTTGCTGCTCAGTCTGCCAAAGTGCACTAGAGTCTTTAAAAATGCATTCCCTTTAACTCAGTAACTTCACTTCTAGAAGTTTACCTCAGGGAAATAAACTGACAGACATATAAGCATTTAACTACTTATATATTTAGCTTCATTATATTTTTAAATAGTAAAATATTATAAATATTATCAATGCCTAAATAACCTCAATAAAAGATTTATTAAATAAATTATCTTACATTTGTAATTTCTTTGCAGCCATTCAGAATGAGTATGTAGGTGTGGATTTATTGACACAAATGATACTCACATATATTTTTAGACACAAAGAAAGTTGCAAAACTAGATATATAAAAAATACATAATAAATACATAATATCCAGAGAGAGTTTCCATTTTATTTAAAAAATAGGTGGATGTATGTAACTAAACAGAAAAAGGAGAAATGTTCCTCAAATATTGATGGTGTTTATTTTGGAAGGTGGTATTATAGGAAATAAATTTTTATTTTAAATGTTTTCTCTATTTGCTCTTTTCCTTCCCAATGAGCAAGAATTCTTTTATAATGAAAAAGATAATATTTTCATTTTCAAAAAATCTGGGGTGATTTTGTGACCAGGAAGTAGCAGCTAAGCCTAATAATTAAGACCTATTAATTAAGAACACAGAAACATGTGATTTATATGCTGTTGAATCCCATGTTAAACGTAACAGCCCTTAAAACCTTATACTGACCCCTCAAAAAGCAGCAACATCTGCTCAATAGTGCCCACACATGTCAACAATTCTAGAGCTGATCGTCCTTGTCTAATAGAAGCAAAACAATATTCCTAAAATCTCTGACCAGGTACAGCAAAGGGTCAGAAGCAAAAGAAAGCTGCAATCCTGCAATCACTTCTAGATTTCAAAATTGCTAGATATTAATTATTTCTGTTTATTTGAAAGCCTTTAAATGGAAGAAATAAGGTCATCTCTTCCCCCAATGCTGAAATTTTTGATTTATCAGGAACAGTAACCTGTTCCTGGGAGGTTTTGGGCTCTCTGTAGACTTATTTTCTTTTTCGCCATTAATTCTCACTGACCTTTCACAAAGCAGCTCACTCACATGCTTCCCCTTGGACATAAGTTTGATCAGATGCCCACGATCCATTCTGGGTGAACTACTGTTTGTCTTTTCCAAACCCAACCTCCGGGTTAGGGTCACAAGATTACAATACAGTGGCTTCATGGGAATGAGCTTTCATCCTGCCCCTGTGAACCCCGGCAGACACTTGTGGCAAGACGCATCCCGTCACTTTCATGAAAATATTTTGGGTCTCTTGCCCCATTCTCATCTCCCTCTGAGTGCGTTCTCCATTCTTTGTTTACTCCGCTCCTCCTACTTTGTCTCCAGGTCCTGTTTCCATTCCCCGGGCCTAGTGTCATTCTGTGAACCTCAGCCGGACTGTGTTTACGCTGATCCTCTCTGAGCCTTTCAAAGCTCCAGACAGCTCCCTTGGGAACTCACCTGTGGCTCCTGAGCCCACCTTTGGACTTAGCCCACTTGACAGCTCCCCTGCCTAGCCTCTGGCTTCCCTAACATAATCCCTAAGCTGTTCTCTCACAGGTTGGCCATGGGGACCTCTTGACCCCTTCCTAGCAATGTACAAACTGGGCAATAGTCTACAGTTAGTTCATTCATCCGCTTGTCACATGTCCCTCCTCTATTCCTCTAGCTCGCTTGCTCTAGTACCCTTCAGCACGTCTTTGAGTCATGCAAGTACTCCAGTGCTTTGCTCTTGGAACTTCCTTACCTATCATTCTGTTTTGAATTCCTTCCTCCCTTAGTAACATTTTCAATTGTCTGATCCTTTTCTCTCTATAGTAGTTTGTGATAAATTACATTTGCCCTCCAACCCTAACCCAAGGATCTAGCTCTTCTGCACCTTCCCCTGTTGGAAATTGAAAGTTACCTGGGAACACTAAACACTGGTCAGAAGGGTTTCAGCGAAAATTCGTGACAGACCCATGTTAGCACTCAACGCTCCCTCATGGTTCTACCATATCTTCCAAGATATTTATTACTGTTCAGCTCTTTTCAAAACTCTTGCATCCCTTCCTCTCTGTTTCCCCTTCATAACCGCAGTCCTTGTCTTGCAAACAATCAGACAGGAAATTCTTCATCTTCACTTCACCAAATCTCCACACCCATCTGCATCTACATTTCTCTCGTGTTACAAGAGTTTTTGAAAGGCAAGTTCCTTCCTTTATGGTGTGCACCATTATCCCTCTCTCACCTACTCAGGGCTTTATTTCTGAAGTTACCCATCCCATCAATTGCTCCTTCTTCACTGTCTCATGCCCACCCACAGTCAGGCACTCAGGCAGGCTGTACTGTTTCCCATCTTTAACCACTTCCGTACAAGCGTCGACTGTAGTCAACAGCCACAGATGAACGCGTACAGCCGACTTTAGCCGACAGCCAAAAGCTTTTGCTTTTATCTCTGCAGTTGCAGTGTGTACATTCAGCTAATAAGTTACTACGAATCTGTGACCTTTTAACAAGTCCTTAGTAGGAGTTATTATAGTTATTTTCCTAAAGCTGCCTGTAAAGTAAAACAAGCTTTCAGTGCTTTAAAGCTTTCCTCATCACACAAGAGCAAAACGGATCGTCGTCAATGCACAGCACACACTACCGTGCGGACTGTGAGTGCCGGCTGTGGGCGAGGCTTCGCAGCCGGTGAGCGCCGTACCGAAGTGGTTAAAAGGACCTTTTACTGGCCTGTCATTCTTTTCTAGCTACCACACAACTTCTCTGCTCTATTTTCATAACAAGATGCCTAGAAAAAGTTGTCTACACATATTGCTTTCTGTCATATACTATTTACGTTTCACTTTTTAAAATGTGAGAAATATTATGAAATGTATCATACATTCAGGAGTATATAAAACATATATAATATGTATAATATATATCCTTATGCATTATATCAAAACATGCAAAGATATTTAGAAATCTATTCTAAAATAGAATGTTACCAGCCTTTAGGCACCACCCATGTGACACTTCCAAATACTATACTCTTGCCTGGCCCCACGGATGTCAACACTTTCCTTAACTTTGTGATAATCATCCCTATGGTTTCTTTATAGTTTTCTCATATTTGCATTTCTCTCCAAACTATACATTTTTTAGTTTGTCTGTTTAATGAAGCATATTATTGTATCCATTCTAAGACTAGAGCTGTTTTTTGGTTTTTTTGGTTCAACATTATGTTATTGAGATTCTATCATGTTGATGTGTATATCTGAATTATGTGCAATGTATCATAGGGTGTTATATGAATATATCCAGATCATTTATCTCTTCTATAATTGAAGGCTATTTGGGTTACTTTCAGTTTTTTTTTCCTTTTTATTTATTAATACAAATAATGCTCCTATGAATATTATTATAGATAGCTTATGTGTAAGATTTTCTAAGAATTAAATTGCTGGGCAATAATAGTGTACATTTTCAATTTAACTAGATATTGCCAATTTTTACTTTAAATAGTTATACAAATTTATTTTTTATTTTTATATAATTTTTTTTTTTTTTAGAGACAGGGTTTCACTCTTGCTCAGGCTGGTCTTAACCTTCTGAGCTTAAGCAATCCTCCCTCCTCGGCCTCCCAGAGTGCTAGGATTACAGGTGTGAGCCACCGCAGCTGGCAGTCATACAAATTTAAACTGCCCAAAGTATTCTAAGACTATGTCAATTATTCCAAATGCTTGATAACCTTAATATTATATTATTAGACTTTTAATTCTCCCAACTGTTGGATATGAAATGCTGGTTCACTGTGGTTCTAATTATCATTTTCTATTTTACTAATAAGGTTAAATATCTTCTATACATTTATTTGCCATTGAGATTTCCTCTTTTTTAAAATTCTGCTTTTCATCTTTTTGGCTGTTTGTCTTCTCTTATTGAGGGATGGGAATTCTTTATATCCTGCGGTACTATTGATATTATGCACATTTATTGTAAATGCCTTCAGCCAATGTGCCTTGTATTTTTACTTCTTTATGGCATCTTTTGATGAACAAATGTTCTTAATTTTAATATAATCCAGTTTATAAATCTTGTCTTTCATGATGAATGAAACATTTTTGTGTCTTGTTTTAGAAAATCCTTCCTTACCTCAGGGTCATAAACATTTTCCATGTTTCTCTTTATATTTCTAAATTTTGCCTCTCACATCTAAGTTTTAATTTATCAATTAAATTAAATTAAATATAAATGGGGCAGAGCAGGGCATGGTGGCTCATGCCTGTAGTCTCAGTAACTCATATATAAATGGGGCAAATGCTCCAGTTAAAATGCAAAGATTGGAATTTTAGAAGCCTACCATAATTATATTTTTAAATTATCAAAGTCTAAAAGTAATCAATAACTTTGTCCTCCACCTGGAAAATTTAAAGACTTGGAAGACTCAATCATTCTTTTTTTTTTTTTTCTTTTTTAGAGATAATGTCTCATTCTGTTGTACAGGCTGGAGTACAGTGGCATGATCATAGCTTATTATAACCTTGAACTTCTGGGCCCAAGCCATCCTCCTACTTCAGCCTCCGAAGTTGTAAGGACTATAGGTGAACACTACGACAGCTGGCTAATTTTTTGTTTTTTATAGAGGTGGGGTCTTGCAATGTTGCCCAGGCTCATCTTGAACTCCTGGACAATCCTCCCACCTAGGTCTCTCAAAGTGCTGGGATTATAGGTGTGAACCACTGCACCTGGCCAATCATTCTTCAAATTCTTATTCCAGTGTCATTAGTATTGTTGCCTTACATTGCCAGTTGCCTGTTCATTTATGTACTACTGTTTTGCTCTTCATTACTTCTTTTATGTCAGATGTTCCATCTGAATCACTTTCTTCTGCCTTTAGGCTTTCCTATAGTGAGGGTCTGCCAATGACAAATTCTCAATCTTTGCCTGAAAATGTTTTTATTTTGCCCTCATCTTAAAAGATATTTTCATTGGTCTACAATTTCAGGTGCTAGGATCATTCTTCTGTTTCCTGGCCTCCATTGTTGCTTGTGAGAAATCATCTGAAAGTCTAATAGCCACTCCATTAAAGACAAGTGCCTCTTTTGATGACATGACTTTATATAGAGAAAAACATAAAGATTCCACCAAAAAACTGTTAGAACTAATAAATGATTTAGTAAAGTTGCAGAATACAAAATCAACATACAAAAATCAGTAATGTTTCTATACACTGACAATAAACAAAAAAGAAATTGAGAAAGCAATCCAATTTATAATAGCTATACAAAAATTTAGGAATAAATTTAACCAAGGAGGTGAAAGATCTGTACGCTTAAAACTATAAAACATTGGTGAAGGAAATTTAGGAAGATACAATTAAATAGAGAGATATCCTGTGTTCATGGATTGGAAGAATTAATATTATTAAAATGTCTATGCTACTCAAAGCAATCTACAGATTCAGTACAATCCCTATCAAAATTCCAATGACATTTTTCAAAAAAACCATAAAACTCGTATAGGACCACAAAAGGCCTCAAATAGCCAAAGTTATCTTGAGCAAAAAGAAGAAAGCTGGAGGCATCACAGGAAATGATTCCAAAATCTACTACAAAGCTAAAATAATCAAAACAGCATAGTATTGGCATAAAAACAGACATATGGGCCAACAGAACAGAATAGAGAGCCTAGAAATAAATCCACTCATTTATGTTCAACTAATTTTCAAAGAAGACACCATGGAGAAAAGATAGTATTCTCAACAAATGGTGTTGGGAAAACTGGATATCCACATGCAGAATAATGAAATTTGGCCCTTATCTCACACCATATTAAAAATACAACTCGAAATGGATTAGAGACCTAAACATGTGACCTGAAATTCTAAAGCAACTAGAAGAAAATATAGGAAAAAACCTTTTTGACATTGGGTTGGGCAGTGATTTTTTGGATTTGACCCTAAAAGCACAGACAACAAAAGCAAAAATAGATGGGATTACATCAATCTAAAATGCTTCTGTACAGCAAAGGAAGTAATTAACAAAGTGAAGAGGCAACCTACAGAGGGGAGAAAGTATTTGCAAACCATATATCTGAGAAGGGGTTAATATCAAAAACGTATATGGAACTCAAACAATTCAATAGCAAGAAAACAAATAACTGGATTTAAAAAGGGCAAATGACCTGAATAGACATTTTTCAAAAGAAGACATACAAATGGCCAACAGATGTGTGAAAAAATGCTCAACTTCACCAATCGTTAGGGAAATGAAAACCAAAACCACAGTAAGATATCACCTCACACCTGTTAGAGTGGCTATTATTGAGAAGACAAAAGACAACAAAAGTTGGTGAGGATGCAGAGAAAAGGGAACCCTTGCACATTGTTAGTAGGAATGTAAATTGGTACAGCCATTACCAATTAAGAATGTGTGGTTACTTGAAGAATAGTATGGAGGTTTCTAAAAAATTAAAAATATAACTGCCATGTGATTCAGCAATCCCACTGTTGGGTATATTTCCAAAGGAAATGAAATCAGTATGTCTAAGAGGTATCTGCATTACCATGTTCGCGGCAGCACTATTCTCAACAGTCAAGATATGGAATCACCTTAAGCGTCCATTGACAGATGAATGGATAAAGGAAATTTGACATATAATATATAGTATAGTACATACTCAATGGAATGTTATTTGGCTTTAAAAAAGAAGGCAATCTTGTCATTTATGACAACATAGATGAACTTGGAGAACATCATAGTAAGTGAAACAATCCAAGCATAGAAAGACAAATACTGCATGATCTCATTTATAAGTGGAATCTAAAACATTCTAACTCATAGAAATAGAGAATAGAATGGTGGTTACCAGGGACTGGGGAGTGGGGAAAAGGGAGAATGTTGATTAAAGAGTGCAAAGTTTCAGTAAAGTAGAATGAATATGTTCTGGAGATCTAATGTACAGATTGGTGACTATAGTTAATACTGTATTGAATACTTGAAATTTGCTTAAAGTAGATCTTAAATGTTCTCAAGACACACACATAAAGCTATGTGAGGTGATGGATATATTAATTAGCTCATGCAGTAATCATTTCACAATGTATACATATATCAAAACATCATGTTGTATACTATAAATATATATAATTTTTATTTGTCAATTATACTGCAGTAAAGCTGGAAAAAAGATAGTCTTGTTCTTCCGTTTCCTTTTGCTAAATTCTGTCTTCTTACTGTCATCGGTGTTCTTCATCTTCACTATGATGTGCTTAGGTAGAGATTTTTTTATTTATCCTGGTTGGCATTTATTGAGTACTTGAATATATGTACTGATTCTTTGTGGAAAATTCTTGGTATCTCTTCAAATATTGCTTGTTTTGCACTCTTTCTCTCTCTGTTACTTCTAAAACACCAATTAAACATATATTATTTTTCTCAATGTACCTGTCATTTCTCTTTACTTGACTTTCATATTTTACAAGAAATCAATGATAAAGGGGCATTAACTGAGCTAGGTTGGGAAGATGAACGGGTGTTTCAGAGGGAAGAGTGTGTGGTTACCTGGGAAAGGTGAGAAAGAAGGAACTTGTGGCTGCCTCCTCAGCAGTGAAGGGAGAGAGGTGTGAGGTGAAGCTGGTGACATGGGCAAGGAGCAGTTTGTTTAGAATCTTTAGACAAAAGGCAGCAGAAAACCATGGTAGGGTTTAGGGTGGTGGTGACAGAGGCAGATTTGTGTATTGAAAAAAAATCACTTGGGCTGTGGTACAAAGAATGGATGGATGAAAGCCAAGCAATATGTCAGGAGACTAATTAAGAGGCTATTGTCATATCCAGGCAAGAAAAGTTAGCTCATACTACAGTGGTGGTAGCCAAGACACAGAGAAGTATGTAGAATGAGAGATATTTAAGAGACAAAAGTCAATGAACTTTGTATTTTGGAAGTTCTGGCTACTACAATAAGAATGAAATAGAAGTAAAGGACATGTTGTGACTTAGAAAGTATAAGAGACGTCATTATTTTCAGATTGCATAGGTAGAGAACCTCAAATCATCAGCTGAAAAGCTATTTGAATTAGTGAGATTATTTAGTAACTCTAAATTTCCCTATTCCATTTATTTTCTCATTCACTTTCTTCTCTCTCCTCCAAACTTCAACATCTTTTCTCGCTTTCTTAGTCTCCCAGCAACTTCACTTTCCACTTGTAGATGTGCTTTTTATTTCAGAGAAAAACTAAAGGCAGAAATCCAAGAGGGTTTCCACATGCTCTCACACCCCTACCTGTCCCCTGCTTGTGGACATGTATTCCCTCACGCTCCCTATCTTCTCATGTTGCTAAAGAGGAATTGTCCCCACAGGGGCCAAGCCCTCCCCATGTCCATTGGCTTCTACTGCTTCTACTCCCTCAGATCTCTCTGTTCTCTCAGCAGCATCACTTTTCTCTTCTGTTAGTTTATCTGGATTAACATAGAAACGTGACCCAATTGTTTTCATTTAAGAAACACCTGCTGGACTGCACATACCCACCCAGCTGCTGCCCCATTTGCCTGCCTCATTTGCAGCATCGCTTCTCAAAAGAGTTATCTACACCCACAGTCTGCCATGTCTCCCCTCCCATCCATTCTCTCCAACACACTCAACAGGTTTATGTTCCTACTTCATCACGGAACCCACTTTGATTAAGGTCATAAGTGATATTCCTGTTGCTAAATGCACGTGGGAACATGGCTAATGACTGAAGGACATAGGTGGGTAGATGGCCACCTGCTTGCCTCAGGGGCAACGAGCCCCGCTCTGGGTTCAGCCTGAAGCTCATCTCAGGTTGAAAACATGCATGTTCTCACTCAACTGTCCTCCTACCCCGCCCCGCCACCCTGCTTCCTGCACATACTCCTGATGACTCTCAGCAATCACTGGAGCAAACACCTCTCTCAAGCCTTGCTTCCAGATGGCCCAACTCAGGACAATTTCCCTACACCTCATCAGAGGAAGCCTTTCTCTATCTGTGCCAAACATTAAACTTTCTTAACTGTAATAATTAACCTCTATCAAGATGCCAGTCTGTCAAATGTCTGAAATTTTTCAAGGTAGTTAAGAAGTTCTGCTGAGGTCTTTAAGTCTCCCTGACCTAGTTAGGAACATAATTTCACTAAGATGAGAAAAACTGGCTGGGCGCGGTGGCTCATGCCTGTAATCCTAGCACTCTGGGAGGCCAAGGTGGGTGGATTGCTCAAGGTCAAGAGTTCGAGACTAGCCTGAGCAAGAGCGAGATCCTGTCTCTACTAAAAATAGAAAGAAATTAATTGGCCAACTAAAATATATAGAAAAAATTAGCCGGGCATGGTGGTGCATGCCTGTAGTCCCAGCTACTTGGGAGGCTGAGACAGAAGGATCGCTAGAGTCCAGGAGTTTGAGGTTGCTGTGAGCTAGGCTGATGCCACGGCACTCTAGTCTGGGCAACAGAGTGAGACTCTGTCTCAAAAAAAAAAAAAAAAAAGAGAAAAACTTGCTTAAAAGTGTAACTAGCTCTAGCACGGTCTCCAATAATTAACACAGGGCTGGCAGGTGGCAGGTATTCTATAAATGTTTTTGAATGAAGGAATCATTAAATTTCTCCCTCTGATGAACTTTGTCCATTTGCCTTGTGCTGTTGTCAGTGTCTTTTGCCCTGCAGAATCTGTAACTTTGAGTAGGTGCTGGCTTCTGCCCCTGTACAAGCAGGACATAAGCTAAACATACAAAGCTTCTAAAGAATGCAAAAATTATCTAGCTCAGGTATCTTCACAAAACTGTCTCTCAGCAAGGACCAGTTCATGATGTCAGTGATCCTCAGAAAGAATCCTAGTTGGAAGGAATCCTACTGGCCATTTATCCCAGTCACGTTTTGTTCTAGTCTTTCCCTCCTGTAATGAGGTAGTATAAATGTGGACCCAACACAGTCATGCAATTAGCTTTGTTAAACCCATTTCCTGGGAAGTCATGTTTATCTTTGGATGGTAAAAGTTTCTGGTTAGTAAAAATTTTTTTCTATCCTATCCTAAGGCATCATTGTGCCTTCTAATTTCCATTCATTGGTCTAACTTCCATCTAGCTCTGTTTCTCTGTCTCTGTCTCTCTCTCTCTGGATCATCTTGCTTACTCTGATGAAACAAGCCACCAAATAGAGAGGCCCATGTTGAAACAAACTTTGTGTAGCCTCTGGCCCATGGCCAGTGAGGAACCAAGTCCAAAAGCCTGCAAGATACTGAATCCTGCCAACAGCCACATGAGTGAGCTTGGAAGTGGATCCACTTCCCATCAAGGCTTGAGAGGAGACTGCAGCCATAGCTGATATCCTGAGTGCAGCCTTAGCAGAGCTCCTGAGCCCGACCAACAGAAACTATGAGATAACCAATGCTGCTGTTGTGATTGTTTGATTTTTCTTTTTGTTACACATCAGAGGGATAATGTGCTGATGTGGTAACAAGGTTTAAAGGAGGAGCATCTCACACGTGAGCGTGAAGACCCAATCATCAATCATACTTGTGAATTACAACAGGATCAAAAATGTTGTTTTAAGCCACTAAATTTTAGGATCATCTGTAACCCTGCAATAGATAACTGATGTAATCCATGACGAAGTAGTGAGAAACTTGCCTCTACTTCTGGGGAATTATTTGGGTTTGAGAGAAGTGAGATCAGAAGGCATTCTGAATAGAAAGTTTAGGACAAGGAAAGAACAGAGAGCTGAGCAGACAATGGATTAAAAACCAATGTTAGATTAAAAGTAGTTTTAGGATAATAGAAGTTGTTCCAATGTTAACCAGAAAAATTCAGCCCCTCTCCAGCAAAGAGATCTTCATGTCATGTGTCCTGAGTTAAAAATCTTAACTAACAATGAGATTGATCCTTAATGCTTCACTTCCCAGGCTAAGCATGGTGATTTTCCTAAATGTTTTCCTGGACAAATGCTATAATCTTCTTAGAATGCCTATTATCCATACCCATTTAAATACTTCCCCCACCCAGATGTGCTCTCTTCTGACCACAGCTTCACTGTGCCCTTCCTTGTGAGCCCCAGGATGTCTCATCAGTCCTTCCTGAGAATACGGGCCCTTCCTTTCCTGGTGGCCATGAGGAAAATCTTGATAGAGCTTCTTAGTCTGTGGGGTACTTTTCCCCCCACAAGGGTGTAAAATAAGAGGATGAAGCAAATACCCTTAAGTGAAGTGGAAAAATGGGTAACATGTCAAGGCAAATGATACAGCCTGAATGTTTGGATCCCCACCCAAGTTCATATGGTGAAGCCTCAACACCTAATGTTTCTGTGTTTGGAGACAGAGCCCGTAAAAAGGTAATCGAAGTTAAATATGGTTGTGAGATTGGGGCCGTGCTTCATTAGGATCTGTGTCCTTATAAGAAGAAAGAGCAGGCCGGGCACGGTGGCTCACGCCTGGAATCCTAGCACTCTGGGAGGCCAAGGCGGGAGGATTGCTCAAGGTCAGGAGTTCGAAACCAGTCTGAGCAAGAGCGAGACCCCATCTCTACTAAAAATAGAAATAAATTAATTGGCCAACTAAAAATATATAGAAAAAATTAGCCGGGCATGGTGGCGCATGCCTGTAGTCCCAGCTACTCGGGAGGCAGAGGCAGGAGGATTGCTTGAGCCCAGGAGCTTGAGGTTGCTGTGAGCTAGACTGATGCCATGGCATTCTAGCCCGGGCAACAGAGTGAGACTCTGTCTCAAAAAGAAGAAAGAGCAAAGAGCAGAGAGTTCTCCCTTCCTCTCCAGCCTGGGCACACGCAGAAAAGAGGTCCTGTGAGTGCACGGCGAGGCAGCTGCCACTCACAAGCCAAGAAAAGAGGCCTCAGAATAAAAAGTAACTTACAGGGCACTTGATCTTGGATTTCTGGCCTCTAGAAGTGTGAGAAATAAATTTCTGTTGTTTAAGCCACCCAGTCTGAGGTATTTGAGCAGACAAAGACAACAGGTTACAGATTGAGGCAATTAATGTGACAAAAATGAGGAATGATGGTAATCTTATAAATGAATGCAACTTTATTATTTTTAAGTGTAGGGACAAAATAATTTTTTTTTGGTGATGATATTGGTCTAAGTGGTGATGGAATGTCCTAGAGAACAAATCTCCCCTTTGCACCCCCAGCTTGTTGGAGAGCACACATTCAGTCCCAGTTTGGGGTGAGATTTATGGAAGTTGTGCAGGACAAAGGAATATCTTCCCTTTGCGGACTGCTCTTTACACGCAGGATATCTGGCATCCCTGGCTCTGACTACTAAGATCCAGTAGTTCCCCTTTAATGATATGACAATCAGAAATAATCCCATAAATTTTCAAATCTTCCTTCTGAGTGGTGACACCCCCATTGAAAATCACTCCTCTATTATTTCTTAAAAACTCATCATCAGCTCCTGTCAACTCTACTGTCAAAACAAATCCCGCTATTCATACATGATTAGTCCATGTCCGTGAGCAAGACTCCACCCTCAGTTCAGGGAAGGTGCAGGAGACTTAATCCTAAATCAATCAGTGCTCTGTATTCATCTGGTGACAATAGCTAGACATGACTCCATCAGAGCCAATGACACATAATTGAACTTTAGCCTAATATCTTAGGAAAGAGACTCTGGTCTTCCCAGCCACCCTGAACGACAGAGGAAGTAGGTATGGAGCTGCTATAACCATTTCACATCTTGTGAAGCCTCTACCAAAAATCAGTCCAGTAGAATGCAGTTTGCTTGGGTTCTCTTCATGAGATACTTTCCATGCATTAAGTCCTGCTAGATTTGAGGAGGAGAAAACTATTAATAGATTTCTACTTTATAGTTGGGCTAGGGTATACCTAACATCATGGTGTAGGAAGAGCTTGCATATGCAATCTATGAGCCTGGTACTTTCAGATAATATTTACACTCTACTTCCTTAATCCCTGAACTAGTTAAGTGTTCCTAAGGCTACATCTTGTCCCCTTAGGGGAGGGAAGAAAAAATACGGTTAACACACAGATGCACAAGAATACTTTCCCAGTCCCAATTATTTTGTTTATTGTCTGTCTCTTCTCACTAGAATGTGATTTTCATAATGGCAAGATTTTCTACCCGGTTTGTTTATTGCTGTATTCGCAGTGCCGGGACAGTGCCACCTAGATGAGGAAAAGGTGAGTCTTGGTTTCCTGATTTTCTATGCGTCACCTAAACAGTATCTATTGATATCCACTCTGTTTCTGCTTTTTAACTGTTTATTATGGAAATTTTCAAATCTATACAAAGAAGAGAAAATATAAATGAACCTCTGTGTACCCATTACTCAACTTCGCAATGATCGTAGCCAATCCATTTTCACATACGCCCACCTTCACACATTCTTTTTGCCCCTTATGTTAAAGCAAATCCCAGAAAACTTCTACACACTTTTTTTTTTTAGCAAGTCATCCCTACTTTCTGAAATACTACTTTACTGTTTATTATCTCTTTTC